>CM060596.1:10045333-10645333 GCA_030578255.1 Tiaroga cobitis | reverse complement strand
AAATATATATAATTAGATTATTATATTATATTTTTAAATAAAATAAATACATTTAATTATTAAATATTTATAATTAAAATATAAAAATATAATGTATACTGATAATTACAGTGTTAATAGTAAATAATAATACATTATTATTAGTATTATCAATCAATTTTTTATGGTACTTAACATTTAGGATGCTGATCATATTCCATACTACTACTGTAGATATATATGGTTAGTGAATTCAGCAGGTCGGATATTTTTTTCTCCCCATGGATGAAAGATTTAGAATTTTTCCCATTTTACATTGTCAAACTATCCAAAGTAACTTTCCACATGCTGTTGTAATGCTGCTTTATGTTCAGAATGTGCTTTGCCGCTGTGGATAAAATCTTGTTAACTGGTCCCAGTTGGGTCACGGGCATTAACACATGCAGGTGCACATATGTTCAATACCAGCCATCGGCACAGACCTGTCAACTCTCTCTCAGGCTGAGGTTTAAACCCTGGTGCTGCATTAATATTGAAAGGACCCCCCTCTGCAGTTGGTCACATGCTAAACTCCTCAGATATAAAGCCAAAGGGTGACATTCCCCACTCCCCAACCAATCCCCTTTCACTATCCCGTAAAGTGCAGATTAGGGCGCCAGGGCTGATGAGGTGCCCGTGGCTCCATCACGACAGCTGGGGTTGTAAGAGCAATCAGTTGTCTTCCTCTAGTCATCTGGTATCAAAATTTCAAGTTTGAAAGTCTCAATGAAATAATCTGAGCTAAAATAAAAACAAATAAATTATAATTGTCCATTTAAAATCACAAAAAAAAAAAAATCCATATAATAAGATTTTGCTTGATTTACTGTACTAAAGCATAACCTGCAACTTCTGAACTGTGGTATAACATTTATTATTAAAGTATCCAAACTCATAACAACCTGAATGCCACAGTGGAAATGCACACTGTTAATTTGAATTGAACTGGATTAGATTTTAGGTTCATTGCAATTAGCTGTTTTTCAAGGTCAGTGAGCTAATGATTGATAATTTATCATTTATTTCCCCTATACTTATATTGTAGGTAACGTTAGAAAACTTTTAGAAAGTTTTTGTTGCAGAATTTGAACTTTTTTTTTTTTTTTTTCACACACTCTGACACTTCTGTTTTTGTTAAGTATCTTTGCTTGGCTGATCTATAAGATTGTATTTGTCTCAGCTCCACACATTTGATCCACACATTTTTTTATATCCAATTGTTTCCAGATTTGTTTTAGGCAACAGAGAAAATCTGCCTATTCCCTGTAAACAGTGTATGAAATGAAGTCTTTAATTATACCATTGATTGTGTTTACATGTAACAAGAATCAGCTCAGTATAAAAACCTGTCAACTTCAGTCAAAATCAATTTTGAAATTGGCATGTTTTGACATAAAAACAAGCACATATGCACACAAGACATGCATATGCTGAAAAAAAAAAACACACCAGAATGCCTGTAAAGGTATGTGATATAGAGTGATATTTTGGGTAGTGGACAACAATCTTTATCTGGAAATGGATTTAAACTATTTATGGCTTTTACTTGAGAAAAGAACACCATTTAAGGTGTTTACATGACCTTACATGTTGGGTTATTAAGCATAATCTGTATAAGATCGTGCATGTAAACATGCTCATTGAAATGTTGGGAGGATGTTCTTGCTTTTAAGATCCCACATCTGTGCTTTGTTTCTCAAACATCCTAACATCCATGCCGCAGATGGTCAGATGGCTGTATTTCTGGCTAGACAAATGTTTCATAACACCTTTTTTAGGCTGTGGTATGTATAATGTATATTGCCATGCTGCTAATGGGGCAGAAGTCTGCTATGACGCTAGTGAGGGCTAATGGGAGTTGACAGCAGAGAGCTGCCTTATGTCCTCAGTGGCCAAGAGAAGTCGGCTCACATTTACACTGATGACAGCTGATTAGAGGAGCACCAACCTCTGACTGACAGAGAAACACAGAGAAAGAGGGAGAGAGACATCGATATTTCTTTGATTTCTTCATGAGTGATTCATTTTCATGTTGGAGCATCAGTTTTGATAAACACTGCGTCACTGCATGTTCCTCTCTGCAGTTTGAAGCCGGTGAAAAATAACCGCAAGCTACATAGTGGATGTGGAATGAGCACAAATATTTTTATTCATCTCTCTTTTTTATCATGGTCTTTCAGCTCAAACTCAGTATTTGCATGTAATTACTTAAGGCTGTGAATGAATTAATCCTAATCATTGCAGTTATTGCACTGAATTGTATCTTTTGCAGATAAAAGCTGGTTTGATGTGGATAAAACACACCTTAATTTACTCGCAATCCATTAAAATCTCTCTCTCTATCACACTCACACACACACACACACTCGCACACACATACACATACACGTACTTCTAAACGTCTGTTATCAGCTTCAGTTCATAGGCAGGTCCTATCAGTGTTTCATATTTCCCATAGTGCTGTTTGAGACCTGACAGAATAAAATCCCCCAGGCCCATGAGCAGAGATATCAGACATGCACACACAAATATACACATACACACAATTGTTGAGGAGGTATGTGAAGGCTTGGCACTGCACAAACAGCGCCACGATCAAACAGAACGACTATAAAGAAAGATAATTAAGTATTAAGAAGAATGTGAGAATACTTAAGATAGTCTTGTGTTTTTTTGTTTCAGTACATGTTCGTCTAAGCTCTCTCTAAAAAACTAAAGGCTAAAAAAAAGGATTGGGGGGAACAGATGCAATAATTTATCATATAATTTGTGCAAAATTCTTATTATACGTCACCCTTAATGTCTGTGGTGTTTACAGTTTTGGTTTAGGCTATAGCTCATCTTCATGGGTGATACAGTCACTGTGAAACCTGTATCAGGCACTATGAGAAGGTGGCGCCACTCGAAAAGTACGTCATTTTGGCATTTATGCTCATGTGATCATAGGTGGCACCTCCTCAAGATTCATTTTTAAACTTAATAATAACATTTCTTAAATATTTTCAGATTTTTGTTTATTTTTAATAGATACAAATAGAAAAAGTGAAATATTTTTTTATTAAAGACGCAACAAGGTGATATGCGATCCTATAGGTGGCACATCCTCAAGATTCTTTTTTAAACCTGAGGTAATAATTTTTTTAATAAAGTTTTTAAAAACTCCAACTGCATCCATCTCATGCACTCAATGACTATTAGTAGTATATTATATCATTTGAGATATTTTAGTGTTGTTTGTTTGTTTATTTTTACCAAACCCAATAGACTAAATGCTAAAACTAGAATAAATTTGGCAGTATTCTACTTTCAGAACTTCAGCTGATGAAAAAATGAAAAATCACAAAAAATGAAAATTCTGCCATTTAATCACCCTCACATCGTTTTAAACCTGTATGGCTTTATTTCTTCTGCAGAACACAAAACAGTTATTTTGAAGAATGTTGAGTATGCCAAACAACATTTGTGGCCCATTGACTTACATTGTATGGGGAAAAAAGACGTTTCTCAAAATATTATTTTATGTTCCACAGAAGAAAGAAGGGACATACTGCTTTGGAATCTCGTGAGGGTGAATACATGATGACAGAATCCGCATGGTGACCGCTCGTTGGTCTCATCCGCCTTTCCTCCCCTCGATGAGGCGGCTGCCCGTGGGTACACTGGGCTCCCCCCGGTTGAACGCTCTGTTGCGATGCAACTGTGTCCTCAGAGCGCTTCTTCTCGTGGTGAGCCTAAGCACCCATCCAAAGCCTGTAGGTACTCGTCTACGCTTGTGGCGAAGTCCTACAGAGCGGCGGGACAGGCAGCCACCTCTTTGCATGGCATGGCCATTCTGCAGGTCTACCAGGCCCAGATGCTCAGGGACATGCACGAGGGGAGGACAGACCCAGGGCTCTTCAATGAGCTGCGCGTCGCCACCGACCTTGCTCTCCGAGCGACGAAGGTGACCGCACGCTCCCTGGGTTTGGTGATGTCCACAGCCGTGGTCCAGGAGAGACATCTGTGGCTGAATCTTGCTGATATGCGGGATGCCGAGCGGTCTCGGCTGCTCGACACCCCCATATCACAAGACGGCCTCTTCGGCGGAGCAGTCGAGGACTTCGCCCAACAGTTCTCGACTGCGCAGAAACAGACTGAGGCGATTAAGCACATTCTGCCCCGACGGCCCGCTGCTGCCTCCACCCAGCCGACCGGGCAGAATACTCAGTCTGTTCGCCGCCGAGGGCGCCCTCCTGCGGCTCCCGCCCCTCCCGCCCGGCCCAAGCAGCAGCCTTCACTCGGGCCCGGTCGTGGAGGAAGCCGCATGAAGGCGCCCCAGCCCTCTCCTGCCCCGCCCCCCGCTAAACGCCGGGCCAAGCGGCGCTCCTGAGACGGGCTGCTCAGGGATGATGTGCACTTCTCAGGAGATGGTAGCAGGACCACTCCTTCCCCCGGTGGAGGGCCGGGGGAGAATCTTTTGTTCCACCGCTGCTCACCCACGGGTGGGCAGCACCCTAATGTGGTTAAAGAAAGAAGTGACACAATTATCCCTGAGCACACAGAGTTCTCGGACGACACGGTGCGCCGCCCCCGGGCCGTGCACCCCTCGTCCTCCTCTGTCCCAGAGCCAGATGACAGTGCGCGCCGTCCCCGGACCGTACCACTCTCATCCTCCTCTGACGCCAGACCCCTGGCAGAACAGACCCCCGCGGAACGTTCGTCCTTCCCTGGTCTGCTCTGTCAGGACGCGGTCAATGACTGTGCCCCCACACCGGGCCGCTATGCCATCCACGTCTGGGCCAGTCATTCCGCCTCGCTGCACCACCGGTGGGAAGTCTGTAGTTCGTTTGATTCCGCTGGTACAGTCGTTGGGAGCTTGGCAAGAGCTTCCCAACCTGTCCCGCTGGGTCGCTCGAACAGTCAGGCTCGGCTACGTGATTCAGTTCGCGCGGTCTCCTCCCCGCTTCAGGGGAGTCCGCTCCACTATGGTCGGTGGCAATGCCCCTATCATGAGAGCGGAGGTTGCAACCTTGCTGGCGAAGGGTGCAATCGAGACTGTCCCTCCAGCCGAAATGAGGTCCGGCTTCTACAGCCTGTACTTCATTGTCCCCAAGAAAACTGGTGGGTTACGGCCAATCCTGGATCTGCGCGTGCTGAACCGCTCCCTTCACAGGCTGCCGTTCAAGATGCTCACCGCCAAACGCGTTTTCGAATGTGTGCGGCACCAGGATTGGTTTGCAGCGATCGACCTGAAGGACGCCTACTTTCATGTCTCCATTCTCCCTCGACACAGACCGTTTCTTCGGTTTGCTTTCGAGGGGCAGGCATATCAGTACGCAGTTCTCCCTTTCGGGCTAGCCCTGTCTCCTCGCGTCTTCACGAAGGTCGTCGAGGCAGCCCTTGTTCCCCTCCGAGAACACGGGGTTCGCATCCTGAACTATATCGACGACTGGCTGATTCTAGCTCACTCTCGAGATCAGCTCTGCGAACACAGGGACTTGGTGCTCCGCCATGTAGCCCGTCTGGGCCTTCGGGTCAACTGGGAGAAGAGCAAACTTTGCCCCGTGCAGAGGATCTCTTTTCTCGGTATGGAGATCGACTCGGTCGCCATGTCCGCGCAGCTTACGAGCGAGCGTGCACAATCACTGCTGACTTGCCTGAGACAGTTCGAGGGCAAGAGTGCGGTTCCACTGAAACTTTTTCAGAGGTTCCTGGGGCATATGGCATCTGCAGCCGTGGCAACACCGCTCGGATTGCTTCATATGAGACCGCTTCAGCTGTGGCTTCGCGACCGAGTCCCGAGGTGGGCATGGCATCACGGCACCTTCCGAGTACCAGTTACTCCGACCTGCCGTCAGACCTTCACCCCGTGGTCGAACCTCAGTTTTCTACGGGCCGGAGTGCCCCTGGAACGAGCTTCGCGGCATGTTGTTGTAACGACAGATGCCTCTGCCAAGGGCTGGGGCGCCATGTGCAACGGACGTGCTGCCGCGGGCTCCTGGACAGGACCCCACCGCTTATGGCACGTCAATTGCCTCGAGTTGCTGGCAGTACAGCTCGCCCTGCGCCGCTTCCGGGCCGTGCTCAAGGGCCAGCATGTACTAGTCCGTTCAGACAATACCGCGACTGTAGCGTACATCAACCATCAAGGTGGTCTGCGCTCCCGCCGTATGTCGCAACTCGCCCGCCACCTCCTCTTATGGAGTCAGAAGCATCTGAGGTCGCTTCGTGCCATTTTTATCCCCGGAGCCCTGAACTGTGCAGCCGACGAGCTCTCACGGTTTCAGCCCCTCCCTGGAGAATGGCGACTCCATCCCCAGTTGGTCCAGCTGATTTTGGACCAGTTCGGGGACGCACAGATGGATCTGTTTGCCTCTCACGACTCGACCCATTGCGCCCAGTATTATTCCCTGACCGAGGGCACGCTCGGCACGGATGCTCTGGCGCACAGCTGGCCGCGGGGCCGCAAATATGCGTGTCCCCCAGTGAGCCTTCTCGCGCAGACCCTGCGCAAGGTCAGGGAGGACGAGGAGCAGGTCATTTTGGTCGCGCCGTACTGGCCCGCCAGGACCTGGTTCCCCGAACTTGTACTCCTCGCGACAGCACCTCCTTGGCCGATTCCTCTGAGGAAGGACCTCCTTTCTCAGGGACGGGGCACCCTATGGCACCCTCGTCCCGATCTTTGGAACCTCCACGTGTGGCTCCTGGACGGGACGAGGCAGGTTTGAGTACCCTACCACCAGCGGTGGTGGCTACCATCACTTCCGCTAGAGCTTCGTCCACGAGACACCTCTACGCGTTGAAGTGGAACCTCTTCGTCAACTGGTGTTCTTCTCACCAAGAAGACCCCCGGAGATGTTCGATCGGTGTCGTGCTTTCCTTTCTTCAAGATGGGTTGGAGCGAAGGCTGTCTCCCTCCACCCTCAAGGTCTATGTCGCCGCTATTGCCGCACAGCACGACCTTATAGAAGGTAAGTCCGTAGGGAAGCATGACCTGATCGTCAGGTTCCTGAGAGGAGCGAGGAGACTGAATCCTCCTCGCCCTCCTCTCGTACCCTCTTGGGACCTCGCAGTGGTGCTAACTGCCCTGCGGAGTGCTCCCTTTGAGCCTTTGCAGTCGGTTGAGCTTAACTTCCTGTCAATGAAGACAGCGCTCCTGACTGCATTGGCCTCCATTAAGAGGGTAGGGGACCTGCACGCATTCTCCGTTGACGAAGCGTGCCTGGAATTTGGGCCGGCTTACTCTCACGTGACCCTGAGACCCCAGCCTGGATATGTGCCCAAGGTTCCTACCACTCCCTTCCGGGACCAGGTGGTGAACCTGCAAGCGCTGCCCCCGGAGGAGGCAGACCCAGCCTTGTCACTGCTCTGTCCAGTACGTGCTCTCCGCATCTATGTAGACAGAACGCAGTGTTTCAGGACCTCAGACCAGCTCTTTGTCTGTTATGGTGGGAGACTGAAGGGAAAGGCTCTCTCCAAGCAAAGGTTGTCTCACTGGATAGTGGACGCCATTGCTTTGGCTTACCAACAGCAAGGTCGACCGTGCCCCCTTGGTGTGACTGCCCACTCCACCCGGAGTGTGGCGTCCTCTTGGGCTCTAGCGCATGGCGCCTCGCTAACAGACATCTGCAGAGCTGCAGGCTGGGCGACACCCAACACATTCGCCAGATTCTACAATCTCCGAGTGGAGCCAGTGTCCTCTCATGTACTCGCTTCAACCAGCTAGTACCGGACCCGCTCAGGTGTCTTCGCTTGCTCGCCATTCCAGTCCACGGACTGGATACGTGCGATATTCCCCTCAGGTGAGCTTCCCCGAAAGCCCTGAGTTGCTCCAGCACCCCTGATGCTGGCGCCAGTGTCTTTTGCCTGCGCGTCGGCTAGGTGCCTCCCGTGTGCATGGTACCTCCTCTGAGCTACCCCCACATGTGTATTTCCACTGTAAGCCTCTTTGAGCATGTGTCTTTCCCTTGGCAAGCCACCTTGCCACCCCTGGGGTTGAAATATTCCACCTGCGGCTGGACACCCCAGTGATTTCCCATATGCATCCCTCGGGTCATATGTGTATTCTCTAAGTCCCCCCCTCTGGGTTGGCAGTAATTGCATATTTCCCTTAAAAACCTTGGGATATGCTCCCCAGTGTACCTTGGTATTCCTGTGCTAATAGGAGTCCTTCGTCCGTGCTATCTCACGACAGGGATCTCAGATTACGCAGGGCACTGGAAGACAGCTGAGAAGGTGGCGTGATTAGACTGATACTCCCATTCGTCGTCATCCGACGGAACTCGGAGTGACAACGAAAGGGAATGTCTCGGTTACAGATGTAACCCTCGTTCCCTGAGTAGGGAACGGAGACGTTCCGTCTTCCTGCCACTTTCCGCTGTACCGCGGGGATCGCCTGAGCTCAGTCTTGGCTCCTTAGCGAGGAAACATACTGCTTTGATGGAATTTCCGCCCTTTATACCCACGAGGTGGGGCGGAGCTGCTCCATGCAAATTCTGCAGACCCATGGCATTTCTTTGCCATTGGCTCGTTTTGTATTACTCGAAGTGGATAGGCTTTCTAAGCGAAACTCCCATTCGTCGTCATCCGACGGAACGTCTCCGTTCCCTACTCAGGGAACGAGGGTTACATCCGTAACCGAGACGTTTTGTTGCTTCAATATCAAGCTAAAACGTCTGAAGCGAGAAATGCACCTCACGCATCAGCTAATGCCAAATTAAAGGTGTAAATTAAAGTTCTATTTGTAAAATACTGAAGAGCACTTGCTTCTTTGAGAGAACTTTGTCAGTGTTATAAGCACAGGACTTGAACTGAACTCTTGGTTTACGTTTTGGTGTTATAAGAAAACCATTTTTGATCAAAGAAAAACAAATTCCATCTTATATGGTTTGACCTGTGGGAGGTGGATGGTTTGCCCAGTTTCTCAAGATTTTAATTTGTGATTGACATCTCGCTGTCTATCAAAGCCTGACCTGCACACCTATTGTAATGAGCTCCATACCATGATGGTTATCACAAATAAAGACCACATGCATGTATTCAGTCATACATCTTTAAAGAGATACTTCACTCATGTCATTTTAAACCTGTTTGACTGATGTTTTTTCAATTGAGCACAAAAGGATATTCTGTATATATATTTATTATACACACTACCATTCAAAAGTTTTGGATTGGTCAATTTTTTCAAATGTTTTTGCATCTCTTACGTTCACCGAGGCAGCATTTATTTGATTAAAAATACAATAAAATTAAGTAATATTATGAATACAGCAATATTATGAAATATTATTAAAGATTAATTTATTTTTCTATTTTAATATATTTCAATTCATTCCTGTGATGCAAGGCTGAATTTTCAGCATCATTACTCCAGTCTCAGTTTCACATCATCCTTCAGAAATCATTCTAATAAGCAGATTGATGCTCACTATTGATATCAATATTGAAAATGGTTGCTTAATATTTTTTCAGCATTCTTTGATGTTCAAAAAAACAGCTTTTATTTTTTAGCAACGGCATACCTGTCACATTTGACGAATTTCTTTGTACTTTAAAAAAATATTTCTGACCCCAATCTTTTGAATGGGATGTTTGTATGTTTTAAACATTGACTATGAATTGTTATATTAGTGGGCAGGATTTATGAACAATGATTAGTTGTGTGTGTGTTTAGAATGTCACCTCATCAGTCAAATGCTCATCAGTGTAAAATGCCGTGTCTCATTAGTACCTCATTTGTCTGATTGAAAATTAGCATGTCAAGTTGAGAGTGCTTTCTCGCCCCCCCAGTAGCGTCTTACCTGTGCTTTATGCAAACACTGTCTTATGACTCTCTCTGTGCTAGTGGATGCATTTAATTTAAGATGGAAACTCAGTTAAAATTAGAACTGATCATTATAACTAAATATTTATGATGCAGTGGCATTGCTACAAAGCTTTCCCCTGCATATACCGATGAGAGTAATGAGCAAGAGGTCACATGAGGTTACAGTGCTTGAACTTTTCAGCTCATGCAGCAGAAATGTTGCTCAGGATATGGAGGTTTTAATTGACTCATTTTGGAAAAAGGTTTCCAGGTTAACCATTCGAATAATTTTGTTCCTGCTGAATTAGCTTTTTTGAAGATCATATTATAATATGCCTTGTGAAAAGGACACGCATACAATATGCATGCTAGTGCAGAGGTTACACATTTAATTGGAGGGTGCGTTCTCTATATGTCTGAGGAAAGATAAACATGCTTCATATTTTATGTATTAGTATCATATTAAGTTTAAAAAACATTCTGATGGCTTCCATTGTTTTTGTTTTCTCAAAAAGGTGCGTTTGATCGTTTAAATTGTTGTAAACCTGCAAACTTATTTTTCAGTGCTTTTTAAAATAATTCAAGAATACTTTTACAATACACTCTTAAAAATAAAGTTCTTTATTTGCATTGATTGTTCCATGAAGAACCTTTAACATTAATGCGACCTTTCCATTGAACAAAAGGTTCTTTATAGTGAGAAAAGGTTCTTTACATTAAGAAAAAAAAAATGGTTCGGTAACACTTTATTTTAGTGTCCTTGTTACATTACATGTACTTATGTAGTAATAACAGTAAGTTATGCATAATTACATGCAACTAACCTTCAACCAAACCCTAATCCTTCCCTAACCCTATAGTAAGTACATGTAGTTGCTTAATATTACTCAGTACTTAAATATATAATTACACTGTAACAATGACCCCTTAAAATAAAGTGTAACCAATGGTTCTTTTAAGAACTGCTCACCGAAAGGTTCTTTGGGGGAACCAAAAAATTGTTCTTCAATGGGATTGCTGCCAAAACACCTCTTTGGAACCATTTTTAAGAGCGTACATACAGTTTCTAATTGTCAATTCTACTATAAATTGTTTCAGAGGCTATACATTATGGTAACATTTGGTAACTTTTGAATCGATGTTGAATCGATGTTGTCTCAGGCCGCCATTGTAAATAAGAACTTGTTCTTAATGACTTGCCTGTAAAAATAAAGGTTAAATAAAAATAAAAGAATTGAATATTTGTAAGTGGTGCTTAAAAATTGAGCACTCACTCAAAGGACTAACAATACTAATAAATATGATTATATCTAAAAGGTTTTTTCTTTTAAATGTAACATTTGAGGGGAAATGGTAAAGCAGCTTCTTATTCAAAGTAAGCCGGATCAAGGCAGTTCAGCAGATTTAATCTTTAAGGGAAACAACCAAGTGTTATTTGGCTTTTAAACAAGAAAAATGGCTGCTATCAATATATGTTTCTTTGACAGGCCCTGCAGTGAGGTTTATATCAGGGCTGGACTGGCCATCGGGCATACCGGGCATTTGCCCGGTGGGCCGACGTGCTTTTTGGGCCGATACAGATCATTCTTAAAAAAATATATAAAAACAATTTTTTTGTCTAAACGGCCCATAATACTCGTACATCGGCGGCCCATTCGTTTAGTTTTGCCTAATTGGCGGCGCTGGGATCTTTGTGCCGGTGTAATGCATTGGACAAAAAAAGTCAGCGTAGGTTTTTTTTTGTTTGTTTTTTTACAGACCGGCCCATGAAAGACGTAGATCAGCGGCCCATTGGTTCTTTTCTTGATTGGCACTGGGCTGGTCCAATCACATTTTTAAACTCCTCCCCTTTGGGCTTTGAGCGTGCGTGCAGTGTCAGTGTGTATCTGTCAAAATAGTCAGAGATGGAGAAGAAACGCAAGGAATGTGCAGAGAAATAGCGTGAAAAAAAGAAACGGGCCCTTCAAGTGTCTGATGAGGATACTGAGGAGGATCAGGAGAGAATGAGTGAGTGTAGAGAAGTGTGGTAAGCAGAATTAGGCAACTTTCAGAACACTGAGGCGATGAGTGTAGGAACCCATCACCCAGCTACGCATCATTTACACATCGGCATAGTTGACGATTACGCATTTTACTAGAATTGTAATGAGACGCGTTTGTAAACCATGCTCCTCCAAACCCCCCTAAAGGAACAGAGGTCCACTCACCACAAATTTACCAAAAATCCTTTGTCAAACACTGGTATTGCTATGCCAATGCAGCTTATAGCTTGTTTTAGGATTCATCATTGTGGAGTAGTTTGATTGTATTTTACAATTAGTAGTTATTTAATCTATTAACTATTAATTATCTATTACTCATTCCTACTCACTCATTAGGCTACATGGCATTAGTGGTTTTAATAGGAGTTACATATTCAGGGGCATGAAAAGATCGGTTGTGTTTATGATTATATGTAGTGGGCCAGTCTGGGCCAAAATGCCCGGGCCGATTTTTAGACCCAGTCCAGCCCTGGTTTATATAGATTCCATAGCTGTGGAAATACAGGCTTGGGTTTTGTTACTTAAGGAGGGTAATGATGTAGAGCACACTGCAACCAATCACAAACATTCCTCAAGGATTAATAAAAGGGCAGCTGTGACATCACTAAGATCAGAGCCACATGTTGTGTTTTTTGCCGTTTAATCCGAACCACAGTGAGCTTGCACATGCACCAGATACCTCATACTGCGCACTGACATCTGGGTAAGATATAGCATGTCTCTTGAAAACATACATCCTATTGGAAATTTCTAGAGCAGATGTGTGAAGGTATTGTGCTGGTTATCACATTAAATGCCATTTAACACTACCTCCATTCTTATCTACTCACATTTGTTGTGTTGTACATCATCTTATATCATGGAGTTATGTAATCTTTCAGGGATTTAGATGCTTCTCAAGTCACTTTAAAAGCTGTGACGTATGACTTTTACTTTTGAATGTTACCCTTGTGCTGAATGACATGCTGTTGACATTTAAACAACTTCATGCTTCTTTGATTATACTCGAACATGCAACGAAGAACCAAGAGGGGCATGAGAACATATGTTGTGCCTTTTGTCTTTAAATATTGTGTATTTGATTTTTTATGTGACCCCTGAAAAAATGTATTCATTTAGCATATGCTTTTATCCAAAGCGAGGTGCAAATGGGAAAAGCGCAAACAAAAAATCAGATGAGCAAACATTAGTTATACCACAGTACCAGAATAGTACACCGATAGAGGTAAGGAGTAAAATTGCTGAAGAAAAGAAAAGAGAAAAATGCCCCCATCTTTAAACGCACAAATTGGATCAATTGGTCAAAAGAGTGCAAAGAAAATTGCATGAAAACCTACGTTATTCTGAGCTTTTATGGCATTTATGACATGCTTATTCTTAAGTCCACAACATGAAGGATTAACTGTCATTAATTCAGGGGGATTTAGTGATTTAGGGCTTTAGTCGCTCTCGCTGCCCTAAATCAGGGCAACTGTGCAAATGTCAGCATCTCTGACCATAGACTACTGCACTGATGAGTCATTAAACAGCCTATTCATAAATTAATTTAGAAAAATTACAAAATGTATCATGATTGCCACAAAAATTGTGATTGCAACAAAAAAAGTTCTCATCATTGATAATAATCAGAAATATTTCTTGAAATTGCTCATTTTGTGTTACATGAGAGAAACAAAGTCATATAGGTTTGTAATGACATGAAAGCAAATAAAAAGATGACAGAATTATTATTTCTGTGGGATACATTCCTTTAAATGGGAAGGTTGTTGTAGCATACATAGACAGTTCATACGAAGACAAGATTGTACTCTTTTGTATCCAGCAGACTTCAATAATGGATCTCAAGTCTGCGGTGACCCACATCAGTAGTTCCTGCTTTTTCCTCCTGCATTTCCCATCGTATTCATCTCATCCCAAGTGAATTAGATCTTGTAAGTCCAGTTCTTGGATCATTCTTTTCCATGCAGTGGCGGTTCTAGACCATTTCAACTGGGGGGGCCAAGCTGGGGCCAGTTGTACTGTTAGAGGGGCCAGTTACATTTAGACCTTATTGTTGTCATATCATTTTCTGCACTGCACTGCAGGCATTAACAGGCAAAATACCATGTTTATAATCATTCAACAATGTATTTGCATTTCCATTATCTTTTTACATTTGCATTACATATTCAGTATTAGTCACAGTAACTGTAATTGACATGATGTCCTTCTTTCTCTTCATTTTGGTGAGAACTATAGAGCAAAAGCAATGGGGACCAAGAAGCTTATTAATTCATTTACTGAAAATAACTGACTTGCTAGGTGACTATGTCTAACCGTTTACAGGGTTCCTGCACACTTTTTATAGTCAAATTTTAAGGCTTTTTAAGACCTGAAGAGATCAAAATGAATACCGTACATTTGGAGTGTGCAATATTGACAAAAATATATCTCAATATTTTCAACGTTTTGTTGATAATAATTATGATATTTTACTGATTGTGTTTTTGTGCTGGTGCCATGGCTGGTTTAGGCCTGTTGTTAACAGATGAGCTGACTCACGAAGATATTCATATTTTTCATATTCTATGCAGTGGTCAGTTCACAGCAGTGACATAAATACATTTTTTACTTAAGGGGCAATATTTGCAACCTTAAATTGATTTCCAGGGGCATTTTCACATATGGACATTCTTTCTAAACTTATTTAGAGTTATGCATCACCTTTTATGTCAAATACTAACATTCAAATTATACAGTAATTATACTTATTTATACAATAATACTTAATTATACAGTACCACTGTTACCAGTCAAATTAATTAATTCAATCAAAATCCATCTTTGCAGAGGTGACACAGAAGCGGCATTAATATATTTACGCTCCATTTACAATTGCATAAATAAAGCTATGAGATTTTTTTTAAATCAATTTTAAATATAAATCATATTTACATATGAAATGATTTCTAATTTTAACATTTTAATTAAAGGGTTAGTTCACCCAAAAATGAAAATTAAGTCATTAATTACTCACCCCCATGCTGTACCTACCAACCTCGTAAGACCTTCGTTCGTCTTCGGAACACAAATGAAGATATTTTTGATTAAATGTGACAGCTGGATCACTCCTCCATAGGCTCCCTAAGGGAATGACACTTGACGGCCCAGAGAGTCATTAAAGAAAATGTTTAAATATTCCATGTCGCAACAGTGGCTCAACTATAAGTTTATCAAGCGACGAGAATACTTTTTGTGCGAAAAAACAAACAAAAATAACGACTTTATTCGACTATTCCTTTTCTTCCTTGTAGGCCTGAAACGAGACTTCAAGAGATTTCCACGACGCATGCGCGAGAATTGCGATCTCCTTCAACTACTTCAGTTAAGTTCTCGTGCGTGCGCGTCGTGGAAATCTCTTGAAGTCTCGTCTCAGGCCTACAAGGAAGAAAAGGAATAGTCGAATAAAGTCGTTATTTTTGTTTGTTTTTTCGCACAAAAAGTATTCTCGTCGCTTGATAAACTTATAGTTGAGCCACTGTTGCGACATGGAATATTTAAACATTTTCTTTAATGACTCTCTGGGCCGTCAGGATTCATTCCCTTCGTGAGCCTATGTAGCAGTCATGCACCTCTCAGATTTAATCATAAATATCTTCATTTGTGTTCCGAAGACGAACGAAGGCCTTACGGGGTTGGTACAGCATGGGGGTGAGTAATTAATGACTTAATTTTAATTTTTGGGTGAACTAACCCTTTAAAGGGTACTTTAAATATGAAACTAAAACCGCCAGTAGGTGGCGGCAAGTCACTGTCTTAATAAGTGAGTTGAGGGATTCATTCATTCAACCGATTCGTTCAAACGGCTGATTCATTCGGGAAAGAAGCAAGTGATTCGTTCAAAACGCGGATTTCAGTCACGAAATCATCGCTGTCTGTTACATTGAGACTCTGCTACGGTTTCATTTTGAAATTCTAGTCGGCGAAATAATGGGAAAACAAATAATATTAAAAGTAACTCCCAATGTTAACTTGGTAATTTAACTGTTGTATAACATAAATATCCCAGTTGCAATTGTGCACGGGAAAACGGCACTTTTGCTGATGCAATATTCTAATATAGGCCTAAGAACATAATATGATATAAATATAAGACAAAAAATAATTTGGGGACATAGGCTAGCCTACCTACAGTATGAACTGCACACAGCAGTGAGGACGATAGACAAGTGCGATGTCAGCTCACAGTGCCTCGTACATAGTTAAAACAATGATTACAATATCATAATAGACAATACACATCGCACACCCCATCGCACATAAAGAATGAACTTACAACTTAACTGACATTTACCAACTTTCTTCTCCTTCTCTCCTCTCTCGCGTGCAAACAGACGTTATTCTGTCGTGCTTCCCGCGAATGTGATGCGAATTGTCACGTGAACAAGCAAATCCACAAAGATAGAATAATAATAAAAATAATACGCATACAACGATAAACAACGATAGCAAAAAAACAGTTTCGTAAAAATTATTTCACACTCCACATTTAGGGGGGCCACAAGGGGGGCCAAGCTTGTTGTCACAGGGGCACGGGCAACCATGTTTTTCTTGTTCTGAAACCATCACCTCCACTTCAGTAGAATCATTCATGTCTTCAGCCCATTTCCTTGGTCACTAGAGCATTGGATTTTGTATATTCAGTACATAGTTCAGATTTGGAGCATGTCTCCGCAGCATTCACCGGGCTAGTCGTCCAAATAGGGGCCGTCTGTGGTTTTCTGGGGCGGCGAGTAGGAGCTTGAGGTGGGTTTTATTCAGCCAACTCTGACAGGATGATGGTTACACAACCCTGCTGGCCACGGGTTGTGAGGAAAGAGGCTCTTTCAGACGGGGGGCCATTTGAAAATGAAACCATTGTTGTTATTCGTGGGACACCTCAGTTTGTAACAGCCATGATTAGATCCATATGTGACCACTGCAGTGAAGCTAAGTTTCAGCCCTGGGAACAAGGAAAATCCAGTGACACTCAGTCTGTTGTTACTGTATTTACTGTAAAAGAGATAGTTACTTTAAAAAAAATCAAAAGCCACCATGAAAACCACAGACAAACATTATTAAAATGTGACTGCTTTTCCTGAGGTGACAAATCGGAAACATGCGTAAGCCTTTAGTTAAACTTTCTCTCTCTTTCCCTTGAAACCACATTATATTGGTTGCATTAGTTCAGGATCTGGAAAAGATCAAGCACAAGCAGGCTATCATCTTTTAAGCTACTTGTTCCAAAGATTGACAGATTGATCTTTCAGGCGAAGCAGCCTGTCTTTCCATAACTCAAAGCAGATTTGAAAATGATAGCCTGCTAAAAAGACCGGATTTATGATGGTTATTGCTGGTTTGGTGCTGTTAACCAACCAAAATACTGGTCAACAAGCATGGTCTTTTTTTGGTAAGAACTGAATTTTTCGGTGGTAATGCTGTTGATTACCAATAAAATAATGTTGATTTTTAAAATAATTTTTAATAATTTTTGACAATTTGTAAATACAACAAAACATGCTTGTGTTCATTAAATAAAATCAGTTTACAATAGCATGAACAATTGAACAAGCATTCAAAACTAACTGGTTAAAATGTAAATTTCTAGTACAAACATGTTCTCATGAATATGCAAATGTAAATTAAATAGCCATTGATGTTCAGTGAACTTCTTTGGAAACCATGTTGCTGAACTATACCGGTAATCTTAATTGTCCTCAAAACACAACGGCTAATTTGTTTAGAATCAAGCAGTCTTTTGTCAGCACCCGGGGATAAAAGCAGCAGGTTCTATAGTTATTTGGAGGGATAGATTCAGAAGAGGTGTAGAAATTTATAGGAAGTCTCTCTGCTCTTTGCTGTATAATATGTATAATATAATATGACTTGCAGGCAAACACGGCTATCTCTTTCTCATTTAAATGCTAATGAACAGTAGGCTGGAGTCCTGAGAGTAGTGGTGGAGGCTGTGCATTTTTAATGTCTTATCTCAAAGGTAAAAGGTAGCAGCTCCTGTGCCGTGACTGACGGGTGAGTACATGATCAGTCATTACATGCACCAGAGCTGATCGTACCTGTGTGTGTGTGTGTCTTTTTGTGAACATGCATGAATCAACTCTGTTAGCTTTAGAAAGGTTTGTGTGTGTGTGTGTATTATTGTTATTTTTTATTTTTAATAAAATATTTTAATTTAAAGACGGCCTATTATGCTTTTTCACATTTTCAACATTTTTTTTACTGTGTAATGTTCCTAAATAGTCTGCAAATTTTTAAAGCACAAAGTCCACTCTAAAGGAAGTTATTCTCTATATCAGTAAGCACTGTTTCTGAACTCCCTGAAATGCCTCTGGTAGTCTTGTAGACTTTTTCCAGGGAACGTACATGTCACAATATTCCTCATTTAAATAATTCATGCCCAATATGCAAACAAAGGGGTTATTATGGAAAGGGGCGTGACATTTCCGAAACACGCTTGAAACGGTTAACCAATCACACTGGTGCAGTAGACCAATCAGCGCACATTTGATTTTTCGGAAGGAGGGGCTTCAAAGAGACCGAAACTAAGCATCGTTAGCCAACTATGCTCGCAAGTTCCATAGAATTGTGTTGGTAACAACGGAATTTGCGACCATAGTTGGCTTTGGGAAACACACCCCAGGTCGTTACTGACAGATTGGGTAGAGAAGTGCTGCAACAATGTAAAATATGTGACAAATAATGTATTTTTTTGACAGGGCCTTTTTAAATATTAATGTTTTTTTTTCATCAGTCATTAGCTGCGTTCGAAATGACATACTGTATAGTAGGTACTACATTTGGTTTTTAACTTCAGGATCGTTAAAAGAATATGTTCTATACTATGAATGTGTGTAGTATGAATGAAGTTGGCACTGCCATGTGATCTAAACCGTCAGTTTTGCCGCTTCACTTCTATTCACAAATCCTCTCCGTAAATAGTAGGTCAAAATGTTTTATGAATACTGTGAATTCTGACATACTACTAAGCTCACATACTGTTTTTCACCTACTATAGGCCTTATGTAGCCCCGCCCCTTTTCAGCGCTGCGCTCGTTGTGTTGTGTCTTCCGGTTTGTATTTCCACAGCATGAAAGTAAGATCTTACGGATTTATGAATGAGCCGCTCATTTTAATATCTTCCCGGTCTACTGATATTTGTTATGACATTTGCAAACATTACAATGCTCATGATAACTTTAGTTAACTCTACAATAAGTAAATCCATTTCAGCTAATTACTCTTCAACAGCGATGCCATAGAAATACACAGAAAAAAAGTTCAAACACAGTATTCTAAAGATGGCTGCGCGCTTGTTTCTCTGGTGCATAAGGTCTATATAGTATGGAAGTAGGCATATTTGGATCCAGTGATTATCTTTGTCATAGGGTAAATACATCCCCAACTCTGTAGACTTTCCCTTGACCTCTATCTTTGAAGTCACTACAAAGGAATTATGCCATTTCCTCCAATAGCCTACCTCTTATCCTTGATTTTAAGTGATAAGTGTTTTTCCATTCTACTATAATGCTCTTCACAGGATCCATCCATTTCCCCAGAAGTTTTTAACTATTATCAAATATAATGTCGGAAGAGGCCATGGATCCCACTAATAATATTCCATACGGTCAAATCTGATTCTAACGCACTCCATACAAATCCCAAGACATCTGCCTCGTTTTGAATGTCATTTTGATTTGATCTAAATTACCCAGCATCTGGTTGTACAATCATGACGATAATCATAAATGAGATTATGAGGCGTAAAAAAAAAAGCACAAAAATCATTCAGATAATTAAAAGGTAGTGATAACCATACAGTATGTTAAGGTTACAGGCATGCAGCTATAAATTACATGGAAATATTTGCATATGGAATGGAAAAAGTGGCCAGTTTTGAATACTGAGCAGATATTTGGGGTTTGGATTGATCGCACTAAATTAAAACTTTACAGAACAGACAACACATAAATCACACTTAATCCACTCATCCGGTGTGTATCGGCATGTCCTTTCTAACTTATGAAATAGATTGGAATATACCCGCACACATTTGACTGACTGCTGATGCAGAGATAATGAGATGCTTTACTGAGCTACGAGTGGTAATTGCCTGGGCTTGGTGTGTGAATATCAAGGCCATTTCGTGTCTCTGTGTCATTGTCGTCCTGGATCACACCTGTTATCTGTCTGCTTGAGCTGACTGCAACCAGACACTTATAGTTCACACACTCTCACTTACAGTACTCTGCTTAATCATTTCTGTTTAATTCTGTCATATTCAAGGATATTGTTGTGTGCTACATTTGGTCGTCATTCATTGCTGAGGCTTTTAAAATCCAGTCATTTTGGCTATCGTTTCCTTTAGTGCACAAACACACGCTTGCATAGAATGACATGCTTCGCTAGAAGACAGTCAGGTGTTGAAAGGATGATATCTCAAAATCTGTCTATCTTCATCTGTGCTTCTTCCCTGGCCTCATCAGACAGACAGGGAGAGAGAGAGAGCTTGCACACACATTCCAGTTTCAAAGAGAAATCTTGCAGAGATTCGTCAGTTATCACAAAAAGAAAACTATGTGACTGATCTGAAATCCAGCCCATATATTAGATTGTTTTAAATAGCAGTTTATTTTTAATATCATAATAAGCTCATATTTTTTTGTCTTTTTTTTCTTCTTATTATTTTGCTTATCAAAACATTACATGGAATGTTTCATTTAATCTAATAAAGGTAATGACATATTTTTTTCATGCTTGCCCCATTTGGAGACCGGATCAAGTGTAACCAGAATAAGTGCTGTAAATAGCATAGTTATAGAGACAAATGTTGCTTTTAATAAACTATGCCACTCAAAACACCAATAAAGACTGCATATAAATTGCTATATTGGGTCAGATCATTGCAACACTGACTGCCCTTTCCACTATAAATTGATTTCATTCTCACTTTCTGGTTAACTCACACAGACATACACAAACACAGACACACAAGCTTTCCACTTAATGATTTTCACACTTCACAAGTCATTTTCCCTGCCCCTTAAACACAACCCTCACAGAAAAAATTCTGCATTTCTAAATTTACAAAAAAACAATTTAGTATGATTTATAACCTGTTTTCCTCATGGGGACAAAAAAAAATGTCCCCACAAAAATGTATGGCATTTCCATGCTAACTATCTTTACTATCCTAACGTAGGGAATACCTGAACCACACACACACTAAAACACTAAAGCACTAAAACCATAAAAGAAAATAAATAAATGTAATTCACAAATCCGTCAGTGCGCATTCTTAATTAAAGGTTTGTGTGTTGTGGTTTGGATGTATGTTTTGCAATTCAGCCATTTATGTGATGAATAGCCCGCATTTCTGTGGTCAATGGCTGTTTTGCGCAAACTTGGTGCAACATCAGGTTGCGCTTTTTTTGCACAAATACTGAGACACAAGCATGCAAGTCCACATTGAACTATGACTCCATGGTTGGTTATACTGTGCCTTTACAACAAATTTACAACAATCATCATTCTCCACTGCCATTTTTTCATACTTTGTGGAATTTATTCTAAAATGGTATGAAATCAAATTGTGAAACATTCCATTTACTGTTTCTCAGCAAAACAGAGAAAGCTATCGTGGATTGAGCCCTCGACTCTTTCACAGCACTGAATAGCAACAAACACATCTGTATGTCATGCACTGTAAAATTTTCTTGATCCATGAGGTTATCAACGAAATGCTTAAAATGCTTATGCTTAAAATGTTGCAGATTTATGTTGCTAATGAGAATCTCTGAACCTATATATTATGCAACAGATGACTTATGATTTATATTTTTGTAAAAGGTATTAACATCAATGTTTCTTTCAATTAAAGTTTAAAGGAAACGTATAACGTATACATTAACATGGCAGCATACTGCATCCACCAATTGACATTGCTCTTTGACCTGGATGTTTTTTGACGTATACCAACAACCGTGAAAATCATTTATTTAACTGTTGTACAATTTAAATTAGTGCAATTTAACCATGAGGAACAACTTTCTCTGTAGCACTTACATTTTAAAATACTTATCTGGCTCAGAGTTTTCTTTCATTTGTTTTAGTTTTCAGTTTTGTGAATGGCTGACGGCTCCTCAGTTTGTGTGGCCTGATGGGATAGCAAAGTATCCACTGGTTGCACACTTCAGGATCAGGTACTGTTTCATGAATAGGCCTACTCATTTGACTTAGGCCTATTGCTTTTTGCATGCTATACAGTACAGGTGTATATAGGGCCCATATGCTCCATGCTGAAGGTGAAACAATCTTCTTTTGTAATTTAGTTTGTTTCTCCATCAGGATTCAGTAAAAATATTTTTTTGATCATTCACACTATAGCAGAAAAGGTGCGTTTTCCATAAGAGGTGCGTTGTATAAAGTTTTTAATAAATATAGATATTATTAGCCTAATTCTATACATATCGCTTACTTTCTTTTCAGAACAATGCAATGAAATTGTTGTATTTTATCTCCAAATAACTGTGCTACTGTTTTGAACGCATGTAGCGCGTGGGCGTCGCCCAGGGTGATATAGAGAGCGCGAGGCGAGCGCACGCGAGAGTCGTTCGCATGTTTACGTGTGATTTAGTGAAGATAAGCGTAGCACCCCCATTACTAACATGTCTCATGATTTTGTTTTGGTTTCGCCGCATGTATTTGCATTGCCTAATTGCGTTCAAAACATAAATGGGTGTTACTTTTAAGGTAAGTCTCCGCCCAGGGGGAGTAGCAGCGCTCCATCCACCTGCCAGACTACTTCAGCAGCAGACAGTCAGTGGACCTGAAGCGCGCGCTGCTGCTGCTGGTGCTGCGTGGACAAAAATACACGAGACGGGTTTAAAAACTCCGGTCGAGAGGGGATACTTGCACTTCATTTGAACTGACACGGAATCAGTATCATAAATTAGTTTAAAGGAGCAACTACTTTGTGGACACGTGTATGCAGTTACTTTTGACTGGACGCATTGTTTTTTGTTTCTGTACGTTTTCTTTGCGCTGGATTGTAAATGGGTTGTACAGTTGGACACACAGGGTCGTTTTTGCCGGACGTTTTGTAGGTGAGTTCTGCGTTCATTTCAGTTTATTTTAAGATAAACATGTATTTTATGCTTCACGTCACATAGGCTACATCATAACTTGTTTGTACAGAAGATCAGCAGCACACAGTTGTTATCCAAATATTTTTTTGTCTAGCCTACATTATTTTTAAGAGGATCAGTCCATTACACGCTACTGAAATCTGATGGAAAAATATTTTGAAAGGTTTATTGAGACATGTTTTTCTAAAAATGGAAATGACAATGCTATTGATCGTTGAAGTTCATTTGCATTAAGTCATATGCTGATGGATCTATTTGATTTGTTTGGAAGGAATGAATGAAAAAAGGTTTGGTTGTGACAGAGATCAGCCGCTGTAAGACCACTTCACTGATTATTTATTTAAAGTAATTAAACATATTTATTCATTATTCTTATGCTTTTCCTGCTTTTTGACACAGTTTTCATTATACCGTTACTACAGCAATAAAAACCATAACGTGCATTATGAATATTTAATAAGTCAATTATTAGAAAGTGAAAGGTTTCCATAAAGAATTTGAAATAATATCTTACCATTTATCAGTAGACTCAATGTTAAGGAACCGATAACCAATTGAGTAGAAACATGTAAATATCTGGGAATAAAAATCACTCAAACTTATCTCTATTAACAATTTCTATTTGCTACCATTGAATAAGAAGAGATGTAAAATTGAAAACATGAATATATGAGGAACTCTTTCAGCTCATTTATATCTTGTCTAATGTCGATCCTCACCCCCGTCATTCCCTCCCCTCTCATGCAGGACCGAATAAATCTCTTGTGGGTCTTTGGATAAAGTGATCATGCAGGGAGTCGGGACTTTGGTGCTGGGGACCCTTCTGGTCTCTGTGTTCTCAGCTGTCTCGGTCCACAGCAGCCCTTTGTCTTCCCTGCCACCCGCCTCTGTTCCACGAGTCTTCCTTTCCTTCAAAGGTAAGATGCATTTCTGTTGTCTTTGCTCTGACTGTCTCACACTGTTGCTCTGATGCTTACAGCCCCTGCTGGAGATGGCATCCACTGCTTTCCTGTTCAAATTAATATAGAAATAAATAAACAAACAACTGCAATTGATATGATATAGATTGCATGGGAAATATGCGTTATTATTTTTGTCCTCAGTGTTTCCAGGAAACCCGAGTCTCATAATGTTAACTATCAGTGCATTTTTAATGTGCTTCTATTCTATTGTCGTAGGCAATAAGGTTTTTTAATTGTGCTTTGTGGGAATCTCTTCAGTTTTGTGCTGAGCAAGCTACTTCCCTTCTTAGGTTACTTGTCTGTTTCACCTTTCTAATTCAAGGAGTTTTCACAGTCTGCTGCCTGAACTAATTTTACTTTCTATTGCCCGTTATTGTTTCTTTAATTGGTTTTTCGAACACTCTTTGGGATTGAGCATGTCTACCAGAAAGGAGCTAAATTCAGAATTTGCACAACTGTGAGTTAACCCTTACTGGTGGAATTGGATTTCATGTTGGGTTTGTGCACGGCTCTTGGTTGGCTAAGCAATGCAATTAGGTTTTAGTTCTGAAACAGTATTTCCCATGGGATTCTCTGAACTGATTCTTTTTTTCTGAATATCCATGTTCTTGGTAGAAGCCCATTTTCCAGGTCTACACATCAGTGATTTCTTATAATAGTTCAGTTTTATTGTAACTGTATGCTCAGGAATCGCAATTGAAAGGTATTGTTTGCTTTTAAGCTTAAACTATATGTTTACAGTCTTTCCTCTCAAATGGAATACTGATACTGTATATGATATTGGTGTGGTTGGTTTCCCAGGACCTTTATGCCTAATCTTAGTGTACTTCTGTCAGTCAACATTGACACTGACCACTCTTGACTGCCAAAATATACACTGGAGACATACTACATGCAATCACAGGATAGGATATTCCAACTTACAATATGAAAAAAATAAGATCAATGAGTGTTCTGGAGATTATCAAAACACAGTGGAACTAAAGATGAAATTAAAGATCTAGTCTGCTTTATGTAAGACGTATTGGAGGACCTTAGGATGGATTATAGTTTTTAGTTCTGGCTACTTCTACTCCCCTGTCCAAAAGCTTTGACCAAACACTTGGATCATGTTCCTCCCCTGAACGTCTTGTGAAGACGGCTACATTTGTTTAGGACTTATACTCACTAAACATTCTGTTCTCTCCCACAAACAGCTTCAAGCTTAGTGGGATCTTGTTTTGGTTTTGTACTTGGGATGTGTCATTAGAAAATCATTATGATGGCTAACCAAAATCCAGGCTTTCGTAATTGCCTGTCTCTGTGACTGCACTCTTTGAGACACACACAACAGTTTTATATCCCTCTCAGTTGCTTAAATGTGACTATTTGAGCAATGAGGTCATCATCTGTTCGCTGTTGTAACAGGGTTCTGGGCCATTCATGATTGCAATGAAAATGGCTTTTAAATTCCATTTCATTCTTGAAACAAACTAAACAGGCTCCAACTGCAGTTTGGAATGTAAGGAAGTAGAAATAAAATGGATTAAAATTCAAGGAAATTAATGTAACTAATTTTATCTAGAAAAGCAAAGTTTTTAAAGACAAATTAGAATGTTGGCTTCGAAAATGGTTTGTTTGAATGTTAAGAAAAAGCCTTGAAGTGTGAAGGGTTATAGGTCTTAAGGTGAGATGGATGGATGGAAAGATAGATACTATAGATATATAGATAATATACAATAGTTAGATTGATATATTGATTGAATGGTTGATTTTCCTGTCATTCTATTTCAGATTCCAATTCTTCTACTTGTGAGTTGTTTACAATTGAGTTTAAATGTGATCTCATGAATTAAAAGAGAATAAATTCTTCCGTTCTGAATTTTGCACAACCCTGTGTTGTAATATGTTGAATGAACACTAAAGTGTTTGATATACAGTAGTATTGGTAGAGAATATTTAATTTCATGCATGGAGCATGATGATTCAATTTAGCTAGAAGTCCGGTTTAAGGAAAACTGCTTAAAGAAAGAAATTAATACCTTTTATGCAATCCTCCCTTGGGGGATTCAGGTATAATTCACAAGTCCGTCCCTCATACATAAACGCAAGCTTGAGCACACACATGAATGCACCCACGCACACACATTTATTGCGGTTCACCGAGATCCCCTTCTTTCTTATTCTTATTCTCCAGTATGAGCATGTAGGGAGGGAGGGCAGGGAACTCTGCCAGACAGAGTCAGTTTTCGGCTCTGAGGGAGGACTTGGCTGCTGTTAGCAATGTCGGTGAGTTCAGAGAGCAGATACTGGTGTCTTCTTGTGCCCTTATGCATTACAGACAGTCCAGACCACAGAAACGTCCCTGGAAGCCCAATCATCTGTGAAGTTCGAGGTCTCGGGCTCTGCAGACATGACTTATTACAAGTTCAGACTCTTTTCTATGGCTCTTCTCATCTTTTCCCTGTTTTATGGGAGTAACTATGAAATATTACGTTTGCCCTTTTCTTTCACATGCACACACTTCTTTTTAAATCCCTTCTTTCCCATGTATCTCTGCAAGCTTGGGATTTACATGCTAAAAGGTATCCCAGAGGACTTATGAAAAGTCACATGACAGCCTAAGTTCATTTCTTTGCACATGCGCCCTCACATAACTCCTAGTTTTTGGACATGACAGTGGATTTATGGGGATGTTTATGCATCTTATATCACTTTACAGTGGTTAGGAGAGCCCAGGGATGATTCAAGAAGGAATGCTGTGTGTGAATTGGTATTTTGTGAGTGTGTATGTGTGTTGGAAAATGGTGCCACGGGTGTTGTTTGTGCACATTGTTTTAATTTAAATTCCATTAGTAAATTCTCTGAGGGGCAGAGTGCTTATTGCTCAATTTAGACAAATGTTCTCAGACAGAAAACATTTTAAAGTAAGTATCTCAAGGTGCATCAACTACAATGTGGGGCTGATGGCAGTGCATACATTATCACAATTATACAAGGCATTTAAAGTAGTGTGCTTCATTTTCCTTTGCTGTTCAAGTTAACACCTGGGTAGCGTTCTTTAAAAACACTAAAACAGTCCATCTGCTGTAGATGATAGTCTGTGTGGTTTTCTAATAGGAGACTGGAAAAGCTCCTTGTTTGAGAGCTTTAGGAGTTATCATTTAATGCAAAGTGCTTATAAACCCTATCCACCGGACATGGATCCATGACCCAGAAATGTGCTTTTTTATGATGTGAACATGATGTCACACTTCAGGGCTTCTGGTCTAGTAAGAAAGCAATAATATAAAAAAATAAGATTTTTTTTTTAAAAGTTAAAATATATAGAATCAGCGGAAACTGTGAGTTTCGTCCATTTTAGAGACTCATCAGAGAGGTCAATCTGTGTTGTTTAGATTTTAGATTTTTGAAAAGGACAAATTAATGTTTTATTTGTATTTACAGGTAAATATTAAAGCCATGCATGTTTGGATGAGTCTACTGTATGTGTGTGAGTTTCAGCTATGTCACTGAATGTACTGGCAGAAAAACATCAAAGATATATTTATCTCTGATGTACCTACCTTCCTGGGAGCTCGCTTAGTTGCTTTATGTTTTGAAGTGTCATAAAATATCATGGTTTTATCATGCAGTTGGTAATGAACTATAGTGAATCAAACATGGCCAATCTGCATTTCTTATACAATATTTGCTGATAGACTTAACAGTTCTTGCAAATACCCAAAAAGTTAAATGCTCAAGCTCCTGCACCTGCTTCCAGCAGCTTGTTGAGCATGTTGAAAATTATCTAGAGGTTTAAATATATACTTTGACCTGGGAACAATATATGTGTGTGTGCGTCTGTCTGTTCTGGAGGCTTTTTTTATCTTCAAACAAGCCCTAATAAGAGCCTATTTGAGGGTGCCAGAGGCTGAGGTTGTGACCCCAAAAAAACAGAAGCAGGTCATTGTCAGGGTGATCCGTCCTCGCTGTGTGGGAAAAGTGAACAAATTCTTGCTATAAATGCTTGTAATGCTAATCCGCAGCTCTATTTAAAAGCATTTAACTCTGTTCTTGCTGTTCATTTAATTATATCTGAGAAACACCTGGATGCATAATTTGCCGTGCCTGAAAAACCTGGGGGAAAAAATGCTATACAAATCTATCCAAACACCCAATTAGACCATTAATGCAGTGAGAACATTATCTCAAAAACGGCTACTGGAAACATTGTCCGTTACAGCTTCCAAGATTATTTTGCTTTTTTGGAACGTGTTTCAATTAACAACTCATCACATTTTTGAATTCACTGGCTTTCTCTTCTCTAGTTCAGAACATATTGTATTGTGCGGCTGATGGTGATGTTTAGTGGCTTATCTTGAAATGTTGTAGAACATGTTCTCAATTCCCTTTTAACAATTCTCATTTTGTATTTTTTTATGTAAATGAGTATGGCCGTAAGTGTTGCCAAAATATATTCAAGAGAAAAAGGGTAATGAAGACAATCAGAGAAAAGGACAAGGAATGATCTGTCTTCAAATGCAGCATATAGGGAACAAGAAAGAAAAGTAAAAATTGGGGTTCATGTAATGCCTGATTCGATAATTCTGAAAGCTTGTTTCCGCCATGGAATAAATAAGATAATTGCGACTTTTTATCTCTGACTTTTTTTCTTTATATCTCAAAAGTCAGAATTGTGAGATAAAAAGGCGCAATCCTTTTTTTATTTTCCAAAATATTGGATGAACCTACTAAAATCTACTTAATTCTGACTAAATAAAAAAATAACACTAAACACTAAAATCAGTCTTTTTAAATGTAGGATTTTGAATGCAGAAACGCAGAAAGTGAATTTGGGCATCACAACATTTATAATGTACAATATGAAAACTGAATATTCATTTTGGGATTTATTTAATATTACTTTAAAAAGATTATTTTTCAAGATTAACTTTAACTGAGCATTAATAAGAAAGGCCCTGTTTGCACCGGGTCTTAAGATGTATTTTGGTCGATCGGATCACAAGTGGACAACGCGTAATACAGTTGTTAACTGGGTCCAAAGCTTTTTGAGCTTGTCAACTTTCGACCACTTCTAGGTAGTCGAAAACGCATTTGACCGGATTGCTTTCGTTGTGTAAATGCTCATGTTGTCATGTGAACTCTCCGCCTACTGACCTAATGCGTTAACATTATGGGAAGCACGGGAGCCAGACGGGATTTAAACTTTGTTGGCTGGAGACCCAAGTTTGGTTTGAAGACGAAAAACATACCAAGCACAATGTTCTCACTATTCCTGATTTCTAACATACACTCACTGCATTCGGCTTGGTCTTAAAGCTATCAGAGCAGAAACAAAAGCTGATGTATGTTTTTCCATCCTCTCCGATTGAGTTACTGTTCACATGTAAATTGTGTGAGCTTATTTTGTCCATTAGATCGAAAGATCTGGAAAAAAAAACATACATTTATCTGCTCATAGACCCTCTCCTCGAAGAAATCAGGAGGACTGAAGTGGTTGAAAGTGGACAAAAGAGACGGATTAAAACACCTGGTAAAGACATAAAGAAAGATGTTTCTAATAAATATAACCGTAATACTATAACATTTTTTCTACATTCAATACTTTCCTTTCATGACATGATTAGGTTTATCCATCATGTTGTCTTTACCTGGTTTCTAACTAGGTCAATTGCGACACTAGAGACTTCAGTAAGTGCTTCCCTCTGACAATGCACACAGATACAGAGAGAATGAGAAAGCATATATATGCGTGCGTGTGTGTGAGAGAGAGAGAGCCCTGGAGCAATCACTGTCTCTCTGAAAGATGAACCTCCTTCAACCTGCCAAGATATGCCTAGGAGAACTGCTCAGACAGAAGGTGAGACACTGTCTCTCTCAAACCCGCACTAGAGAGACACTAACTAACAGCTGCATTGAGACTGGAGTGCCATTCAGTTACTATCATTACTTCTGCATTCAGTTCACCTGTGGCGTTGATGGGAAAGTATTTGGAAAGGATTGTGTGAGCTGTGTTCATCCATCTTTACTTTTGGCGCGACCCTCAGTCTTTCTCATCTGTGTTTTGTATCAGTTTTCTCCCGATCAACCTAAAAAATGTGTTTGTCTTCAGGTAACACTGAGGTTTTCCATTTTTAGCTGAAACGTGCAGGCTCAGTCAAGCTCTCACTTTATAAGCGAAACCGCAGCGATGTATCAGAACGGTATTAAAAACCAAAAGCGATGGGATTCATCAAAAATGCATTATTCTGAGCTGTTCCCATGAGGCTTTCTCTAATGGAGCTCTTGGCAGAGTAATAAACTTAACCTCTTGACCCTACATTGAGTTTCAGTTTCATAAGAATCACTTAGAAAAGGGTGCATGGGACTCAGACAGGCGTGGGCTCAGAAAGGGAGGCCTGTTCTTTGTTCTCTGTTCTTTGTTGTTTTTGTTATTGCCGGGGGTGTGCTGCATTAACTGAATTATGGCGTCTAAGTCTTGTGTATATTTTTTTTCTTCTGAATATCCTGATTATGCTACATTTTGGTGTCTTATTTGAACCAAACACATTTGTTTGTGATGCCAGGGTGCCGCAGACGCTGTCTCAGTGTGGTTTTTGTCAAGGTGGCGCTGCATCCCAGCATCTTGTGCTGCGGCGCTGGATCTAAACTGTCACAGTGAGAGGAGAGTGGAGGTGACAGCAGCAGGGCTAAATATAGAGACCCTGCACTCCTACACCCCCTCTCCTCTCTTACTTTCTCTTCTCTGTTTGTCACTAACAAAAAATGCTACAAAGTACCTTTGTTACTATCATGGATTTTTGTACCTTGGTATTATTTGAAGTACCATGGTAATCATTCAGAAACATGTTATGTATCAAAGTACCATTTATGTATCATGTACTAAACCAATACTGTGGATATTAGGACATGGTATCATGTACCATTCTTTGAAGTACCTTTGAGTCCCATGTAAATACAATAGTATGTGAACAGTGTTAATTTAACATTATTTATGCACTGTTAAAGCATTTATTAATAATTTTAATTAGCGTTTATTTCTATAGTTTCATTTTAGTTTTAGTAATTGTCATTTTATTATTTGTTTTTTTTTTTTAAATACGTCTATTCAGTTAGTTGGCAAGGCCATGGAAGTTTTTCGTCTTAAATACAGTATATAAGATGTATGCGTGTGTAGGAAGAGTTCAGATGCAAAAGCCTCTAAGTGCCATCTGAAATTTTCTTCTAGAATGATCATTTTTTATCAAGCTCGTATATATTTAAGTTCAGTAATTTCCCTTAAATGACAATTAATAGGTAATTTTCATTGTCATTTAAATTCATTGAAATTACTGAACTTAAATATACTAGCTTGATAAAAATGATCATTCTAAAAGAAAATTTCAGATGGCACTTAGAGGCTTTTGCATCTGAACTCTTCATGTGTGTGTGTGTGTATATATATATATATATAATTACTATAGATTTATTTATTTGTTTATTTTGGTTTAGCTTTATTTCAATTACTGAATTTTTTTTCTATAGTTTTATGAATATTTTAGTTAACAAGAACAATAATGTACAACCATTCAATACGCTACGATTTTACTCAATTATATATCACCAAGAAATTACATTCAATATATTAAAAATATTTCATATATTGTCAAGCCATACAGTATATTGTTAGTACCATGGAATGTGAGTTCTACCCTCAATCTACCATGGTACTGCCACTTTAAATCTCTCTGCTTGTCTATCTGTACATCCTTTTAGTTATTTTTTTCTATCTTCTTGTATTTTGTGGTGTTCTCCATCAATTCCCATTTCTCTATTTCATCATCTCTTGGTTCTCTTCCTTTAAGCTTCTTTTTTCTGTGCTGTATTTTCATTCTCTTCACTCCCAGGGGAGGTGTCTAACATGTCACCCCCTGAAGGAGTGTGGAAATGCTCCCATGAGACGAGAAAGAGTGCAGACATTCATTTTGAGTGAGGTCTGGGTCACGGCTCCTCAGATGAGTCACTCATTGTTAGTTAGTTAGTTAGTTAGTTAGTTAGTTAGTTAGTTGTGGGTGTGTATGTGGCAGAAAGAATTTCTCATTTTGAGTAAACCATCCTCTATGCAAGGAGACTCTGGGTAATACTTCTCATTTTTAAAATATGTCACGTGTCGGATGTCAGGACCAGTCGTGAGAGAAAGATGGCTGCTACGGATGCAATGTTTGGCCTTTTTGTGGTTTAATGACAAATCAGTTGTACGGCTTAATTACCAAATGATCTTGAGTATTTCAATGATCATCTTAATCTGCATGTTAAGGCCTATCAGAGTGCTGCTCGTATGTGTTTGTGCTTTACAAGTGATTCCTTTTGTGATGCACTTTAGAACCAGCTGCTGGTTGCTTTCCTAAAAAAGAACACAAAAAAGAATTCTTGTAGACAGCAATGAGATTAAATGAAAGTGACTTTTACTTGGATGTTTCTAGAAACAGACGTAATCTCACATCATAGGGTTTCAGAAGTTTGTTTTCAAACTGCTCAGATTTGCTATGATATCAAAGTCTGCAGTCAAAAGAGAATATTACTCAGTTATCAAAAGTCTTGACTAAGTTATCTGAATTATGCTTTTCCACATATTTTAGAGCTCTACTGTTACTGCATTTCAACAATTCTTTAATTTGTGTCTATTTTAATTTCTCTTATGAAATGGAAGTTGTGATTAAAAAAAAAAAAAAAATTATATTGTGACATATCCAATGACTTCTTGATCAAGAAAAATGTAGGGTGGGACTTATATATATTATTTCCATGAGAAATTGATTGGATAGTTGGATTGTTATGGTTTGCTATTGCTGTGATCTCATATGAGTGACAGGTTGCCCCGCCCTCTCACCAGTAAACACTCATTCATAATAAATACTGCAATATTCCATTAAAAAATAAGGATTGTCTGTTTGATTTCAAGGTGACTTTTAGGATTTTTTGGAAAAACATGAGATGTAGTTGATTATGTAAAGGGAACATCAACAACAATACATTTTTCATCTCAGTTTTCTTTCCATGTGGCTACAAAATACACCGTGTTTTCTGTTTCTGTCTGTAAAAGACCTTCTTTCTCTGGAAGCACAGAGATTTTTGTCAGTCATAATTTTTTTTCTTATCTCTTCTTGTAAAACAGCCATATTCACAGCACTCACACACTCATGCTTGTCTTGTAACACTCATCTTCAGCCTGCGTTTTATCATAACCTTTCTCATCGCTAATCGGCATTCACATTCACTCGTTTCTGACACTATCACTCCCCTCATGTTCTATTTTCTATCTGTCTGCAGCTCCTCATCTCTAATACACTGTTTCCTTTCAAAGGCATTTGAAAGCGTCAGGAGATGGCTGCCTTGTTATAAAACCACCTCAAAACCAAAGGTTATTCGGTCTGGATAAATGGTTGCACTGTCAGCCAGTTTGATGGGTTTCTTTCTGGAGTGTAACACAGGGGTTTCTGTAACCTAATGCAAAAACTCATGCAGAGTATCAAAACATTTTTCTATTGCTGTTGGAGAGCAGCTTTGGGGGAAAAGAGGCAAATCTTCTCACTTGTCACTTTGAGAAACAGGCAGGGTTGGTGTTCTGCACTTAAATAAGACAAAGACGCTCTGTTTGTAAGTTTCTGTGTGTGTGATAGTGTCTCTTATAGCCCTTCCATGCTCCTTGTGTTTTGTGAGGACAGATGGAAATGTGTCAGACAGAAAATAACCTGATATATGTTTCCTGATATTTCCATGTTGAATATAGGTTACAACATAATGTGATTTAATAAAAAGTTTAAAAGCAGTTTACAGTTTAAGGTTTACATTTACATTTTTTGGTCGTAAGATTTTTTTAATGCTTTGAAAGAAGTCTCATCATGGCTGCATTTATTTAGTCAAAGATGAAGGAAAAACAGTAATATTGATGTGAAATGACGCATAATTGGTGCCCGCTACGTTGCCAAATGCACGCTAAACTCAGCACATGCACAGATGGAGTCCCCTGCGTTCATTTGCTGTCACTGATCATGTGCTGATCGCGTGAGCGAAGCGCGCACTTATCTTTGCGCAGCGCAAACAAACAGGCAGTCTTTTGCGATTTGATAAAGACACGAAGCCTTATCGAGCTTTTGATTTTAGTTTGTTTGACAGCAATGGTGCAAAACACGACATTAAAGACAATAATTTTATGTTATTATGAGATGTTTAAATATATTTTCGGGCCACCACAGTCTAGTTAATGAATGGGAAACACTGAAATGTATGGCGGTCAACGTTAATATTGTGGCGGGCCGCCACAAATAAATGGGAAACACTGAACTGAAGTTTAAAAGATCAGTATTGATTTGAAATAGAGTTTTTTTGTAATATTTTAAATGTCTTTATTGTCATTTCTGAATGCTGAATAAAAGTGTTAATTCCTTTTTAAAAAATCGCATTGACCCAAACATTTGGACGTTAGTGCAAGTAGTACATATGTTTTTTTTTTGTGTTTTTTTTTTTTATAGAAATGCATCTTGCATTATTTCCTAAGAGGACACACCAACAGGCATTCTCTGTGCACAACTTTATTTTGAGTGGATATTACTGAATATAATATTGAGTAGCTGTTGCAGCCCTAAACTAAACTTTAGTTGCAGTAAAATGTAGTGACAGCCGTTCTGGTGAGAGCGGGTCTCTGTCTTCTCCCAGACCTTAATTGCTCAGAGAGTATGTTGTCTCGTCCTATTGTGGTCTTTTGCCGAAAATGAAGAAAGAGAAAGAATGTGTGGTCCACTGTGAGTTGATTCAGTAAGACACACCATCATTCAGGTCTGTTTATAATGAGAGGTTACAATAGGTTTTGTCAGCAGGCAGCTTTGCTGAACCCCAGGCCTGGACCCCCATGACACCTTCTGTGCAGTTAGGACAGCTGTTTAACAATTTGAGAAATGTAGACATTGGAGACACATGGAAAGACAAGTGTGGTCAACAGCAACAGTTAAATCTTATAGGAATAGTTCACCCCCCAAAAAATTAATTTAGACCCTAAAATTAATGTTTTTGAAAATCTCTTATGCTTAAAGGGACACTAAGTAAGAATTACTCCCATCTAGCGGTGAAATTGTATTTTGCATTCAAACGAATTGTGCTCTCCAGCGCCTCGCGTTTTCAAATGCGTGTTGCATCTACGGTAGCCGTTATGTACCAAAAAGCTATGACAGGATGTCTTCTAATAGCACTTCGTCGAGTTTTCCTTCGGGTGAACAGGTTTGTTATTTCAAACAAACTTCAAATTGACACAACGAACAAATGAATGTTACAGTATGAAATAATGAGTGTCAAAAACATGAACTATTGTAATTAGTAGTTATGCCTTCTTTATTCGTTATATTTTCTGAAGTAGCCTACGTGCATTGTTAGATATCATCATCAACTTTTAACTATACATGTTCATCTGTCTATAAAATAAAGTACACAAGCAAACAATGAAAAAAGCTTGTAATTAAGACTGTAACACTGACTTGCCTGTCGAGAAGAAAGCAGGACTTCAGCGTCTCTTTTGAAATCTTTCTCCTGCATTAGCTCTATCCACCTGGAAAAAGCTATCCCGACATTAACTTGTGTTTTTTGTAATCTCCGGTCACGTTTCCTTTTACAATCTATTTTGGACTTTTCTGGCGACGAGGATTTGCAATGCAGCCTTTTAAACTTGCCGGGGCAGTGACAAGCGCCTCTCACTGCTCTGCTCCTCCGCTTCTGCTGCGTTCAGTCACGTCACGCCGGCTCTGAATGAAAACGTGTTGTGGAAACGCGTTGGCCTAGTACTTTTTGTCCCTCTCTGCTATTATAGTTTTTCAAGATGGCGGAACTACATGGAAGCCTCCGTGGACTTACCCGTCCCATGTATATAAATATAATAAATTCTTTGTTTACGAGGATAAATCAGATAATTGGCAGAGGTATTTGTGCACCATTGAGGACATATTTATGAATAAAAATATTGATTTTAGATTATAAATTAACTAAAAAGTTACTTAGTGTCCCTTTAACGAGGCTAAATTTATTTGATCAAAAATGCAGTATAGAATAGTAATACTTTGATATATTATTACTATTTAAAATAAATGTCTTCTATTTTAGTATATTTTAAAATGTAATTTATTCCTTCGATGGCAAAGCTGAATTTTCAGCATCATTACCCCAGTCTTCAGTGTCACATGATCCTTCAGAAAGCATTCTAATATGCTGTTTTGCTGCTCAAAAAACATCTATTGTTAATATCAATGTTGAAAAGAAGTTGTGCTGCCTAATTTCAGATATTCTTTGATAATAGAATTTGACAGGTAACATTACATCCTCTTTTACTGTCACCTTTGATTAATTTAATGGATCCTTGGTGAATACGATTGTTTTTCTTTTTAAAAAAACTTCCTGACCCCAAACATTAGTATATATGATAAAATAATACAAACCTTAATTATCATTTACTCACTGTTTTGTTGTTGCTCACAAACCTGCATATTTTTATTTTTTCACTGGAGCATGAAATGAACAATTTTGAAGATCTGAAGAATTTAGTGTGTGACTTTTAAGCTCTTAAAAGGCCAAACAAAAAACAGTCATGTATGAACGTGTGCAACAAGAGTCAAGCCTGTATTCTCTTACATGTAATCATAGTGACAGTGAGTGACCAAAGTAATATCAAAGATTGCGAAGGTCCATAAAACTGAAAAGTCGTATCACTTTTGACAAGACAAGAGTCCAATAGAGCCACTAGTTAATCCTTCAAATCTTCATTAACCGACAGCAGCTTTTATATCTGGGTGGAGCATTTGAGTCGCGCGTTGAACAAAAAACTGATGGAAGCAGCTTTGGTGGAGAACAGTGACCTGATCTAAAACCTTCAGATGACACACAGCTCATGTCTCTATAAGTTACCGAAAACACACATGAAAACTCGCAACACACATGGTAGATAAGTGTTTGTGCAGGGCAGAGTGGCTCTTTCATGACGTGACGGACAACTAGTTGTCCAGTCCGGTTGCGTTCACACAGCCTGGGTTTTTCCAGAATGGGGCTGTCCTAAAAGATTTCTGGGTTTGAGTTCGGTTATAGAGTGCGGTTGTCACTCCTGTAAATAACTGTGTGAATGTAACCTTATTAATGACTCATACAGGACTCACAACCATATTCCGCTGCTCTGTGAACGTGGCCACAGAATGACATGAGGGTGAATAAATAATTTTTTTCATTTTTGGGTCAACTGTCCATTTAAGGTCAGATTGTTCCACAGTGGGCACAAATAGGAGAGCAGAAAGGTGGGTTTTACTAATAATGTCCCCCCACAAAAAATTGTGTGTGCTTATTGCGATGTATGCGTGTGTGTCTGTGTGCACTGCATACACCCTTTCTATCAGCAAAGACAATGCCTTTCCCTTGTGTGTCTACTGGTTTGGTTGCCATGGCAGCATTTATTTTGTTACCTGTCACTGCGTTATGGCACATTTCACCTGTTATTTGATAGCTATGTTTTTGTCAAGTTCTTGGAAATTGCAAAATTCACCCTTTGATCTCACCGAATAGGGGAGGTCTTATTTTTAAGTATTGCCATGGGAGTGACAACATAAACGTTCATTCTTGGCAGACAACAGTGAGAAGATGAGTTGTTACATTCCCCAACACACACACAAACCAACAGAGAAAGAGAGATTCTCCCTCCAGATGTGGTCCGGGTGTGGGAGTTACATCCTTGAGGTTACCAGACATGCTCGACCTTAGAGGGGTGCGAGGTCAAGGGCGCCTCTCCCTTCATGTTGTTTTAGACTGCCATCATTTATTACCATCTGTCAGTCAGGCACAGACTTTAATACCATGGCAGTACTTAGACTCAGACAATGACCTGTGCTGACACACCAAAGCATCATGACAGAGGAAACAGAGGGAAAGTTAGCCAATCACAGAGCAGGGACGCCACTGGATGGAGGGAACATAATGTGAATTCACAACAGGGGTTATGGGGTGCTAAAAGGAAAAATGTGTCAATCATTGACTGCCTGGCATTTCTCCATCATGTTAGAGGACAGAGAAGGACAGAAAAGAGAATGAGACAAAAAAACAGCATTTATTTTTCATTAACCTATTAACAGAAAGGTATTAATAAAATGTATTTTTAATGTTTTATAATATATATATATATATATATATACATATATACATATATACACAAAGACCAAGTTTATAAAGATTTGAAATTGTTTTTGAAAAAAGTCTATGGTCACCAAGGCTGCATTTATTTGATTAAAAACAAGTCAAACAGTAATATTGTGAAATTGTATTACAATTTAAATGATCATTGTTTGTTATCAATGTTGAAAAAAGTTTTTGCTCCTTAATATGTGGACACCGTAATACATTACCATTTTACATTAACATTTACATTTAGTCATTTAGCAGACGCTTTTATCCAAAGCGACTTACAATTGAGGACTAAACCAAGCGAGTCATCGTGAAGAGGCAAAAACAACGCAAGAAGTGCTCAAAATACAAAGTTCAGACATTGCTCGGAGTAGCATAAACCAGGCAAGCGAGGATTTAAAGGAAAGGATTTTTTTTTTTTTTTTTTTTATGTTAAGTGCTCCCGGAAGAGATGAGTTTTCAGTTGCCTTTTGAATGCTGTCAGGGATTCTGCATTCCGGATGACGGTGGAGAGATCATTCCACCAGCATGGAACCGTGAATGAGAATGTTCTGGAGAGTGATTTTGTGCCCCGCTGTGATGGTACCACGAGCCGTCGCTCATTGACCGATCGTAGGCTTCTGGTAGGGATGTACACTTGTAGTAGTGAGTGGAAGTAGGAGGGAGCTGAACCTGTGGTCAATCTGTAAGCAAGCGTCAAAGCCTTGAACTTGATGCGAGCAGCGAGTGGTAGCCAGTGCAGAGAGATGAAGAGAGGAGTGACGTGGGCCCTTTTGGGCTCGTTGAAGACGAGACGAGCTGCAGCATTCTGGATCATTTGCAGAGGTTTAGACTTCAAGAGATTTCCACGACGCATGCGCGAGAATTGCGATCTCCTTCAACTACTTCAGTTAAGTTCTCGCGCGTGCGCGTCGTGGAAATCTCTTGAAGTCTCGTTTCAGGCCTACAAGGAAGAAAAGGAATAGTCGAATAAAGTCGTTATTTTTGTTTGTTTTTTCGCACAAAAAGTATTCTCGTCGCTTGATAAACTTATAGTTGAGCCACTGTTGCGACATGGAATATTTAAACATTTTCTTTAATGACTTTCTGGGCCGTCAAGTTTCATTCCCTTTGGGAGCCTATGTAGCAGTCATCCACCTCTCTGATTTAATCATAAATATCTTCATTTGTGTTCCGAAGACGAACGAAGGGCTTACGGGGTTGGTACAGCATGGGGGTGAGTAATTAATGACTTAATTTTCATTTTTGGGTGAACTAACCCTTTAAGCTTGACGTCGACTAGTTGCTGACCATGGCCTATAGAGGGCGCAACAGGTTGAAATCTTTGAAGTCCACTTTTACGCTCCGTTTCCAACCATTAAAATGACAAGTAAATGCATAATCCGAGAGCTCTCCACAATACATGTTTGATTATTCTATCCGGATGCTCAAAACATATCAGGTGAATGCACTTTTTAAACCGCTTATTGTACACATAAGTTAATCACTGTTCTAATCGAATGCGCTGCTTCATTGTACACACATTGCTCGCACACCACACACAGATCGCTGCACACAGAATCATTCAGTAGCGCAGAAATGTATTGTCAACACTGTTCTGTGATTTATCTATAAAATGGCTTACTGAGACGCTGTTCTGAACAGTTTGAGATACAAGAAGTTAATATTGAGTAACTTAACATTGCTGTTATCACAAAAAGCTTTAAACAAAACACCAGTAGAACCACTCTGTGTCTCAAAGCAACACACAGTGGTGGTGTTTCAATCAGTGTTTTTGAATAAATAAGTTGAGTAAATGATTAATTGACTCACTCAAAGCCAGTCACTTGTTTCGTTCTGAATGAATCCGTTTGAATAAATGATTAAAATAAATAACTCACTCATAAAAGCGATATGTTTGATTTCCCCATCAGATATTCTCAAGACCAAATAATCTATGCGAATTAATTGACTAGTACTCTGTCACCAGTTGTCTCATTCGCTTTTAATTTTCGTTTCAGTGGATGGGGTTTTAGGAGAAACAGTACCAAGAAATACCTTGAAAATTCTTTGATATACCTTGAAGTGCCATGTAAATAGCAATGTGTTAGATGAATATGTTAATCAGTATATCGAAGTACCATGGTATTGTCATCTGATACCAGCACTGTTACCTCCACGATTCTTGTTTTGTACGGGATATTTGAGGGGAAAAGTCTGCTGGAACCATATTGCCGTTTACCTTTAGACCGTTTACATAATGAGAGCGAATAGGAAACCTGATTTCACTGTGCTTGCTTGTTAAATGTTGATTTAGTGCTTTCTAAAGCTTTTACAAGTTAGAATGAATTACATACCTGACAATTTAATGATAGTGTGGATAAGAGGTAACAATCATAATCATTGGAAGCACACTGGCAATCTACTCTTATGTTTAATTCAGTGAGAGTATGCATCTGTGCGTGTCTCGGCATCTCTCAGGTACGTTTTTCCTCCAGATGTTCCTCGTCACTTCAGAGGAATGGCACATGTGGGCTGGAGAGTTAGACGGGTGGGAAAGATGTGCTTGTGGTTCTGAGCCAAATTCAGCTGGAGTCTCGAATGCCTTTACATGTTGTGTAGATTGTGTAAGTGTCTGAGATGAGACTGGAATTGTTGGTGTCGTCAGTGGTGGCAGCGAGCTGTCGCTCATGTTGTTGTGTGATGAAGTGATGTCTTGCTCATTAAAGGCAAAGTTTGTTTAGGAGGTAAAAGAGATGATGCCGTTTTCCGTTCTTCCTCTATTTTTGTAAGTAAAGGGTTGTGAATGTAGACGGCCCTAAGGCTGCACTGGTTCTTCTAGACTTGGCCGCTGTCTCTGTCCGTCTTTCTCTGTCTGTTCTCTCTTCTTCTTGTCCCCTGCTGTCTCTCTCATTCCTCTCTTTTTTCTGTTGTCCATATGGAAATCAATTAATTGTAATTTATTTATTTACATATTATATATTTCTTTATGTAAATTTATAAATCTAACTGATATTTTTTTTTATAATTTTTCATAATTTGATATATGTATTCCATCCAATGAATTAATAGTGAGGTCTTGGGATGAGGTCAGTTCCTGTCCATGCACAGGTGCACGTTTGCAAAAAACAAAATCCAGATGAAACTTTGACTGACATGCTGATATTGCTATAGTGAAATATTGCTGGCTACAATTACTCTGGAAATGAGTAACGAGACTTCAAGAGATTTCCACGACGCGCACGCACGAGAACTTAACTGAAGTAGTTGAAGGAGATCGCAATTCTCGCGCATGCGTCGTGGAAATCTCTTGAAGTCTCGTTTCAGGCCTACAAGGAAGAAAAGGAATAGTCGAATAAAGTCGTTATTTTTGTTTGTTTTTTCGCACAAAAAGTATTCTCGTCGCTTGATAAACTGATAGTTGAGCCACTGTTGCGACATGGAATATTTAAACATTTTCTTTAATGACTCTCTGGGCCGTCAAGATTCGTTCCCTTAGGGAGCCTATGGAGGAGTGATAAACCTCTCAGATTTAATCATAAATATCTTCATTTGTGTTCCGAAGACGAACGAAGGTCTTACGGGGTTGGTACAGCATGGGGGTGAGTAATTAATGACTTAATTTTCATTTTTGGGTGAACTAACCCTTTAAAACAACAATCAAATAATTCTATTCTGATACTTGTCATTAACTATTTAAAGCAAGTGTCTCAAACTCAGCAATTAAAAATGTTTTATGATCAAGAATTTGATCTGTATACAGTTATTTGGTAGACATATACAATGTACAACTTGACGGACGTGTAAATTCAACTTTATGTGTGTGGAAAAATATATATTGTGCTACTGTTTAACAGTCCTTTTAAGAAAACTTTGAAATAATATTAAAGGCCAACGCAGACATTTATAATTGGTTTTGGATTATAAGCTATTAACACTTGGGTTGTGCTGTACAAACCTGGCTCACATAGTTTAAGACCCCTAATTTAAAATGTTCTTCTCAGATTAGTTTAACATTGCCACATACATATTAGGCAACAGATGAAAGTACTATTTTCTCAGAAGCATGTCAAATATGTCTGCAAGAGGAAGTCTTTTGGGATGGAGCCTGACATGAGATTTCATTAATTGCAGTCTGATTCAGTTCAGTACTTGGACAGGATATTGGATTATTTTCACCTCTGAAGACTTTTAGAGCCTCACATCATAGAAACGTTAAAGCTTTAAAGTCAAAATCATCACTCTTACAGACACATTTAGGTTAAAAACCACAAGCTTGAGTATTATCATCCCTCAATAGTTTGAAAAATAGCACAGGTCCAGATGATTTTTTTCTTTCTTTTTATAGTGGTGATTTACAGCTTGAATCTTGAGTCTATCAAACTGGTCCCATTGGAGACTTTGCAAAATAGATACACTAAACCATACCTTTTGCTGGAAAAAAGACACAAACAGATGTGAAATTGGAGAGCAAGATAGATTTTGTGTGTATGTCGAAATCTTCAAACCGTCCCACAATTCATAGTCTTTTTGTGAGTCTCCTGTAAGCTGAGAACGCATTGACTTGATAACAAGATGGAAATGTAGATGGGATGTATTGGGGAAAAGAGCGTAATAGGATAAGAGAGGTGCATGCTGGAGAGACGCCAGGAGGAATGTGTTAGGTGTCTGTCTAGAGTCGGCTAACATCTGTTTCTGCGATTTTTGAACGTGATGTCTGCTCTGCCTGCTGATTTTGTTACAGAGAGAATCAAGTGAAAACATATTTACTGCTCTCCAAGCTGCTTCTCTGACGTGTGCATGTGCGTGTGCGTGTGTGCGTTGGGAGGTTACCCGAGAGTGTCTTGTGTATTCATTTATATATAAACTTAAAGTAACTTAATGGTTGACAACAAATGTCACTGTTGTCCAAGGCACTTAAAGGGATAATTCACTGTAAATGACCAGTCATCATTTACTCACCCTTATGTTATTCCAAACCAGAATGACTTTCTTTCTTCCGCGGAACATGCAAAAAAAGAAAAGAAAATCCATACAATGAAAGTCAATGGGGTCCAAAGCAACATTAGACCCCACTTTCATTGTACATTATTTATCATGTGGTACACAAAAGAAAGTTAAGTCATAAAAGTGTAGAGAATGAGTAAATAACAATTTTCATATACTGCACTCAGTGCATGGCGTGTATTTACATTTTTTGTTGTTTGTTAGCATTCAATCCGCACATTGTTTGAAGTAGAGTGTTGGACAAACTCAAGCCCACACAGGATCTGCACTGAGACAGAAAACTCTGCAGATTGCTTCAGATTTTGAACATCCGTTATTAGTTACACACATTCCCTACCACTAGCGTGTTTGTTTATAAAAATTCTTTGGATAAATTTGTGTATTGTAGTACTCTTAGCTCTGTTTAACACATTTGACAGCAGATTTAAACCCATTTCTACAGATTTCCTATCCAAAATAGCTGAGAAAATGTGGAAAAGTCAGCATGCTGTACAAGATTTATTTTCCATCTTTATCTGTTTAGTCAATTGTCGAAACCAGTAATCGACAGTTTAACACAATAGCCTAGTTAAATGATTATCAGAAAAGCTGTTAGCTGCAGCAGTTCGCTTTTTAATACAGACGTTTCTCAACTTTAACGCATACTGACAATACTAAAAAGCAGCATTTTGACTAAGAAAACATTCCTTTTTTCAACAGTCCTGAGAAACCAAACGCAGAAAGAAAGACCTGTGTATTTGAACTTCCTAATCAAAATGTCACAATTAAGTCCTCACGTTGAGACTTTGCTTTACGATTTCCCACGTCATAACGTCTGAAGACTGATCATGTTGACTTTGCCAACGAAAGCATACCTTATTTATCCCTGTCATTTCATTTTTTTTCTTGTTTTTCTTCACAGGTCGTTTATCACTAGCTTGTTTCATTTGGCTTGTGATTTCAATTAGTTATCCGAACAAGAGACAATCGCATTAGATAATTTCATGGCTGGTTTGGAGTTAATTGGCTGTAACATGGATTAAATGATTGGTCTTATTAAAACATGTAAGGTGATCTATTTTTATGGGGGCACATCTAACCTCTGGGACTATCTGTTGCAGATGTCAAACCAGCAAATGAAAGAAGATAAATAGGATGTTTTTTCTCCTGCACTGAAGCTTGTTAACTTTTTCTATTCACTGGCTGTGATTTTAAATTATTCTCTTGCTTTTCATGTTAATCTCCATCATGCTAATAATAGGAATTTAGCCACTTTGAGACACTCGCTATTCTGTTTCTTTCATCTGCTTCTTCTGTTTCTGCTGGATATTGTCAGCTAAAGTGCCTCTAGAAGAGCTGGTGTTGGACGGGGGCGCTTATTGCAACAAAGGAAGAGCAGAACTAAAGAGAAGTTCAATGCCACCTCTCTGCGCATATCACATGATCTTTGTTGTCAGGGCTCAGAGATCATAGGGTCACTGGAAAGAGCTGCCCACTTGTCTGTCAAATGAAAAAGAGGGCTTTAGCCCTAAAGCTCATGGTTGCTTTTAGTGGGCGGGGTTAGCTTGTCTGTCACCAAGAACTGCATAGAGGCAGTAATCCATTGGCTTGTCAAGCTGTCAATCAGCTTAGCATAGCATGGGGTATTATGTATTTATGCAGAAGATAAAAGCGAAATAGAGACTGCTCTCTTAATCAGGGAATGTTTTTCAATATGCAATGACTTTGCATTTCTTTTTTTATTGAAATTCTTTCTTTATTGAAATTGAGTTGTTGTGGGCTAGTTTTCTCATTCTTGTCAGTGTCTAGAGGTGATGGCCATTTGAATTGCAATTAAGTCTAGCATGTTTAACCTGCTAAAGACAACTTTCTTTGCTTATCACAAATTGAACCGGATTTATGTCATTCAGAGGAGTGAAAATATAGCTGTCTGTTGACAGATAGCTTCTCTATGGAAAATATGGACAAATGGGATTTGAACTACATTTTTGTTCATACTTTAAATGGTTCAAATGTAAACAACTTTGACTTTAAAATCCACTTTAAGATTCAAACATGCTTTTAAATTATATTTCTGCTGAAAGCACAATTGAACTATTTTTGTATAAAAAACTGTTAATTGACTGGTATTGCAGCTTTGCTAATATTGCTCATGTTTTTCCACATTTGTTCGTCGTTTTGGTTGAAAAGCTAAATTAATAATTTAAATGCAATACGGTTCAGAACTATTTCTGTGAAGATGGCGTCAACATGTTTGACTTATATATGGTATTTACCAAGTCAAGGAAATAGGAGATAAATATGATGTTTAGAGAATTTAACAGTTGCACACACATGCACATCTATAACATGCAAAAACACAATAATAATTTCAGTATGTGTGTAAACCTTTTATATTCTTCATTTCTACTTGTGAATTTATTCTAATTCATTGTTTTTAAGATGGCTTGCTGCCGCCGGCATCAGGCCTTATTAAATAGAGTCATTCCTCGCAGGTTTTTTTTTCCTCACAGGCATTTGAGTGCCTTAAGTGGTTAATATGCATTTTGACTGACACCTCCTATATATGGGGGGTGGGGCTATGCTTTCCAATTCTTATGGTCTCTCTCCCATGAGACTGAGCTACATATGTTAATGTGTTTCAATGTGCACATGTGTGTTTGTGTGTTTGTGCATGCGAGAGCATGAGAAACGGTGAAACGATGAGAGACATTGATGCATATTGGTTGTTTTATTACACTGTATGGTGGCACTGCCATCTCATGCTGTGTCTTTGAAAGCTTCTGCTTTTGAAAAAGCATGGCAGGGTGCACCGGAGAATCAGTGCCTTTATACTAAATTAGTTTTGAGAATTTTATGGTCTTTAAATGATGCTGCACTGCACTGACAATTAGTGAGGGTGTAAATTTACTCAACCCACATCTTAACACCCACCTACACTGCTGTTCAAATTTTGGGTTCAGAAAGGTGTTTTGTTTGTTTGTTTGTTTGTTTTCTTAAAAAAATTTAATAGCCTATTCTATTCTGCAAGGGTGCAGTAAATTGATCAAAAGTGACAGTAAAGACATGTATAATGTTATAAATGATTCCTTACTTATCAAAATAATTGTAAACTTTTTGTTCATCCTGAAATAATGTATATTTCCACAAAAATATTAAGCAGCACACCTGTTCCTAACATTTGATAATAATAAAAAATGTTTCTTGAGCATTAAGTCAGCATATTACAATGATTTCTGAAGGATCATGTTACACAGAATGCTGAAAATTCAGCTTTGCCATCACAGGAATAAATTAGATTAACAAATATTAAAATAGAAAACAGTTATTTTAAATTGTAATAATATTTCACAATATTACTGTTTTTCTTTTGATCAAATAAATTTAGCCATGGTGAGCATAAGAGACTTTTTTCAAAAACATTAAAAAAATCTTACCAACCTCAAACTTTTGAACGGTAGTGCATTGATAGTTCTGCATTGATTAAGTTTCATAATGCATATTTTGAAACTTAATTACACTTCATTACACTAAAAATGTGCAAAAATGTAACCTTTTCAAGCTTGTCAATGAGGCAGCATTATAAAAGCTTTTCTTATAAAACTAAGCTCTCTTTTTCACACTAAGTGAATAATGGACTTTTTTTTAAAGGAATAGTTCACTTTACACAAAAATGAAAATGAATAATCCACTTATACTCATTGATATTCCAAACCTGTTTGATTTTCTTCCATGGAACACAAAAGCAGATATTTAGCAGAATAGCCAGGCTTCTTTTATTCTATAGAATGAAAGTGATAGTTATTTTTAGTAAATGTTGCCTTGTAATCATTTAAATCATGATAAAGATAGGAACAGGAAGCAAAGCACACTTGACACCATTTAAGGAGGACAAGAAATTACTCTCCAACTTCTCATGAACTCATACTTTGTTTGAATATGCGAAAGGGTAAATGAGTTTAGAGCGACATTAAGATATGCAGACCAAGACCTTTTCATTCGTGCATGAACTATCCCTTTAAGACTGTTGCCTGTCACATGTTTTTACAGCTTTTACAATCAAGGCAAAGACAGAGTTGAAAGGCACTCAATGAATGAGTGGACCGCAACGGCCAAATCAAGGCTCTCTCACACACTCTTAATCAGCAGGCGAGCAGCGGCTGCCGCTTTCAGATACTTGTTTCTCGCCTGTCACATGCCGTTAAGGTCTTCTGCTTGGTTATGGGTCGCTGTGACTATTCACTCCTGGGATGACCTCTTCCTTGTTTCCAAGCAACAGAGGTCAAGTGGATGTGTGTTGAGTATCCAGTAGACTGACCCCACCTTTAATGACCCAGAGGCCTCTGGCTGGAGTGCCAGTGAGTATGATAACCTTTGTGACCCCTTGACCCTGATCTAACTAACCAGCGTAGCCATTGTGTGTTGAATGGTTTTGTGGTGTCAGAGAGATGGCCACCAAACTAAAGCACAATGGAGTTGTGAAAAGGCAGATTTTCACACCCCAGCAGGTTAATTTAAAATGAGAGGATATTGAACAAACAAAAAACGCTTGCTTTCTTCCAGTTTTATTGAACATGCTTCTCGAGATAATCCTGATATTAGGACTACACCCTGCTATAAGGAACAAAGCTTCTGTAAATTTGTGATTTGGTAATCAGTATTTCACTTATCCAAATGACAATCTCTTCTTCAGTGAGGTCTCATGTCTTGTGACAGAAATACACAATATTGCGTGAGTGTGTTGAAATCAGGATAGAAGATTGAATGTCACAGCCTTTTCCATGTTACTTAAACTCAAGTGTTGCTAATTCAAAAACACGTCAACAGAAGACCAAGACAAAAGTAAGGTCCTTGTGTACGGCTGTCTGAAAGATTATACTTTCTGAATGGGTCATTCTTGGGTCATGAATTGGTCATGTTGTTGCAGTAGATGTAGCAATGGGCATACAGTATATGAGGCTCATTTCAAATTTGTTCATGCAAAATATTCCTGCATTTAATATAGGAAAAAAAGTACATATAAAACAATAACAGTAAATCTTTTTGAAAGAAATTAATACTTATCTTTAAATTAATACTTAATTAATACCCAGGAAAAGAAGCAAAGGATAGAAAAATGTAAGTGAGAGTGTGAAAAAAAAAGAGATTGAGTGAGAGGAATCAGAATTATCTGTCATCTCTTCCCTGGTATGTAGACAGACTCACTGAAAAAAGAGAAAGAATTGATTGTTTTTTCAATCAGGATGATTTTTTCTTTTTCTTTTTTGTTCCAGTAAAAATATCAAAACATTTTTGAAAAGCAAAATGTGTAAGATAATACGTCAAGGTTAATTGAATTTGTCTTTAATTCGATTTAATAATCATTTGAAATGTTTTTCACAGACCTCACTAAATTTTAGATTATATGCTCAAAACAAGTGCAACATTTTGTTAGTGATGTAGCAAATAAATACAATTCAATAAAATTCAAAACTCAAGGTCTTGATATTGTATATCTATTTGTTTTTTCAAATAAATTATTCTTGTTTCAAAGATAGTTTTGATATTTTTATGACTTCCGCATTGTCGCTACCATGATGGTGTGAAACATAGGAGGGAGGACCGATCTGGTGTTGAAACATGTTAAAAAGGAAAAAGATTAAAGGAGAGAAGGAAACAACAGATCTCTGATGGCATTTCTTGTTGGAATGCTTATTTGAAAAGATTTGCCGCAACCATCAGATTGACCAATATGATAACGTTAAACAGGAAGAGGAGCTGCACTTATCAGTGTCTGTTTGTTGACAACCTCATTTAAGAAGAACCATCCCTGTGATATCAGAAGATGTTGAGATAAACACCTCAAGGTCTTCTGATGAGTGAAAGCTAATCAGTTTCATCAGGCAGAGCAATGTTGGATGCATGCATACCATGCTAGGATTGTTTTTTGCTCACTGTTTTCCACATTTCTTTGGGTTTAACACCTAAGAAGGATTGCTAAAGTTTTTTTAACTGTTCACCGAGGCTAAACCTGATTCTTCAAGCACATTAATCAATATGAATCAAGAATCTGAGGTGTTGTTTTTGGCTGTGTTCTATACACAAGGCGAAATGAGAAAGGTCAGGGCTTACTAGACATACCATACATAATAGGCTGTCACATCAAATTCTGATGTAAAATAAATAGGCCTAACTATAGTGTATTATGAGCTGTGATCTTGTGAAAACACATTCTGACATCTTTAATAAGCTCTTTAAACTAGCAAGGACTTTGGGTCATCGCACCAAATGAAGCCGTGGCCTGTTAATTATTACCATGTTTCTGCTGTTAGGCTGCTGTTTGTGAGAAGGGAGGAATGAAGTTTTTCATCCCATTTTCAGAAACAATTCACTGTAGGATCACATGGGTCAGGGTAACACGCGGTGCTCGATTTGTCGTTGAGTGTGCCTGTGTCTGTGAGCGTGATCTATGACCCTCACTCTCACTGAAACTGTGGGCCAAAGCAAACAGTGGCTCCCATCACTCCCTGAGGCGAGACTCCCAAACATAGAGATTCACACACATCCCTCGCCTCTCTTTCTTCATCTGTGATATTTTGGTTATCTTATTCCTATTGTGTTCTTTTAATTCATCACTGTTCTCCCCAATTCACTCTTTCTTTTTCATATGCTTTATACGTTCTCCTCAGATGAGGATTTTTTTCCCCATAGGTCCATGGTACTCAACAGACTGCATGGTTATGAGTACAGTGGCTCTAAAAAGAATTTGGACACTTAAGCCACAATTAAACTTATATATATATATATATATATATATATATATATATATATATATATATATATATATATATATATATATGTGTGTGTGTGTGTGTGTGTGTGTGTGTGTGTGTGTGTATATATATATATATATATATATATATATATATATATATATATATATATATATATATATATATATATATGTGTGTGTGTGTATATATATATATATATATATATATATATATATATATATATATATTAGGGGTGTAACGATACACGTAGGCCTATTCGTATTGAACCGTTCGGTACGAGGCTTTCGGTTCGGTTTTCGGTACGCATTTTTAAACCGAACGGTTCTTTGGACCATTTTTCCTGCCGACCAAAATTTCGTTATTTCAAATGTAGGCGCGTTGCGCGTGGCAAGCGCGCTCATAATGTAAGAGACCACAACATTGCCCAACATCAAATGGCAAATGTAATGTAAGCTGAACGAAACCACTCGTTATTGTGTGGTTGACGGCCCGTTTATCAGTTTGGACCAATGCAGCGCGAGCCGATCTTAATCATCAGCACTGTTACTACACAGCGAAATCCAGTAAAGAAAGCATTTGAATTCGCCACTGAACATCGCTGCGAGATCTACTGAGAAACATTCACATTTCTCCGTTATTAACGGATCAAACAGCGCTGACGTGGAAACCAGGAAGAAACATTGTGCCATGAATGAACTATTCAGTGTCCACAGATCAGCAACATTCACCATGGGTTTACTGTAGTAACACTACTAACTATAACCATGGAAGTTTGGCAGGAATAGAGTGCCGAAGTGATGACGTCACTTTGTAGGACAACTCGGAAGCTAGCGGCGCATGGGTTTCCCTCGACCGAAAAGCTATGCATTTTCCCCATAGACTTTTGGAAAATCGCAAAAAATAAGATCTGTGTTTAACAAAGAGTTGTGACCCTTACACGTTTTGTCTACCAAGATCATCTTTACAAGTTAATCCAAAATGTATACATTTTGAAGCTTATATAAAGTTTTTAAAAAACACAAGCAGACACAATAAAGTTTAAAAAACACAAGCAGGTTATAACTGTGTGTTCTATGTCATAGATCAAAACGTGAAAATATTTAGAGGCTTTGTTCACCACAGACCTTATTTCAGGTGATTTAGCAAAAACCCATTCAAAAATCCCATAGACTTTAGAGCGAGGGAACCGGTAGTGCTAAAATGCTAACTCACTTCCGCGTTTTGGCCTACAGAGTGACGTCGTCACTTCGGCACTCTATAGTCGGCTATAATTCTTTCAAGTAACATCAGGTCGGTTTTATTTTGACATTATGAATACAATTGCTGCCCTCAAATGTTAATCTGAACTAAATAAACCTTTGTTTATAACTACTACAATATTACATTTCATTTTGTCAAAGGAGCTGTTTTGTTTTATATGCTCCTAAGAAAAGTGAAGTATGGCTCCATCATTGCTCAAAGTTAAAAAATATTATAATTTATGATGTTAGTTTTATTAAAAAATATAATAAAAAAAATTTAAATCAAGGAAATTTCTCTGGCATTTCTTTCTTTTTGCTGCTTTGGAAACCGTACCGAATCGTACCGAACCGAACCGTGACACAAGTGTATCGTATCGAACCGAACCGTGAATTTTGTGAACCGTTACACCCCATATATATATATATATATATATATATATATATATATATATATATATATATATATATATATATATATATATATATATATATATATATATATATATATATATATATATATATATACTGTAGATACCGGTAGATATATATATACATGTTTTTGAATTATATATGAGTATATTTTATTTTATAGGAATATAGGACGTTTCAATCAAAACATTTCACAAATTGAAGGCTGTTATGAAACTATAAATGTGTTATGTGTCACTTTTTTTAGTTGTCGAATTTTGTTTATATAATGAACTACACCGGTGGTTATTCTGCTGTGTGAACTTGAGGGGAACTAACTTCATCCTATACAAGGAACTTCATAGACAAGCTAGTTAAATATAATTTTAAAAAGTGGCTCAGGTAAGTGAAGTTGTTTCCAATAAAAACTCTAATTATTTTTTTAGTAGATGCCACTTGGTTTGATATGTGACTCAAATGTCCAAAAGCTGTGTAAATAGCGATATCTATTTACACTAAGTTAAAATATCAGTATTTTCTTTGCAATAAGTGTAAATAGTAGTTAAATACTATTTGCACTCCAGTATTTTAGTACATTTCAAAAAAGTATGCAATAATAACAGTGTAAAAGATTATATTTAATAAATAAATGCCGCATTATTGGGGACAAGAAAGCCCCAACCCCTTTATTATTAAATAATCGTTAAGCACTTTAATTCCACTTTTCACATATTTTCTTCATACTTATTGAAAATAAATGCTTTCCAATCTGATATGCGATGGGAAAAGGGAGAAGAACGAGTTCGGCAAAAGGCGGATTAGAATCAAAAGATAGTCGATCGCGTCAAAAAGTATCTACAACGTGCCTTACTCCCTACGCAACTGCTGCTGACTGGTCACAGGCATTTTTGTGCTTTTGTTTTTGACCCAACCAGACATTTGTACCACCAAGGCAGGCTATTTGCACAAAGTGTAAATGGACACTCCGATATATTTATTAAAATCATCCTCCAAAGTCTTGTGGAAATTAGGCAATGCATTTTTAATTTTGTGTGCAGAAGATTCAATAAAACTAGTGAAACTATTTACTATGAGAGCTCATCAGTAAAAGTATTATAATACTTTTATATTTTATTTAATGGTAGTGACAAAGAAAGGGAAAATGGGTTTGGAGGTCAGTCTTTAACTTTTTTTTACAGGCCCACTTCATAGATGAAAAGTTAAGTTAGTTTCCACTTGGTTTGATATTTCGTTATTTAATGTAATGAAATACATGTATTTGAAGTGTGGATTAAGTGTCGAGATACTTAGACCACTGTGTATATTTACAGTATATATTGTGACCCTCTCATCTAAATAGTTTGAATGTGTCCCTCATGACTTCTGAGTTGGGAACTTTTAACACAGGTGGCACTCAGCAAGTTGTAAGTTTGTCTGTTTATTTTGCCCTTATTTGTCATAAGATTTTGATGGACAGATGAGAGAGAAGAAAAAAGACGTTTTATCTGTGTGGTTCGATTAAATCCTTTACTTTAATCACCCTGCCCTGTCTTCCCAGAAGATAAGGGTAATGCAGTAATCCTCTGTCAGGGATGAGGGCTGTTAAAATCAATGCCTCATACACATGCTGAACGTGGCAGGAAAGTTTTCATTCGGTTAGATTGAATCACACACACAACTCAATGATAGCAGGCAGTGCAGGTAAGGTCTCTCTCTCCATTACATTTGGTCCACCGTCCTTCAACTGGTCACTCAAATCCATGCGAGCTGTCAAGTGACAGCCCTTTGAAGCCAAGAGATAAGACCTAATCTTCAAGTGATCATTTAGGCTGGATAGCTGAAGGTAAAGAATAAAGATCAGTCTCCAAAGATAAAGGTGTGTGCGTGTGCGCGTGTGTGTGTGTGCATTTGTGTTTCAATTTAGATCTCACTGAGTCCTCATAGTACTAAAAACTAGTTGCTCCAGAGACCAGATGTCTTTGCTGCTCTTATACACTCTTTTAAAGTCATCATGAAATCTAACAGGACATATTGGAATATTGCAGGATTGATAATAAATGATTTATACATGCACAATTGCACATCATTATAATTTAATTCATGTACTCTCAAAATCTTTAATAATAACTATAATAATAACCCTTCCCTCTTGTAGCGGCATCTCTTTTTTTTCTCTGATGATGTGTTTAGTGGAGCACTCACATGAGATCGACCAATAGCAAACCACAATAATCCAATCAATTCCTGATGAACAAAATCAAGTCCCGTCCTACATTAATTTGTTCTTGTTTGAGAAGCCGTTTCACTCACAATAGGGAAGAAAAGGCTATCGCAACCTCTGTTGCATACCGACTTTCAAATAATTAGTTCTTACAATTAAAGCAGGTTATAAAACAGTTAAAAACTAAAACTTTAATAAAAAAATAGAGAAACAAAAGTTTGAAGCCATGGCCTAGGAGTTAGAGCATGTGCTCTGGCACAAGCCAGTTCAAATCTGGTTACAACACATTCCCCCCAGCTTCAGGTCTGAGATGTTAAAGATGTTGGGTTATAGTGTGGCAGTACAAAACTCGCTCTCATTAAAAATATTAACACTTATGTCATGGAAAAATGTTCACTTACCATTGCTATTCTCTTTATAGAGATTGTTACTTAACTGCATTATTAGTGCTGACAAAGACAGATACATGGCTGAGAACTTGTTGGAACATGGTGGACCTGCCCTTGTGCTTAATTAGAACCCTGAAAAGAGAAAGAGATGAGGAATTCTTGCTATGTGCCAGGAATGCCCACACAGGTAAATGCGATTTTATGTTGTCAGCGGCCCCGTGCTAAATCCCTTTGTATAAGAGCAGAGTAGATTGTGTCTTCTGATAGGACGTTCATATACTGGTACTTTGCAGAAACGAGTGCTTCTCTGTGGCTTGTACATTCCTCTTGATTCCCAAACTTTCCAGTGAAACAAACAATTTCCAAGCTTGACTATTGAATCTTGTTGTAGAATAACTTTTTGTTGTTGTTAAAATGTTAAAAAACCTAATTCCTGTGACGATTAAGTCTGATTCCTTTTTATAAGACAGTTGACCCAAAACATAATATGTTTTAGGAAAAGTAAATTCTGAGATATTTTATGTAATTTTGTCTTGTTTGACTTTGTGATTCTTTCGAAAGCAAAATTTCATGAATCATCATTGCTATACAAACCACAAACAATTACCAAGTCAAGAAAGTAAGCCGAGGCCACGTTTATACAATTTTAAAAGTGTTTTGTTACATCTATGTAGACAACATCATGTACTTGTGGTTATATTACAGACTATTTCGTACATTTTGAAAGACATTTTGAAGGCACTTTTCCAGCAATCTGAAATTGTCTTTTTTAACTCTGATGATGGTGTTACGTGGTCTGGTGTCTCTTTTTATTATGAAGTGGAAAATTTGACCTTTGTTTTTTTGGTCAAGACTTTCAGCACAGATCTGTTTCACAATTGAATGGTTGGGGAACTGTTACAGTAAGATTTGAAATTGAAATTTTGCTTGGCCATTCTTTGTTTTGTTTGCTTTGCCAACTATCTGCAATGCATTATTCCGCCATCCAACATTCTGCAGTTGATTCTCAGGTAGATCTTATCAGAGACAGAAGCCAATATGTTGTGTTAAGTCGTGGCATTCCATTATCCAAAGGTTTCCTTCAATAGTGAAGGTTTCCTTCTACTTCTGCACAAGTGGAACTTACAACACGGTCCTCCATGGTCATCCAAAGAGAGTGTGCGGTGGACTGCATGAACTATAACGTATATTGGTTCATGATAACTGGAGGGATGCATTGATATAAAAAATTCTGTTTGATGCCGATTTATCATTTTAAATGCTACAAGTGATTTTAGGCATCATAGCATTATGAAAAATGGATATTCATTTAGATATTTGCTAAAGATTACATTATTAAATGATTAGTGGTTTTGAAGATTAACTTGTGAGTGTTAGATTACAGTAAAACTAATCTAAATACAAAAAGGAGCATACATAGTTAAAACAAAAATGAGCATAGTTAAATATCCAATATCGCTGCAATTTCTCAGACTACACACGTACTCAACTTCCAACAAAAGGAACTAAGCTTGTTGGAGGAAGAGGAAAATAAAGCGTGACACTCCCGTTTTAGTAGTAGTATTTAAATATAAGCTTCAGGGAGGCCCAACGAGAAATCTCTGAGAGCCAAAAATTCATAAGAAATCCACCCTGTAAAAACAGGACTGAAACAATAATAATAACAAAGGGCCTAGGAATGTATCCAGGGCATTGAACCTCAGGGAAACCCTCCAGCCAGCTCAGCAGAGACTGCAGCCTGGTCATATCCATACAGCTGTACAGATGCTGTTTTATTGAGGAACTACTGTGATTTGGCAACACTTACTGTGTTTGGATTCATTGTATGTGAGCCCTTTTAGCGTTTGCGGATTTGGAGCATGGTCCATGGACATGCATCCAGTAGAAAGCCTATTATATTTATATTAAAAAAATCTTCTGAGGTGTTAAGTATTCAGGCTGTTTCTGTTATTTTGTTTCCTTTATTATCTTCAATAATGTTAATAATCCAACAGAGTTGCATTTCATTTATTGTACTGACAAGTTCAACTGTTCTATAAGAATTCCAGAAACTACTGTAAATAAAACAAATGGCCAATAAAACACTGCGACCAACAGTCCCGGTGGGCTAATGAAAAGGCTCTGGTCTCCTATGCTTAGAATTGTGGGTCTCATCTGGGATGCAGATCATCATTTCTGCAGTTGTTCAGTTTAAGTGCCCATAACCAAGAGTTTGCAACACAGCTACATTGGCTACTTTGGGTAATCCCACCCCAAACCCATGCAGACGGTTGAGCTGGAAACTTGTTTGAAACGGTCATTTTTTTTTGCAGTTACATTTAGTGCTGCTAGAGGCATAAATGACACTTCAGCATTTCCATAACCATATAAAAGGTTTTTATTACAAAAAAAAACACTTTCTAAGTTGAAAAAGTTACTGTTGTTTTTCCTCATTTGTGTGTCACTTTCAATAAAAGCTTCTGCTAAATATAGAAATTGAATTTTTATTTTTTTTATTTTTTAGAGCTGAAGTCTACTGGAACCGCCCATCACTTTGCCTTCCTGCTCAACTCGACGGACTATAGAATCCTTCGTATGGACGAGGACCATGATCGCATGTACGTGGGCAGCAAGGACTACATCCTGTCTCTTGACCTGAATGACATCAACAAAGAGCCCCTCATTGTAAGATTTCTCAGTTACACCAGACAAATTGCAACAAACAAAACTATAAGCAGGGCTTGGCAGTGGTAAATTTGAATCTGTTCCCTGGATTAGGATGACTGTTTATTTATCACTGTCTTTCTCCTCAGATTCACTGGCCTGTGGCTCCTCAGAGGAGGACCGAGTGTGTCCTCTCAGGGAAAGACATCAATGTAAGAAATGTACCACATGATTTGTAAATCCTAAACTAGTTATTCCAACATGAGCATGTAAGCATCTGGAAGTATTGTTTTACGATGACAGCATCACTGATATCATTCTGTTTTGTGTCGTCAGGGCGAGTGTGGTAATTTCATCCGTCTAATCGAGTCATGGAACAGGACTCACCTGTATGTGTGTGGAACGGGAGCTTATAACCCCATCTGTACCTATGTGGACAGAGGTCAAAGGGCACAGGTAAACTATCATTCGCAGGTCACCTGCTACCATTTGCAGGTCAAGGGTTCAAACTGTTGGCAACCTTAGTCAAAAGGTATTATGTCATTAGAGAGGAATGTTTCCCCACCCTAGAACAAACAGGATAATCTTTACCACCTGCATGTCTTTTGACACTGTTACTGAAAAACTCTTCCTAGTGTTTAGGAGGGTAATATAATTTAAACAGTCCTAATTCCACCTCCCTTCTTTCCCATCACCACATCCCATCGTTAACCACTGACCACAGGAAAATTATTCAGAAATGTGTTTATACATACTGTGGTGGAAAAAAGTCTGAAATCAAAATTAAAATCTAGGATTTTTTTCAAATTTAAACTGGATAATGACAAATTATTCAAAATCATGTGCTCTTTCTAGGTTACTATTCAAATATAAGCAAATTTGGGACATTGATCATGTGAACCCCTTTTTAGTTTTTTTTTTTTCATTTTTCAGTCACATAGTGATTTCTAATTAACAAAAATGTTTATGAAATTAGAAAAATTTTAAATGAGCATTTTTACTTGTGGTTTCAGGTTTTCGGATCCTGCTGTATTTGTTCATGTTTAATGGGCTTCTGCAATATGCATTTCTTTTTCTTTCATATGCATGCAAAGGGCAGTTCATGTGCTCACAAGGTTTCCCAGCATGTGCATGTTTACAACACAACTTAACATCTGCTCATCTTCTTTGTCCTCTATGGATACACCAAACTGCAGCCATCTTTCTAGCATATAAGCATCTTCCTTCTTTGGACACAGTCTGGGATGTTCTCTTGGGTCCTAATTGAATCCATAGAAACAGGACTTTATTGAGGCACACCCCTTGTTTTATAGGGCTTTCTCCAAGATCAGATGCCTCGCGCAGGAGGCCGAACCAGTCGAGCTGCAGACCCTAGTGCCTCACCAGAACCATACGCACCCAAGGTGGGAAATGAACTCTTCCCTTTGTTGTGAACAATGGGATTGAAGTACTTTTTTTTTTTAACTTTATTTTGGACTTATTTTTTCTTAAGATGCATTTGGATTTCTTGATGATTGGGTTTTTTTTTTTTACTTAGAAGTTTAAGGAAAGGTTCTGTTCTCACTGTATTTGGTTTTTCAACAGCTGGTTTTCTTAGGCGTTGAGAGAAACAGCAGAGGAACTGTTGTCTTTAGAGGTTGTCTTTCTCAAGTTTGCCTACACTTGTCCAAAGCCTGCCTTTGGCGCAGATATCTAGCAGAACGTGCAGAGATTACTCCCACACCCACACTCCATCATGCTAAAAAGTGGTTAGTCAGCACAGAATTGATCGGTGGCTTATATTACATTTGCGGTGTGCGTGTAAATCTTACAAAGTATCCAAAAAATATTTGTATATTATCCAAAACAAGTCTTTCGTTGAGACTTGAATCTGCTGAATTGCTGATATATTTTTAGCGGCATGTTGTAGACTCTTTAGATGTCCTTCTACACCTCTGCTTAGATTTTAATTAATGTGTTAATTCATGTTAGACATTTCCACTTGCTTTAGGCTACATATTTGGTGCAAACACAGCAGTCACCATACTTTAAAAACATTTTTTGCATCTTTTTGACTGTAGCTAGCATGCAAACTGCATGGAATAGAGTGAAGCTTTTAGCATGAAGCAAGATCATGTTTTCCTAAATACCAGAATTGAATAATTGTCACTAACCCAAAGAAGCCATTTAGACAGTTTTATATCCAAATGTTGAGAAGCTGATTGTGAGAAACTGTTCATTTTCTTTGGCAACTACTAAGAACCTTGGAAACTTTGGATTATGGCATTCTTTTTTTTCTTCTGGGCAGATTTTCACCAGCTGCCTTTTGTCAAATGGCAAGATATTGGTGTTGGAATTAGGCAATATGTAAGACGCCAACATTAAAAAAAAAAACACACGCAATAGGTTACCTAAACATATTTCAGTTTTATTACAGCCCCAACTAGTTATTTTTCCATTTATCCCAGAGAACCTGTCCGCATTTCACTTCCTGGCTATACCTTCACACACTCTTAAACATTGGAAAGAGAATCAATACTGCTTATCTAATGTGATCAATTGTGCTCTCATTAATAAAACCTTCATGCTCTCCCCATTCCAGGAATACATTTTCCGACTGGAGCCTGGTAAAGTAGATTCTGGGAAAGGGAAATGCCCCTACGACCCCAAACTAAACAGCGTCTCAGCTTTGATAAGTACGTACCTCTCATTGTCATCATACTTATACAAAGCATCATTTCCTTTGTTTCAGACTTGGATGAGCTAATTTTTCTCAAGTTTATCTGTCTACCTCTCTTTATCTCCCTTATGCTCACTCCATTTTGGCAGATGGCCAGCTGTACGCCGGCGTCTACATTGATTTTATGGGAACAGACTCGGCCATCTTTCGCACATTAGGCAAACACACAGCCATGAGGACCGACCAGTATAACTCCCGCTGGCTCCATGGTATGCACAAAATGTTTGAACCATGGCGTACCACCAAGAAAAAATTCTTTGTATGGTGGAGAAAGTGCCAGATATGAATATTCAACACTGATCCTTCATCCTACCTCCTGCACACTAACCTCATATTTAATAAACTTAAAAAAAAAACATTTCCCTCAAGCAATTACTGATTAGTTAAGCTCAATCCTTGACCTTTATTAAAATGCCTGACTGTATTATTGCTGTGAGAATTTCACTAGTTTTTTTTTTTAAAGAAATGTATTTAGTTATTTCTTTATGCTCTATATAGTTTATTTTTCATATGTAAAACCATAGATTTTTCCATCTACTTGATTAAACACTCTATATGACAGCACCATACTCAAAACAATATAATTAATTCTGAGTTTTATTTGGCAAATTCACAACAGCAGCATGCTGCAGGACTTGCTGATAATGTTCTTTTTCAAATTCATGCTTTTATTTTTATTGTAGTTAACAAAAATATGTTTTTTTACAGCTACCTTTCATCTAATAGTTTTCATTAATGGTTCACTAATAGTACACTAATTCTTGAATGTTTTAGACTGGGTTTCTCCTGAATTACATGTGACTCTTTGGCCCAGATCTTATTACTTTAGTTTTGCCTTTTTGGTTATTAGTGTTTACTGTAATAATCATCACAGGCTTCAAAGAGATTCTTTCAGACTGTTCAGTATAGTGAATGAGAGGGTAGACTTACAGTGAGAGAGGTCATCATACACTTTGCATTAGTTGCACTTTTCGATTGAATGTTATTTAATATCATCCCTTTGCTCTCCTTTTTTTCCCTCTTTGCCTTTTGCTCCATCTATGATTTATCTCTTTTGCTGTTTTTTTCTTCCTATCCCTCTTTTTCTTTTTCCTTCAGATCCAACATTCGTCCATGCTCAGCTCATCCCTGATAGTGCAGAAAAGAATGACGACAAGCTGTATTTCTTCTTCCGTGAGAAAGCCTCTGAGATGGGTCAGACTCCCATGGCTCAGTCCAGGATTGGCAGAATTTGTTTGGTGTGAAATTTTCTTAACCTTTGTCTTTTATTCCAGTACAACATATCTACATATCCTTAAAGGAACAGTTCAATTATTTGCCTTCAAGTTGCATGACTTTCTTTCTTCAATTATACACTGAGACATTTTAAAAAATGTGCTTGCACTTTTCCATGCAGTCACGAAGAATGAGGACTGGAGCTTTTAAGTCTTAAAAAAGAACTATAAAAGCATTATAAAAGTGTCCTTACAACATGTCACAATATGCAATAGAGTTGTGTGAATAACAGACTAAAATTTAAGTCATTTTTCTTTGATAATCATCCCGTCCAGTAAGGGCATCCAAATCATTGAGCCAGTGAGTTGAGCTCAATAACAGGATTACTCTTCTTTCTTTTTTTTGTAAACTGATTCATTGTAAATAACTGACTCAAGTATGACTCATTCACATTGGAAATTGCTACATCTCTAACACGCCAAAGAGAACTGGGGTGGCTGTCAATATCTTTTTTTTTTTTTTTAAGTTTCGGTCGTCCTTGCACAGAGCTTTCATATGGCTTCAGAAGACTCCACATTTGTAACTGCACAGAAAAGTACATTTTTCAAAATGTTCAACAGAAGAAAGTAAGTCACATGAGTTTGGAACAACATGAGTGTGAATAAATGTTGACGTATTCCCATTCAATACTCTTATAATTTACTATAAATTTTTCAATTATTGGGTGTTCCTATGCTGAACATGATGCTAAAGAAATCATGTCCTACAGGTTATTGTCAGATTCTCAGTGTCCTCAGATCCATCATTGTCCAATGCCTCCTACATGAGCAACCGCTTGTTTCTTGGTTATTTTTTGCTGTTTTAATGTGAATCAAAGAACCATGTTTGTAATAAGTGGGTAGCTGCTGGCGGCTGGTCATCGGGCATCGCTGCGTCTCATTATTGAAGTTGGCTGCTGTCCATAGCAGATGGGGCTGTGCAGTGCTCAAAGCCAATGTTTACAACCCAGTCACAGCCAGTTAATGCAAACCCACAGAAATAGCCCTGAGAGAGGGACAGATACTGATGTTAAGAAATGTCTATATTTCACAGATACGGGTGTCAAGGAGTCCATCATATCAAATTTTACAGCTAGAATCTGTGTGGTGTCTAAGTGATTCTTTATGGCTAACATGACCTCACTTCCTCTACAGAATGATGATGGAGGACACTGCTGTCTGGTGAATAAGTGGAGTACTTTCCTGAAGGCTCGGCTCATCTGCTCTGTGACCGGCTCTGATGGCATTGAGACACATTTTGATGAGCTCCGTAAGTCTCTCTTTTTGCGAAGTCGTTTCCTGAGACTGGTGTTGAATATTTTACATAGTTGATCTTTATTACATGACTTCAGATCAGGATGCTGACAAAAGAAAATCTGGTTTAATGTTCTAACACCAGAAAATTATTGTTTTTTTTCTTGGACTGCTTGCATTTGAATATTTCTAACAGGATATTTTAAATTAAATACAAGCAGTCCAAGTGGACAATTCAAAGTAGTTGAATTGTCTTTCAATTTAATTTCCTTGTAAAAAGAAAAACAAAAAAACAATGGAAATCTGTTGGTATGATCCAATTAAACCATGGTACTTTAAAATATTTTAATTAAGTGTAATACCATGGTACCTTGATGTATTCCATGATACTGACCCTTACAAAACATTCTGTAATGTGATGTTACCATGGTACATGGATCAGATGGTAATACTTTGAAATATATAATGGAATTGCAATGTATTCATGATTTTTAAAAGGTACCCCATGGCGCTTCCAAGAATACCATGGTACTAACATCTAACATCCAGTAAAACATATTGTCATGGTATGTCTAAAAAAAATATACTTTTTGTTAGTGTACTACTGATTATTTGATAAATCTTTCTGTCTAATTAATTTACCTAGAGGACATTTTATGCTGTTTTGTTTCTATGGACATGTCTTGTATTACAAAATATAGAATAAAACAGCTTTAACGTTTGATTGACTCCATATATACAGTGAGGTGTTCACCGAATGCACATTATAATCAGTTCTGTTCTGTTCATTTTCACGGTATACTTGCTGAAATAAGAGGCCTCTTATTTCAGGATAGGGGATGATAAAGCTCACTTGTGGAAATCGTTCATGTCTGATGGTTCAATGGATATGTCTCTCCAGAGGGTATAACTTGGAAAAAGTAATTTCCTCTCTTTCCTGTATGTGCAGCGTCTAGCACTTGTGCTTTAGCGTGAGGTGCCACAAGGGCCTGTGAGAAATATAAAGTGGCAAGCAGTTCTGAGTAGTTTCTGTAGAGCTTTAAATGACAAATTAGGCTTTTAAAAAGTTGTCCTAAAACTGTCTTAATATAAAAATGTCTTATTTTTGTGGTTTGGCATTATGCTACATACATGATTGTGCATTTATGTGCACATGTGTGAAGTAACGCATACATGTAAGCTGCATCTTAACAGGCTTACACAAAATGGAGTCTTTCCCGTTGTGGGAGAGTTTGATTGACAGGACTGAAGAGGATTGGCTGATAAACCAGCTGTAACAGCCTCAGCCACTCTTAAGAGGCAAATGAATGTAAGCGCATGAATGCTGGAATTTTATTGCTTTTGCAACGTGCATAAATTGAGTAAGCGACCGTTCTATGCGCTTCATTTCACAGCTCCTGTAACAGCGCACAAGGTACCCTCAGGACTCCTTTCCCCGTCTCTGCCCTCTCTTTCTCACTCTGGTTGGGCATTCACCCTCCCTCTGTCACTGTGTTTGAGGAATGAACTTGTCAGTGGAGTTTTTGACTGCATGGATGTTTTCCCTTATCCTCAGAGGGGCAGTGAGGTTTTATGGGTTGTTTTTTGTGGCTTGGCTAGAGCGAGATTTGTTCGCTGTAGTGTGGGATTTTCCCTCAGTGCTTGATTACTTAGTCCGTTTAGCCGTGACTATCCATCTGAGGTCATCTTCTTTCTGTTTTTGATGGGACATCTGTCTATTCTTTTACCACTCGCCCTCCTTACGTTTTAAACTATCTGGGTGTCCTTTTGTTTCATTTTTTATGCCCTTTTTTTCACCCTTCTTCTACGTACCTCTATCTCTCATCCCCCTTACAATGTCCCTCAAGAAACTGCTCTTACGGTGAACCCCCAAAAGAACGGTCCCACTCTGCCCATTACACTCTGTTTCTCCCAATGGCCTTGATCCATCTTTCTCATTTTGGCTAGCATACTATCACTGGTCCTTTGTGGACCAGTTAATTTGTTTCGAAACAAGCAGGAGAATTTCAGAGACCGAGACAAAGACAGAGGAGAACACCAAAAGGGAAGGATTGTCCTCTCAATGCAAAGTATTTTGTGTGATGTAATTGAACTGAGATAGATTTGATTGTCTTCCCACATACACTCACAAACTTCTGACTTTTTGTGTGCCTTGCTGACATTAAGCTACAGTAATTTCAGTGTCACTGGCTGTGCTAAATTGAGCTACAAAAATAATGAATGTTTTCAGACAGGTTTCTCTGACAATTTTCCAATCTTCCATTGTTCAGGAAAAACAAGAAGTTCCGCCCCCAAACTTGTGACATTGGTTTAGCTATTGTTGCAATACGGGACCATAAATAAAACTAAAAATTGGAATTAGTGTGTCCCAAATCGTAGTACATTGAAAACTACAGAACCCCTAAGTGGACAAAAAAAAGAGAGATATGAGGAAAAAGAACAGTACATTTCAATACTTGTGTGTTCTCTAGCAAAAGTATTGCGTTTCCCCAAGAAACTTTGCATTTGTTTGTAAAGCCTTTGCATTCTCTCAGAAATTAAATATAAGAAACATAGTTTTTTTCTCTCACCTCATATTATTTCAATCACAAAAGGTTTGCAAGTAAGCACTAAGTTTCTCAGGTTTGCATAAGAATGCCAAATGCAATAAAATAAAAAAAATTCTCCCATCTGATTTTTTCTACCACATTTTGAGGCTCCATAGAAAACAGCATGCCAGAGGTGCCTAAACGGCATTAAATTTCCAGTGAATTTTCAGTGTGCTAATATTTCCCACAATCCCTTGTGGAAACAGAGATGAGTTTGTGACTGTTTTTTTTGTTTTACTTTTTCCATACAAAAGTAGTGAGGAAGGCAATAACGAAGTTGCCATAGCAGATTTTAAATTTAAAAACTCAAAGAGGCTGATAGCAATTTTAGCTGTTTTGCTCATTTCTGCTATCAGTTAGCCTATAGCTGCCACAGAGACAAATGCAATTTTCTAAGGAAACCTATTTCAGTGTTATCAGTCAGGTAGTAAGGACGTTTTATGTTATATTCCAAAAAACAATGCTGGCAGCACTTAAGTATTAATGAATTGGGCTAGATGCTAAATGTTTCAAGGTGCTATGCAACAAAGGAATCTGTGGTAGTATCTAGATGCAATCATATGTCCCATTACCTGCTCACTGTCTCACTACACACTCAAAAGAATGAACTTTTTTAATGTCACCACCAAAGTACACACTTCAGAAGTAGGTGAATTAGCTTTTTTTTTTGTATCCAGGAACTAAAGTAATTCAATCTTCCTTTCAGGGGACGTGTACATCCAGAAAACCCAAGACATCAAGAATCCTGTCATTTACGGCGTCTTCTCCGTATCTGGGTGCGTAAGTTCACAACGGTCTCTCCCAAAATATGAGATGCAATCCTCACTTCTCCTCGATGCCTCTTACTAATCAGGCCACTTATCAGATTGGCAAGGGAGCTTGAATAGATTTGCTTTCATATTCACACTCCAGTTGCCCACGGGGCAACACCCCCATTTCTCCACTGCTGAAGACTGTCTCTAACATACTGAATAACAAGTGTTTGGCAGGCTTCACAGACAGTAGTACAAGTCCTCTAACAGCACAAAGGAAGAAGCTTTTCTGTGAATCTGAGATGTGATATTCTCAAAAGGACTTATCTACATAATACCACCACTATCAGATGCAGTTATGAGAGGATATTCGTACACGCTAAAATATTATACAATGGCCTCAGAGGAAGCTGTCAACATTTTAGATGAGGTTCACATGCTAATCATCCAGTGTAAATACACAAGACTGTGTGTGTTATAACAATTCACAGTCTAGCTGTAGATTAAATCAGCGAAGCCCTCAGGCTCTGTCTGAGTTAAACCCAAAAGTACCATTCTTGGTGATAATAGTGAAGACTCTCTCCATCAACTGCTAGTGATTTCACAGCTCTATCTGTCCCTCTGTCTCTTGTTCTATCTCTCTCTGTCTCTCTCAATCTGTATCTGTATTTGTGCTAATTTGTGAAACGGCATTCCCAACTCATTTAACATCTGTTCTATGAAATACAGAGCTGTCAAAAGTGAAAATGCTTCTAATTTTGCATTTTCAAGGCCTGTGGGATTTGGTCTAATACTGTGTCTAGATCTTCTCTACACATCAATCTTTCTCTTTCTACATCTCTAGGTCTGTATTCAAAGGTTCAGCAGTATGTGTGTATTCAATGGCTGATGTCCGCATGGTCTTTAATGGACCTTTCGCTCATAAGGAAGGGCCAAACTACCAGTGGGTTGCCTACCAGGGTAAAATCCCTTACCCCCGACCAGGAACAGTAAGTGTAACAAGTAACATTTAGAATAATAATCATTCATGTTTGAAATTCTTAGAAGCTGATATACATTTGATGTTATCTTTCTAATCATAGTGTCCAGGAGGGACGTTCACCCCCAACATGAAGTCTACTAAAGATTACCCAGATGAGGTTATCAACTTCATGCGCAACCATCCCACCATGTTCAATTCTGTTTATCCAGTCCATAAGCGCCCCCTAGTGGTCCGTACCAATGTAGATTATGAGTTCACCACCATCACAGTGGACCAAGTGGCTGCAGCTGATGGCAACTATGAAGTTCTTTTCTTAGGAACAGGTGAACTCACTACCCATCTACACATACAGATGGCTTGTTGAGTTATATAGTTATATTTACAGTATACATACTGTGGAGACCACAATGAAAATGTTTCCATTTCTAAATCATTGTTTATTTCCAAACAACCTAATGTGTGACATAGGTAATATTAACACTTTTGCACACAATAAAGCTGCTTTAGATCTAGAAATGCAGTAGTGAACTGCAGTCATTGACACCTTCTGTTTTTTCAGAATATTTAAAGAAATATTTATTCTTTATTCAGTCCCAAAGAATATTATGTTTTATAAATATTTCTGACTCCTCTCTTTTGGTCATTTACAGATAGAGGAACCATTCAGAAAGTTATTGTCCTGCCCAGAGATGATTTGCAGACTGAAGAGCTGGTTCTGGAGGAGGTGGAGGTCTTTAGAGTAAGATACTCTTTCCATTACACTTCCATTTTTGTCACTTTTGTGTTTTATATTTGTTTTTTGTTATTATATTTTATCAAATTAAAAAATATAATATTGTGTTATACAGTGAATTCGGGATGATTGGGACACTTTTTGCCAATGAGATGACTTAGAAAAAGTGTCCCAATCAACCCGAATTCACCCCTATATCTTATACTATTATATTTGATAAAAATATAATTATTTTCATATTACAGGTTCCAACTCCAATCATTACTATGAAGATTTCCCCAAAACGGGTAAGCTGCACAACAAATTCATTTAGAATTCAAAACTTAAAGAAAACTAATTCTGAAATATTAACAGTAAATTTGTTAATAATATTAAATATAGTTTAAAACGGAATATTTACATTGCATTGTCATTTAGCAGATGCTTTATTTAAAGTTAGTTACAAATGAGGAACATTAGTCATCCTGTGTTTTTTGGAATCACTAGATGTATTTTGAATGAAAGTAACTTTTATTTTCCTGTCTTTGTGTGTGTGCAGCAACAGCTGTATGTAAGTTCAGCGGCGGGTGTCACTCATCTGGCTCTGCACAGGTGTGATGTGTACGGAGAGGCGTGCGCTGACTGCTGCTTGGCCAGAGACCCTTACTGTGCCTGGGATGGAAAGTCCTGCTCTCGCTACTCTGCAAACCAAAAAAGGTGAGAGCTGCATGTGTGTAAATGTCTTTATCATCACATCATTGTATTTAAAATTCGAGTCAATCTAATGATGCGTTCAAGTCATGTCAGAAAGATCATATTTACGAGTTTAATTTACGATTTTCTTTAATTTTACGAGTTGGGGAGTCAGTGAGAAACATAGAGGAATACCACAATACTTATAGGTATTTAGCAGCACATTTTCAGGCTTTTTTATTTACGACAAAAAAAGCAAATTGTCTGCACAAAATATAATAGCATTGTAATATAACAATATTGTATGTAACAAAGTTTTTAGTGGCTTCATAAATGAATTAAAAACATAAAACAGCAAAGCACAGCTGATGCGCATTCTTTGTTTTTTAGTAGTAGTTTAAAAACCTTAATTAAGAGAAGGTACCCCACCATCTTGCTGACGTCGTAAACACGACTTCCCAAATCGTAAATGCGAACTTCCCAGGAGGACTTGAACTCACCATGACATTTGTTTGAATTAATTTTCTTATTTGCTATTTGTGGTTTAAATCTTGTAGGCGGAGTCGGAGACAAGATGTGAAGTATGGCAACCCTATAAGACAATGCAGGGGCTACAATTCCAATGGTGAGAAATGATATTGATGAGTAAAACTACTTTGGAAGAAGTAAAATAAATCTTTTGATTTTGGTTATTGTTTTAGATATTTTGTTTTAATTCCTGCCAGCTAATAAGAACACGTTGGAGACAGTACAGTATGGAGTAGAGGGAAGCACAGCCTTCCTGGAGTGCCAGGCCAGATCTCCTCATGTGTCAATCAAGTGGCATTTCCAGAAAGAGAACAGTGATAGAAGGAGAGAGGTATGTGTGGCATAATGTCTCGTTATACCATAATTGTTAGAATAAATGTTGTGTCATTTTAATCATGCACTTATTTATTGAGATGCTAATTACTGAAGTCAGTGAACCGTGACTCTCACCCAGAGTTATCACCCAAATTGAACAAAAAATAATCGCATGCAAATCATCATTACACATAATTGCATCATCACACAATTGTGCATTTCAGTTAAATATGGTGACAACCGCCCACCAGTGGTGTAAAGTAACGAATTACAAATACTCTCGTTACTGTAATTGAGTAGTTTTTTTTAGGAATTGTACTTTTTTAAGTAGTTTAAAAACAGTGTACTTTTACTTTTACTTGAGTACATTTTAAGTGCTGTATCGGTACTTTTACTGCGCTATTTTCCCTGAACCTGCCGTCGCTAAATTTATATTAATATTTATTTTTATAATAAGTCATCATGTGACTCCATGCGTGATTCCCGTCAAATCAAATCGCGCGCGGAAAACTTTGCATCAAACCAGCATCAACAGACTTCGAGACCCTGGCGCTAATTTATTTTGTTCACGAAGTGACTTTCGGAGTGGACCTTGAGCCTGGAGGAAGTTCATGCATTTGTGTCTTCATATAGGCAAAAAAACAGCGCAAGCGTCACACCTCACACGTGCTTCTGTGTGTGTGTGTGTGTGTGTGTGTGTGTGTGTGTGTGTGGTAAATGAAACTGCGCGTCGGCTGCACCATTCATTCACACAGAATATGCAGGATTCGTATTTAAATTGTCTTTGTGGTTTAATATTCACACTATATCGCGATTTGATTTCAAGTGTACTGAACTGCTTTCTATTTATTCCTCAAAAAATTTACAAATTCCGTGAAATTCCGAGTTATAAATTCCTTTTTTATGACTGGATTTTGTCAGCATTTTAGGGGGGGCGGGGGTCGTCCAAAACAATGGTAGGGGAAACGCTGTATTTTTAGTGCTAGCAGTCAAAAATAAAACTGTTGGAGAAATATTGAAATACTGTTTCTTTTTTTCTATGAATCTGTGATAAAAGAGTAAGCTACATTTTCAATTTGCAGGGTATAAGGTGGACTAACATTTATAGCATAATACTCACTACTCACTACTCTTGAGTACTTTTAAAAGGGCTACTTTTTACTCCTACTTTGAGTAGTTTTTAGGACCGGTACTTTTACTCTACTCTCACTACATTTTTTGACAAGTAACCGTACTTTTACTTGAGTATGCTTTTTCAGTACTCTTTCCACCACTGCCGCCCACAATACCAACATCATTTAATGTAAGCCGACGGATCATGACAGCGCTCAGACCAAAGCACATTAGCGACAGACACTTCCTCATCATAGTGAACAGCGAACGTGGCATGTTGGAATCCATCCAAAAAATTATTTTCACATTTTGTCCAAGCAAGCATTTTAATAGGTGATTTATTTGGAAGCGTAAAATCAGTTGGAACTAGCTTTAGGGGGCTTGTTTGAGTTTGCATGAACTGTATTTGTCAAATTCTGGATATGTTGCTGAATGGTCTTTGACAATGAATCTAGAGAATTCACTTTAATATAGATTTTAACCTAAAATCTTAGTTCATATTTTCCACCAACCCATGTATTTCAGATCCGCTGTGACGGGCGCGTCGTTCGCACGGAGCAGGGTCTCCTCCTGCGCTCTCTCCAGCTGTCTGACGGAGGGGTGTACCAGTGCACCTCCACCGAGAAGAACTTCAAGCACACGCTGGTCAAGCTTCAGCTAGTGGTTCTTTCCGCCCGCACCATCAACAGCATCCAGACGGAATCCAGCGCTCCCATCACACCGCCTCTCCAGTCCAGCGCCTGGACGCCCAGCGCAGAGCAGTACAAAGACCTGCTGACCATCCTCAGCCAACCAGAGATGGGCCTCATCAACCAGTACTGCCAAGACTACTGGCAGATGGGGGACGACCAACACAAGAAGAAGGACCTCAAGGAAGTACAGAAGGACCTACGGAAGCCGAGGAACAGGAGACACCACCAGGAGCAGAGCAGCATGGCTGAGACATGAGAGGGGAAAACATCCCGCTCCATTCAAACAGAGATTTCCCTGCTAGACTTGAGGATGACTTCAAAGTCTCTGACCGCCATTACACACAAAATATTCAACGTATACCCACAACCATAATGGCCGAGGAGAAAATAAACAGTACGTTTTTGAAAATGCATAGTATTTATTGTTGGCTGTACATAGTTAGATTCTGTGGATATCTTTGTATGGAAACAGAGCAAAAAAAAAAGTTTTGTGTATAGATCTGTGCAAATATTTTGTTATCATTGTACTTCCCTTCCAATATATTTATTACAATATTCACGTCATAAAACACCGTGCGACTGTTATAAAACTTTCTGTACATACCACTAACAGGATAGTTGGACATTTGAAACTCCTGATGGACAGTTTGACTGCGCTTGATGTTTGGAGACCAGAGCTATGATGGGACTGCGTCAGAAGCCGTTGACTCTTTTAGCTGAGCACGTCTTCTCATTCTGCGGATGTACGGATAAAGGAATTTCCACGTCTATTTGAGTATTCTGTGACCTCCCAAAAGACTTTCCTCGAGAAACACTTTATCACTCTTTTAATCTTCTTGATCTTCCATATTTTGCTATGCTAATGTGTGTTAAATATAAAGTCGTTTCTTTGCGTTATATATTTGGTTTATTATTAATTACAGCCTCCTGTACAGTATGTACATCACTTTTTGTTTTGTTCTTTTCATTTATATAAATATGTACTATTGCACGCAAAGAATCTCAAAAAGTTGGGGGTTCAAAACCTGTCCATCTCTTTGCAGAGCAGAGTTGTTTAAAGCATTGTTTAAATTGTTTGTTTTTTTAAAGCGATTCTTAAATATGTAACTCTCCAGACATTTTATTTAAAAACAAAAACAAAAAAAAACTTTAGGTGATCATTTGGAAGCGTTAAATCTTTTGGAACTAAACTTGTTTGAGTTTGCATGAACTGTATTTGTACTGTACAGATATGTAGTCGAATTCTGGATGTGTTGCTGTATGGTCTTTGACAATGAACCGAGAGAGAGAGAGATGAAGAGAGAGACTGTTTTCTGAAGACAGACGACTTTGCCGAACTAGTGATGGAATCAAGCACAATTACCCGATGTGTGTGTTTCGCCTCTGTTGTGTTTTCTCAAAACACACAGCAAACAGGCTGTGTGAAATTGTTGTTGTAAAAAAAAAAAATTATTTCATTTGTAAGACATTATTCATCACTGTGGTTTGTCCTATTGTTTTGTCTTTCTTAGAATATTCTAATGTGAAAAAGATCCAGAATTAGATGTTATAAACAGGTAATGTTATCGTAATGTATTTTTTATTTGTTTTATTTTACATCTTTGTCGTTGACTAATTAAAGTTATATATTTTATAACAAATTTAGGTTGGCCATTCTTCAGAATTGTTGCCTATATGTGAACCTTTCATTTTCCCTGAAGAGTTTATGGTTGTTAAAAAAGCAATAGCTTCTTCACTTTACACCAAAAGTGTACTAAGGAAGCTGTTGATTTGCATATTTTATGAACCAACCTTCACATTAGAGTTATTCACAATAACAAGTTCGATTTGTGCCTAAAAATTGCATTTTCTTTACTATTAATACTAAATCTCTCTTTCCAAACATGCTTTCTGTTGACGAGCAAATGGCTAAATCTTAATTAGCAAATGTCATCACACCATACCATATAATTTTATCAATATTTGTAAACATTGTGCCAAGTAAAAAAAAAGGTTAACAGTGTCCTTGTTACATGCGTTACATGTACTAATAGCAGTAAATTGTGCATAATTAAGCAACTAAACCTAAACCAAAAATACTTAACCCTAATTATATAGCAAGTACATGTACAAGTTAATTAATATTACTCGGTACTTAAATGTAAAATTGCACTGTAACAAGGACACCTTAAATGTACCCAACAATTCTGATCTGAGTTGATTCTGAGTTGAAAAAAAAAAATTTCTTTCAAAGAAGCATTTTTTTTTACTGTAACTTTATGAAGCATAATGGAATTGTGACATGCAAATTAAAAAAAAAAAAAAAAACTTTATTTCAAACTTATTTTTGCATTACAAACTAAACCCAGATAAATCTATCAAATAATTCTGTAAAAATGTTGCACAAATTGCACCAGCTCCTAAAAATGTCCGATTAATACTCAGATTTATGTGAACACATTTTTAACCCAGTTTTGCAATGAAAAGCTTTCTTGGTAGTCGTTTTTTAGATTGATCTTTAAGCTAAATGTTTACTATGATAAATTTGTTCATATAATTAAACGTTGTGTGCATTAATGGTTCTTTCAGGCATCATTTAGACATCAATATTGAGACATTATAAATTACAGGAACGTCTGTCTGTCTGTCTGTCTGTCTGTTATTCGCATATCTCTCGAACCGTTTGACCGATGGATTTTGAAGTAGTTTGGATTAGAAATGCAAAAGATATCATTAAATACACAAATAAAAATGTCACTGAACTTTTGGTGTGTAATTGTAACAATGAGCACTCAAACACACCAAACCAACAATTACTAAAAACACACACAAAAACTGATTTTGCACATGCATAATGTTAATTTGCACATGTCAAATCGATATTAAAAAATATACAGTACACACACACACGTATAATATACAGTATAAATATAATATATACACAGACACACATACATCTATCTATAAATTACATAAACGTCTGTCTGTGTGTCTGTTATTCGCATATCTTGGTAAAAGAAGCACACATTGAAGATGTTTAGATGATGTGTAGAAGGTTGTGGTTTAAAAATAAACATTCTGACATTAGAGGGTTGTGGTTTAAAAATATCTGAATATTATATTTTATTCACGGCCATCATTTGTAGTAGCGTTTTCTCGGAGTTCATGCGCTTATTCATTTGTGGATGTTAAAGGGTTAGTTCACCCAAAAATGAAAATTAAGTCATTAATTACTCACCCCCATGCTGTACATGCATGGGGGTGAGTAATTAATGACTTAATTTTCATTTTTGGGTGAACTAACACTTTAACTGAATTCATTTTTGAAAAAGTATCGATTCACTTTTGAAAAAGTAGCGTTCCCTTTCGTTGTCACTCCGAGTTCCTTCAGATGACGACGAATGGGGGTTTCGCTTAGAAAGCCTATCCGCTTCGAGTAATACAAAACGAGCCAATGGCAAAGAAATGCCATGGGTCTGCAGAATTTGCATGGAGCAACTCCGCCCCACCTCGTGGGTATAAAGGGAGGAAGTTCCAGCAAAGCAGTATGTTTTCGCTTCGGAGCCAAGAGTATCTCTTCACTCCACAGCCATTTCTGACTTCACTCTACGAGACGAGCCACTCTCTCCGGTGTTGGTGTGACGGCGATCTGCAGCGAGTTCACATTGCCTGCTGATCTGTGCAGTGATCTGCCAATGAGTGTGTTTCTCCCTGCTCGGGTGTGCATATGGCATTTGTCGAGTCAGATCCTGAGATGACGGCCATGCTTTCCCGGGCGATTGGTTTTTGTGTGTGGCCGCTGACTCCTGTCAGCGTCCACTCCAATACCTTTTTTCCCGGATGTGCATCAGGAGATCTCGAAATCCTCGAAGACCCCCATGTCTTCCAGCGATCCCTCGTTGATCTCCTTCGCCCTTCCTTCCCTCGACGGGGCCGCTGCCCATGGGTACACTGGGGTCCCCCGGTTGAACGCTCTGTTGCGATGCTACTGTGTCCTCAGAGTGCTTCCTCTCGGCGCGATCCTAAGTCAAGTCAAGTCAAGTCAAATATATTTATATAGCGCTTTTCACAATACAGATTGTATCAAAGCTGCTTCACAGTATCAATCAAAACAACTTAACAATGTTTGTTTATGTAGCGACTCTGACAGGGTATCCGGACAGATGTATCTAAATTAGCGAATCCCGATTTGCAAACAAAAGTCAGTTCTTCGTGAGTAAACAAAGGGGCATTCTGTATACGACCCCCTTCGGGCACGTTGACCAGATTGGTGCCACTATGGCTAGCACATGACACATTTGGAACAAGCCAGCGTTGTCTTCAACAAATGGTCAACCATTCAGACCTCGCCGTCTCACGGGACACGCATCCTGACCCCCCCCCCCCCCCCCCCCCCCACAGAAAGAGTCCACAAAGCTGCCTGAACGCTGAAGGACAATCACACATTAATGCACACACACACACAAATGTCCTACAATGTGTATATAAATGTATATAACACAGAAATTGTATCCAACCTTCCTGTACGCATGCATATCTTATTAGCTTTGCTTTATAATAGAAGTGTGGTTTGCTAGTGTATAGCTCTGAAGTCTAAGAGTTCATCAAAAGAATGTTCCAACACATTAACACACAAACACCAGCCATGGAACTTTTCAGAGAAAAGTACCTCTACATGTTTTAAATGTATTCATTTTTGTGCTTAGATGTCGTCACATGCCATACTGGAAGTACTGACAATTTTATTGTGTGTTAAGCAAACTTTAAAGATGCTTGTAATTCTGCATATGAATGTAACTCTATATTCCGATAATCTTCATGTGACGTGTTTGATATGTCTGTAATTCACTCAATCTAACGGAGCCGAATTCCGATTGCATAATGAAGTAAGGCGCATTATTTTACACATTTCATATTTCAGGAGCCGAACGGCTCAAATACCATCTCCTCATGACTCAAGCGGGCATTCCCCCACAAGACAAAGAAGAACTTTTCCCGCTCGAGACACTCTAAGATAATTGGTTCACGTACGTGAAGCAGAGTGAACCCCTCCTCTCCATAAAAGACTGACACAGAGCGCTTACGTGGCTAGAGAGTTTTTCCCTGTGAGAGGTTTCCGGTTCCATGGCTCCTTAGGGAGCTTTCTCCGTTTTCTTTATTTTCGTCTTCGGACCTTTTCTTACGTTTAGTTTCAGTGAAATGAACGTAATCGGCAACTTCAACTTTAAAGAGACTCTTTGAACCTTCAGCGACCACGTTCGCCCGGAAGAGCTGACAAAGCACGCACCCGCTCTTAAGGACACACACGCAAGACGCGGTTCTCCTCAGGAACACAAAGAGAACCATTGTGCAACTCTCACTCTCCTCTCCCTGCATTGGTCCCTGGCCATTTCTGCTCGCGAGGAAAATGGACACAGCCCGATCTCAGCTGGCAAGCTTCACCTCCAAGGACATTCAAACATGCCACGCTCACGCGCGCTGGACGAACCCGAACGCTCGGAATCCACATGACCGAGAGAGACACACGCCGGTTTCTCATCACCCATCCAAAAGAGTTTTACCAGTGCAAGTACCTGTTTTACTATGCTTTCAAGGGTTAAGATCTGTTGATTTTTGTTGTCTCAAAGGTTCTGTGTCTGTGATGAATTTTGCAAAACTCATGATCTTTCCAGGTCTGCTTTATTTCTCCCTCTCTGTCTAGCTCACATGATCTTTCAATCAGACCACTCTCTCTCTCTCAATCTCTCTCTCTCTCTCTCTCTGGTTGTTATTTGTTTGTTTCGTTAGTTTTACTGTTAATGTACATATATGTATCCCGGGGTTTTTAATGTAGAATTCTGTATCCATAGTTTCAATTATTAAAACCATATTCTTGATTGCTTTCTGTCTAGCTTATATTACAAGTCAATGAAATTCTGATCTCATAGCTACAAGCTTTACAAGTTGTTACTATTTCAGTAACCTAAATTTTATAAACACAAGAAAATTAATGTTCATGGCCGGAACATTGAGATTTCTTGGAGTTTATAAAAAGGGATAACTTTGTTGAGAAGTTGGTAAGTTAATCTTACGGCTGTTTGCTGGACAAACCGAGTGTTTGATAACTAAATTAATTCCCTTAAAGTTATCTCATATAATCGATCTGTAATGAGACCATCATGTATGAATGAGGAATTATAATTCGTTATGATGTATCATTCATATATTCGATCGCTCTATTTTCAATTTCGATAATTTGACTGCAACATGCAAGATAATAATCATATCCATGATTAATTATGAAAATTCCCTATGAATAATTTGAGCTAATTAAGGCACATCCCGATGTTGCTACATTTATTACTGAAAAAAAAAAAAAAAAAAAAAAGACATCCAAGTTTGGTAGAGCTGATCAATGGTATGATTGGTTAATTAATTTGAATATCCCCAACTGAGCAAGCCAAAGGCAACAGTGGCAAGGAACCGAAAAACTCCATCCAGTGACCTAAATGTGTCCTAACACACCATCAGATGACCCAATGGAGAAAAAAAAACCTTGGGAGAACCCAGGCTCAGTCGGGGGCCAGTTCTCCTCTGGCGTTTATGAACTAGAGGCCGTATTTACAGTAACTGTAAGATAAAAAATTTATATGAATGCCTGGCTAAATAGATGCGTCTTCAGTCTAGTTTTAAACTGGGAGAGCGAGTCTGAGCAACGAACAATATCAGGAAGGCTATTCCAGAGCTTCGGAGCTAAATGTGAAAATGCTCTCCCTCCTTTGGTGGATCTGGATATCCTAGGAATGACCAGAAGCCTCGAATTTAGTGATCTTAAAGAGCGCGATGGATTGTAAGGCGATAGAAGATCCGTTAAATAGACTGGAGCTAAACCATTAAGAGCTTTATAAGTCAAAAGCAATACCTTGTAATTAATACGGAACTTTATAGGTAACCAATGAAGTGATGATAAAATCGGTGTTATATGATCATATTTTCTTGATCTAGTAAGAACTCTAGTGGCTGCATTTTGGACTAACTGTAGCTTGTTTATTGAAGATGCAGGAAAACCAGCTAATAAAGCATTACAGTAATCTAGTCTCGAGGTCATGAATGCATGAACTAACTTTTCTGCATCAGAGACTGATAGCATATTACGTAGCTTAGCAATGTTTCTAAGGTGGAAAAAGGCTGTTTTTGTAACATATGAAATATGCTTTTCAAAAGACTGGTTGCAGTCTAATGTAACACCCAGGTCTTTTACTGTAGCGGATAAAGTAACAGGGCATCCTACTATGTTAAAGTCGTGCTGTGAAAGGTTTTGTGGACGGTTTTTACAACCGATAAGTATGACCTCTGTCTTGTCTGGATTTAATAAAAGAAAATTACGCGTCATCCAATCTTTTATATCTTTAACACAATCTGTCAATTTGGATAATTTAGCGTATTCATCTGGCCGTGATGAAATATATATTTGAGTGTCATCAGCATAACAATGGAAACTAATTCCATGTTTCCTTAGAATATTACCAAGTGGCAGCATATATATTGAGAATAATAAAGGGCCTAACACAGATCCCTGCAGCACTCCATAGTTTGCCGAAGTTATGATCGATTTTTCTCCATTTAAGTAGACGAAATGGTAGCGGTCAGATAAGTATGACCTGAACCAGCTTAATGCTTGTCCTTGAACACCAGTGTAATTTTGTAGTCGATCTAAGAGTATTGTGTGATCTATAGTGTCGAACGCAGCACTAAGATCAAGTAAAACTAGTACTGAGATACAGCCTTGGTCCGAAGCTAAAAGTAAATCATTTGTGATTCTAACAAGCGCAGTTTCAGTGCTGTGATGTGGCCTGAATCCAGAATGAAACTTTTCATAGATGTCGTTTTCTTGCAAGAAAGAGCCGAGTTGACTGGACACAACTTTTTCTAATATTTTTGACATAAATGGAAGATTCGAAATGGGTCTGTAATTTGCTAGGTTATTTGGATCTAAATGTGGTTTCTTAATAAGAGATTTTATAACAGCCAGCTTGAACTTTCTTGGAACATGACCTAAAGATAAAGATGAGTTAATAATATTGAGAAGAGGCTCTTCCACTATAGGTAACACTTCTTTCAGTAGTTCAGTTGGTATAGGATCTAATAAACATGTTGTTGTTTTAGATGAAGTGATAAGTTTATTTAATTCTTTTTGTTCTATGATTGTAAAGCATTGTAATTGTTCTTGCGGGGTGATAATTGCGGCTGAATTATAAGGCGCGAGTAAAGATTGAACGTTTACGATTTTGATTCTGATGCTTTCAATTTTCTCGGTGAAGAAGTTCATGAAATCATTACTACTAAACTGTAACGAGGTATTTTGTTCAGACGACGTCTGTTTATTTGTTAGTCTAGCCACGGTATTAAATAAAAACCTTGGATTATTTCGGTTGTTTTCTATTAATTTGCTGAGGTGCTCAGCCCTGGCCGTTTTAAGGGCCTTTTTATAACGTGACATACTGTCTTTCCACGCGATTCTAAAGACCTCTAAGTTAGTTTTTTTCCATTTACGCTCTAAATTACGGGTTTCTCTCTTTAAAACTAAGCACCCGTCCTAAGCCTGTAGTTTTTCGTCTACACTTGTGGCGAATTCCTATAGCACTACAGGACAGGCAGCCGCCTCACTGCATGCCATGGCCATTCTCCTGGTCTACCAGACCCAGATGCTCACGGACATGCACGAGGGCGGGACTGACCCAGGGCTCTTCAATGAGCTGCGCGCCGCCACTGACCTTGCTCTCTGAGCGACGAAAGTGGCCATACGTTCCCTGGGTCAGGTGATGTACACCATTCTGTGGCTGAACCTGTCCGATGTGCAGGATGTCGGGCGGACCCATCTGCTTGACACCCCCATATCCCAGGTCGGCCTCTTCGGCGGTGCGGTTGAGGGCTTTGCCCAACAGTTCTCAACCGGCCACGAGCAGACTGAGGCTTATTCTGCCCCGACGGCCCCGCCGTCCGAGCTGATCCCTCAGTCTGCCCACCGCCGAAGGCGCCCTCCTGCGGCTCCCACCCCGCCCGTTCACCCGGGCTGGCTCTGGAAGCCGCAGGGGGACGCCACAGCCCTCTCCAGACCCGCCCCCCACTATACGCCGGGTTAAGCGGCACTCTTGAGATGGGCTCCTCAGAGATGGGACTCAGTTCTTTCCAGGAGCTGGTAGCAGGGCCACTCCTTTCCCTGGTGGAGGTCCGGGGAAGAATCCTTATTCAGAAAGAACTGACTCTCCCGTTTCTGAGCACACAGAGTTCTCGGATGACACGGTGCGCCGCCCCCGGGCCGTGCACCCCTCGTCCTCCTCTGTCCCAGAGCCGGATGACAGTGCGCGCCGTCCCCGGACCGTGCCGCTCTCATCCTCCTCTGTTGCCAGACCCCTGGCAGAGCAGACCCCCGTGGAACGTTCGTCCTTCCCTGGTCTCCTCTGTCAGGACGCGGTCTATGGCTGTGCCCCCACACCGGGCCGCTATGCCGTCCACGTCCGGGCCAGTCATACCCCCTCGCTGCCCCACCGACGGGAAGTCTGTGGTTCGTGTGACCCCGCTGGTACAGTTCTTGGGAGCCTGGCTAGAGCTTCCCAACCTGTCCCGCTGGCTCGCACGAACGATCAGGCTCGGCTACGCGATTCAGTTCGCGCAGTCTCCTCCCCGCGCAGGGGAGTCCGCTCCACTATGGTCGGTGGCAATGCCCCTATCATGAGAGCGGAGGTTGCTACCCTGCTGGCGAAGGGTGTGATCGAGACTGTCCCTCCAGCCGAAATGAGGTCTGGCTTCTACAGCCCGTACTTCATTGTCCCGAAGAAAACCGGTGGGTTACAGCCAATCCTGGACCTGCGCGTGCTGAACCGCTCCCTTCACAGGATGACGTTCAAGATGCTCACTGCCAAACGCATTTTCGAATGTGTGCGGCCCCAGGATTGGTTTGCAGCGATCGACCTGAAGGACGCCTACTTTCATGTCTCCATTTCCCCTCGACACAGACCGTTCCTACGGTTTGCTTTCGAAGGGCAGGCATATCAGTACGCGGTTCTCCCATTCGGGCTAGCCCTGTCTCCTCGCGTCTTCACGAAGGTCGTCGAGGCAGCCCTTGTTCCCCTTCGGGAACACGGGGTTCGCATCCTGAACTATCTCGACGACTGGCTGATCCTAGCTCACTCTCGAGACCAGGTTTGCGAACACAGGGACTTAGTGCTCCGGCACTTAGCCCGTCTGGGCCTTCGGGTCAACTGGGAGAAGAATAACTTTGCCCCGTGCAGAGGATCTCTTTTCTCGGTATGAACATCGACTCGGTCACCATGTCCGCGCAGCTTACGAGCGAGCGCGCAGTCACTGCTGACTTGCCTGAGACAGTTCGAGGGCAAGAGTGCGGTTCCACTGAAACTTTTTCAGAGGCTCCTGGGGCATATGGCTTCTGCAGCCGCGACTACGCCGCTCGGATTGCTTCATATGAGACGGCTTCAGCTGTGGCTTCGCGACCGAGTCCCGAGGTGGGCATGGCATCACGGCACCCTCCGAGTACCAGTTACTCCGACCTGCCGTCAGACCTTCACCCCGTGGTCGAACCTCAGTTTTCCACAGGCTGGAGTGCCTCTGGAACGAGCTTCGCGTGTTGTTGCATGTTGTTGTAACGACAGATGCCTCTGCCACGGGCTGGGGCGCCATGTGCAACGGACGTGCTGCCGCGGGTTCCTGGACAGGACCCCACCGCTTATGGCACGTCAATTGCCTCGAGTTGCTGGCTGTACAGCTCGCCCTGTGCCGCTTCCGAGCCGTGCTCAGGGGCCAGCATGTACTAGTCCGTTCAGACAATACCGCGACTGTAGCGTACATCAACCGTCAGGGTGGTCTGCGCTCCCGCCGTATGTCGCAACTCGCCCGCCACCTCCTCTTATGGAGTCAGAAGCATCTGAGGTCGCTTCGTACCATTTATATTCCTGGAGCCCTGAACTGTGCAGACGAGCTCTCACGGTTTCAGCCCCTCTCTGGAGAATGGCGACTCCATCCCCAGTCGGTTCAGCTGATTTGGGACCAGTTCGGGGACGCACAGATAGATCTGTTTGCCTCTCACGACTCGACCTATTGCGCCCAGTTTTATTCCCTGTCCGAGGGCACGCTCGGCACGGATGCACTGGCGCACAGCTGGCCGCGGGGCCGCAAATATGCGTTTCCCCCAGTGAGCCTTCTAGCGCGACCCTGCGCAAGGTCAGGGAGGACGAGGAGCAGGTCATTTTGGTCGCGCCATACTGGCCCACCAGGACCTGGTTCCCCGAACTTGTACTCCTCGCGACAGCACCTCCTTGGCCGATTCCCCTGAGGAAGGACCTCCTTTCTCAGGGACAGGGCACCCTATGGCACCCTCGTCCCGATCTTTGGAACCTCCACATGTGGCTCCTGGACGGGACGAGGCAGGGTTGAGTACCCTACCACCAGCGGTGGTGGCTACCATCACTTCCGCTAGAGCTTCGTCCACGAGACATGTCTACGCGTTGAAGTGGAACCTCTTCGTCAGCTGGTGTTCTTCTCACCGAGAAGACCCCCGGAGATGTTCGATCAGTGTCGTGCTTTCCTTTCTTCAAGATGGGTTAGAGCGAAGGCTGTCTCCCTCCACCCTCAAGGTCTATGTCACCGTCATTGCCGCACAATACGACCTTGTAGAAGGTAAGTCCATAGGGAAGCACAACCTGATCGTCAGGTTCCTGAGAGGAGCGAGGAGACTGAATCCTCCTCGTCCTCCTCTCGTACCCTCTTGGGACCTTGCAGTGGTGCTAACTGCCCTGCGGAGTGCTCCCTTCGAGCCTTTGCAGTCGGTCGCGCTTAACTTCCTGTCAATGAAGACAGCGCTTCTGACTGCATTGGCCTCCATTAAGAGGGTAGGGGACCTGCACGCATTCTCCGTTGACGAAGTGTGCCTGGAATTCGGGCCGGCTTACTCTCACGTGATCCTGAGACCCCGGCCTGGATATGTGCCCAAGGTTCCTACCACTCCCTTCCGGGACCAGGTGGTGAACCTGCAAGCGCGGCCCCCGGAGGAGGCAGACCCAGCCTTGGCACTGCTCTGTCCAGTACGTGCTCTCCGCATCTATGTAGACAGAACGCAGTGTTTCAGGACCTCAGACCAGCTCTTGTCTGTTATGGTGGGAGACTGAAGGGAAGGGCTCTCTCCAAGCAAAGGTCGTCTCACTGGATAGTGGACGCCATTGCTTTGGCTTACCAACAGCAAGGTCGACCGTGCCCCCTTGGTGTGACTGCCCACTCCACCCGGAGTGTGGCGTCCTCTTGGGCTCTAGCGCATGGCGCCTCGCTAACAGACATCTGCAGAGCTGCAGGCTGGGCGACACCCAACACATTCGCCAGATTCTACAATCTCCGAGTGGAGCCAGTGTCCTCTCATGTACTAGCTTCAACCAGCTAGTACCGGACCCGCTCAGGTGTCTTTGCTTGCTCGCCATTCCACTCCACGGACTCGATACGTGCAATATTCTCCTCAGGTGAGCTTCCCCGAAAACTTGAGTTCCTCCAGCACTTCTGACGTCGGCGCCAGTGTCTTATGCCTGCGCGTCGGCTAGCTGCCTCCCGTGTGCATGGTACCTACTCCGAGCAACCCCCACATGTGTATTTCCGCTGTAAGCCTCTGTTGAGCATGTGTCTTTCCCTTGGCAAGCCACCTTGCCACCCCTGGGGTTGAAATATTCCACCTGCGGCTGGACACCCCAGTGATTCCCCATATGCATCCCTCGGGTCATATGTGTATTCTCTAAGTCCCCCCCCCCCCCCCCCCCCCCCCCTCTGGGTTGGCAGTAATTGCATATTCCCTTAAAAACCTTGGGATATGCTCCCCAGTGTACCTTGGTATTCCTGTGCTAATAGGAGTCCTTCGTCCGTGCTGTCCACGACAGGGATCTCAGATTACGCAGGGCACTGGAAGACAGCCGAGAAGGTGGCGTGATTAGACTGGTATCCCCATTTGTCGTCATCCGACGGAACTCGGAGTGACAACGAAAGGGAACGTCTCGGTTACGGATGTAACCCTCGTTCCCTGAGTAGGGAACGGAGACGTTCCGTCTTCCTGCCACTTTCCGCTGTACCGCGGGGATCGCCTGAGCTCAGTCTTGGCTCCTCAGCGAGGAAACATACTGCTTTGCTGGAACTTCCTCCCTTTATACCCACGAGGTGGGGCGGAGTTGCTCCATGCAAATTCTGCAGACCCATGGCATTTCTTTGCCATTGGCTCGTTTTGTATTACTCGAAGCGGATAGGCTTTCTAAGCGAAACCCCCATTCGTCGTCATCCGACGGAACGTCTCTGTTCCCTACTCAGGGAACAAGGGTTACATCCGTAACCGAGACGATTCTTTTTCTAAAAAGTATCGATTGACTTTCGGAAAAGTAGTGATTCTTTTTGGAAAAGTAGCGATTCATTTTTGAAAAAGTATCGATTCTTTTCGAAAAAGTAGCAATTCATTTTGGAAAAAGTAGCTATTCACTTTTGACAAAGTAGCGATTCTTTTTGAAAAAGTAGTCATTCATTTTTGAAAAAGTAGCGATTCACTTTTGACAAAGTAATGTTGTGAACTTTTTTCTTCTAAAGTGTAGGACACTCAGAAGCGAAGACCAGGAGACTCAGGTGTCTTCAGCAGGATTCTTTATTGAGAACACAAGCTGTGGGTAGCTGCAATCATTCGTCAAGTCTTACAGCACTGTAGTCATTGAAATCTCACCCAACTCTGACTAAAATAAAATACAAACTGTAGTTTATACATTTAGAGGGGGAGGAGTTACATCGAGGGGGAGACACTTTAAAACAAAGCATGTAAATGAGGTATACAGGTTTTGGAACCCGCTCAGCATGACTATTCAAACGCTGAGACACGAGAACAGGACGGGCAGGACTTCTCGTACTGAGACAGGAACTCAAAGACAAAAGGTGATAGTCTCAGTAATCTGATTAACTTAACCTTAGACTGAGAGATCAGGACAGTCAGGAATATCTTGCTGGGAACCCCTACCGTTTGCAGAGATTTCCTGATCTCATCATTTATGAACTTTCTCAATTTAAATTACTATTGTATTGGAATCTAAATTAAAAATTTTAATAAATTTGTAACCCTACAGTAAAACAGCAAAAAAGTAGTGATTCATTTTTGATAAAGTAGCGATTCACTTTTGACAAAGTAGCGATTCACTTTCGAAAAGTGGTGACTCACTTTCGAAAAAGTAGCGATGCACTTTCGAAAAAGTAGCGATTCATTTTTGAAAAATTAGCGATTCCCTACTTTCGAAAAAGTAGCGATTCATTTTTGAAAAAGTAGTGATTTACTTTTTTCAAAAAGAATAATGTAACAAATGTATAGTAATAATAATGTAACAAATGTATAATAACACTGTAATAAATGTATAATTACATAAATCACTACTTTTTGATACAGAATCGCTACTTTTTCAAAAATTGTTAATAATTCAAATAATTATACTTTTATTACAATGTAATTATACATTACAGTGTTATTATACATGTATTACAATGTAATTATACATTTTCTACAGTGTTATACATTTGTTAGATTATTATTATTATACATTTGTTACATTATTATTTTGTTACATCATTGAAAAAGTAATGATTTTTTTTGAAAAAGTAGCGATTCTTTTTCAAAAAGTAACGATTCTTTTTGAAGAAGTAGGGATTCTTTTTGAAAGAGTAGCGATTCTTTTTGAAAAAAGTAGCGATTCTTTTTGGAAAAGTAGCGATTCTTTTTGGAAAAGTAACGATTCTTTTTGAAAAAGTAGCGATTCTTTTTGAAAAAAGTAGCGATTCTTTTTGGAAAAGTGATGATTCTTTTTGAAAAAGTAGCGATTCTTTTTGAAAAAGTAACGATTTTTTTTTTAAGTAGCAGACAAAACAATCCATCATTTTCCCCTCCATCCCAGCATGCACCAGGACATCACTGATCAAACATTAAAGGTACACCATGAAACTTTCGGCCTCTAGCAGTTCAAAAACAAAACTGCATGCATTTTGCGGAAGAACATTGTTGAGGTTGTGCTTCGGCTCTGCGTGACTGTGCGGATGAATATGGATATTCTACTGCTCATAAAACATTAACTACTATAGATGTATAACCAGTTTAGATATAAAAGGATCTCAAGCTAGTCTATCTATAAATTACAGGAACGTCTGTCTGTCTGTGTGTCTGTCTGTTGGTCTGTCCGTCTGTCTGTCTGTTGGTCTGTCCGTCGGTCTGTCCGTCTGTCTGTCTGTTACCGTTAGTCTGATGGATTTCAAACTTGACAGGTGTCTTGCTGCGGGCACGGGTCAAGTGCAGTGCTGAGTTTGACGTTGTTTGGATTAGAAATGCAAAAGATATTGGTAAATATATCGGTAAAAGAAGCACACATTGAAGTTGTGGTTTAAAAATAAACATTCTGACATTAGAGAGGGTTGTGGTTTAAAAAGTGTGGTTTAAAAATAAACATTCTGTCAGCTAAAGATTAAAGGCCCGTTCACACCAAGCACGATAAGGATACAGATATAATTCTAAAAATCGTTCTCCATATTAAAGAATAACAGAGTTCACACCACAACTATAACGATAAAGATATGAGGAACGATATCGTTGGGATCACTTTCAGAACGATTTTTTTCCAGCTGTCGAACGATAAAACACTGACAGCCAATCAGAATCCATTCTAATTTAAAGGTCTTGCGCATTTAAAATGGCAGATGACATTGCAGAGAAGTTGACATAGACAGTAAAAGAAATGGACACAGCGACCCCATTGATTTCAACGGAGAAGACTTGAAGCCCGATTATTGCACTTCCTGTCTGATGTCTGAGCGAGTGCGCAGGCTCAAACTGAGCGTGATGACAGTCTGTTTGTTGAAAATCTTCTAGTAGCTGTGCCAAGATAAATCTGAATCACCTAATTCCTCAAAAACGTTGTTGAAATATTTTGTCCCGTTGCTTTTATGGACTCTCTATTTATGGGCTTCTCCCTTGACTTTGTGCCTTCATGTCCCCCCGATTGCCTCATAGACAGTAAAAGATTGCCGCGAGCTTCTCCTCCTGTCTATACGGTAATGTCTCTATTGTGCGACAGAAAGTCCCGTGGTTATGACGCAATCTTTAGCCTATTTTTACAAAAACGGCTTCTACGGGGCCGTAACGTAAGATACAAAGTAATGGAGCATTTTATACATTGTCGTGTTTCTTTAGAAATAAATAATCGACAAATTAAGCCTTTGGACGCCTCAGATGTAAAGTTATTCGCTGTAAAAGTGACGCCAAAATGAATGGGAGTCAATGGGATGCTAACAGCAGGTGAAGTTCTGCTACAATGGCGGCTCCCGCGAGGCTTCAACTTCCGGCTGATGGATTACCCCCTTGGAAGTTGATCGTCGAGGTACAAAAAAATCCTCCACTGTTTGACAAGTCAACCCCCCTTTACAAGGATACGGTAAAAAAGATGGATATATGGAAAGCAATCGGTCGTATCCTGGGAATAAATGGTGAGAAGTATTAACGATGAGATATAGCATAGTGTAACAAAATTACCTCAGGTAACGTTAGGCTATCCAGCGCTAGTTTTGACAACATTGCTGAAGTTGCAGTGAAAAAGGCGTTGTATACATGTTTTTATCCCATCATTGACTTCGTCAGCTAAATTCACTGCTTAGATTAGATCGATATCTAGACTTCCTAGATTCACTGTTTAGATGCGCTCGGAACATAGCATGCTGGCTGAGGACATCTGCTGGCAAAGACGTGTAAAGGCAATAAGAACAGCAAAAACATATTCAATGACATGTTGTAAACAACAATTATAATACAATGTAATCTATAACATCAGTCAATGTCATTAAAGCTTTTGTAGTAAGTTTTTTCTCATTTTATGCTCAAAATGGGTGTGTGTGTGTGTGTGTGTGTGTATATTATTTATTTATAGGGGATAGTGCTAGTGGATTAACATCCGAGATGCCTATCACCTAAGTAGAAAAAAAGCAGCCACCAAAAGTGGAGACCCAGCTAAATTTCAGAAGCTGTACAAATATGCAGGGATCCTGGAATTTATGATTCCACACCTTCAGTTCAGGGAGTAAGTTAATTATCAATAATCAGAACTTTACTTTTGCTTTACACTCATAATGAGTTAATTTATTATCTAACTATTTTAAAATCTCATATGAATTCTAATGCAGGCCACATAAAATTGTTTTAATAGAACATCCAGTAATCTACCAGATGAAGCAGAGGAGGAAAAGGATGCAGATGAGAGACAGCTAGAGTCGAAAGGGCAGAAGAGGGCAGGACCAGGGAATATATCCAATTCTGCATCCAAAAGAAGTGGCAACATATAGTCCACAACACAAAATTATAGCTTTTGAGTGCTTTGAATGTTTTCACCCTTTTCAATTGTATGGGTCCCTCAATTGTCATTAGTGTGACAAAAATGCATTTTAGGTCACCAGTCTGATTAAACTGATTAAACTGTTTTATATAGGCCTATATATAAACATCTGTTATGTAAAACAATTTAATCAGACTGGTGCTAAAAACTTTCTATTTTAATATTTCTTATTATATTGCTAAAATTACTAACATTTTGCACATTCTGAAAGGTGTATGTAAACTAAATTAACTTCATAGCCTACTACTGCTTTTAATATAAGGCTGCTATTATTATTATCATCATCCTTAAACTACTATGTGCAAATAGCATTACTGTAATAGCCAACGTGTTGCTCCTTTGTCTCATCTTTCTTTCTTTTTTTTTGTAGACTAAGTCAGCTAACTGTTTACTTTTGAATATTGTAGTTATTCAAAAGTAGTTAGTTGTCAGTAGTTAAGTTATATAATGTAGTTCAATTTTCCATATATAGTATGTCATTATGTCAGTATTTGCTTTCAACCATACACAAATAAAAAATGTCACTGAACTTTTGCTGTGTAATTGTAACAATGAGCACTCAAACACACCAAACCAACAATTACTAAAAACACACACAAAAACTGATTTTGAACGGGCATATCTGTTATTCGCATATCTCTCGAACCGTTAGTCCGATGGATTTCAAACTTGACAGGTCTCTTGCTATGGGCACGAGTAAGTGCAGTGCCAAGTTTGTCGTTGTTTGGATTAGAAATGCAAAAAATATCGTTAAATATATCAGTAAAAGAAGCACACATTGGGTTTTGCTGCTCTAGCTGCTGGCCACTCCCCCTCTCACACTGCACACTGAGTGGCCACTCCCCCTCTCACACTGGCCACTCCCCCTCTCACACTGCACACTGAGTGGCCACACCCCCTCTCACACTGGCCACTCCCCCTCTCACACTGCACACTGAGTGGCCACTCCCCCTCTCACACTGCACACTGAGTGGCCACTCCCCCTCTCACGCTGCACACTGAGTGGCCACTCCCCCTCTCACACTGCACACTGAGTGGCCACTCCCCCTCTCACACTGCACACTGAGTGGCCACTCCCCCTCTCACACTGCACACTGAGTGGCCACTCCCCCTCTCACACTGCACACTGAGTGGCCACTCCCCCTCTCACGCTGCACACTGAGTGGCCACTTCCCAAAATAAACATTCTGACATTAAAGGGTTGTGGTTTAAAAATATCTGAATATTATATTTTATTCACGGCCGTCATTTGTAGTAGCCTATTCACCAACTGGTGGCTCAAAGCGTAGCATTTTCTCTGAGTTCACTGTGTAGCTGCTTCAGCAAGGTCTGAACCTCCCCTGAATCGTCACGCTTATTCATTTGTGGATGTTAACTGAATCTGTAAGTCAGCTACACTGTTTAATTCTGAATAATATATTTTATTCTGGTGCGCTTAACGTTGTCGTTTTCTCAAAGTTTAGGCTCCTGTGTAATAGTAGCCTAGGCTATTCAGCAACTCAAACATACCAAACCAACAATTACTAAAAACAGATTTTGCACGGGCATTGCACTAGTCAAATGATTTGCAAATAATGAAGTACATAAAAAAGCGTTCCTGTTTCTTTGTCTCTGTTGCCTGTGATGCCTGTGGATTAAAATGTATCAATCTTGAGATTGGGGTCAATGAGCTGTCAGGTAAAAGACTAAAGCTCTTTAAACGCTGCGCTGCACACTGTGTACACTACGTGAAATTGATTCTGATGACTACAGTGGGAAGGTGAGATTAGAATTACTCATGGAGATTGCAGAACACCTTTACATTCAGTCATTTTATTAAAAAAAAATAAATAATAATTCTGGCTATTTTGAAAAAAGCCAAACAGACGCAATTTGCTTTCATGATGTCAAGCATATTTTCAACAGAAAATAAAGATAGAAAACTGAGATGGCAGACAACATATCCAATCATTTATGAGACCAATATACTTTTCAGTCTTCTTTGCCTTTTCTTGAATAGCATAACGGCAATTGCAAAATTCGTAGCGTCACATTTTACCACTCACACAGTCCTTTTTAATGTGCTCGTGAAGACACCGACAGCTTATCACCTTTTGCTGAGCAAAGCACCTTCTCCTTAAATCTGAGGTTAGATGACCTCTCCACGCTTTGAACGCCTTCTGTCCTTGTTCTTCATTGGCCCCACCAACCCAGGTGGTCAGAGACATCCCCAAAATCCCTCTAAGACTCAAAACAATTCATCAGATCACCAAGATCCAGTTGAGGTGTGAGCTGTACCTGGACAGCACCTGGAGGCCTCTGGGCAAGCGAGTGGTCATCCAGAAGGACTTCTTTTCCCTGATCAAGAGTCAGTATGGGGGCCGGGGCGAGCGCCGAGGAGAAGCACTCCAGGGAGCTAGAGAAGAAGCTGAAAGATGATGCCGACAAAGATGCCAGGACCGTCAAACTTCTGCTGCTAGGTAACGCATGAGGGGACTCAAATAATTTTTCAAGTCAAAACATGACGAACAGCTAACTTGCTAGATTTGGAAAATGGTATACTGCAGATTTGTTGTGTAGCCTTCCCATTTAAAACCTCATAATAAACAGGCAATGAGTTCATGTTGTGACCATAAAGACTATGAATGACATTTTATGTTTTATTAATATATTTTTTTTGCGATATGAAAGGAGTATTAGATATCTTAAGCTTAAATACAAGAAAAAAGCTAATCAAAATGGACGTCTTACTGAAATTCAAACCAAAGTGGAGCTAAATAAACTGAAGACACACAATTGACCGCACGGTTTATAAAAGTCTCAATATCTCAATATCTAAATTTAATATTTCAAAACATTTTTCAAGTATGCATGTACATTCTTAACTGCCTGTGTCTTTGTCCGTGAAGTGATGTGGGTCAGGGTTATGGGACATCAAGCTTGAAGGGGCTTAAGACAATAATAATAAGCCTCAAGCCTCTTAATGTAATCCACCAAAAGATAAACAAAGACAGAGGAGAGGAGGAGGAATTATTCCAGCATTAATTCTCTTATGCATGCCAAAATAAATCAAATTTTACTGTATGACTGTTCTAAACAAACATCTACAGTTTGACAAATCTCAGTAGGTCACTGAGGGTTTTACCCCTCAAAACACTGGCTCAATGTAGATCTGTGGTTTTCAACCGGGTGTCCACAGACCTGGAGGTCAGATACTGTACAACATAAAGTAAATTGTTTTATATTTTGTTAAAAAATTGCATATATATATATATATATATATATATATATATATATATATATATATACAACATTTATTTTCCATTTTGTTTAAACTAGATATTTAACAATACTACAGTTTTTGTGGTTTTTGATCAAATAAATGCAGCCTTGGTGAGCATAAGAGATATTTTAAAAACGTTTTAAAGTCTTAACAACCCCAAACAATTAAACACTATATATGTATACGAATGAAATAACAGTGATAATCTTTAATCCATGATGATTTTCCATTCAGGTGCTGGTGAGTCGGGTAAAAGCACAATTGTCAAACAGATGAAGTAAGTACTGAGAAAACAAAAGTATTACATGAGACTATCCTAATTTATGATTCTCGTTCAATGTTCTTTTATATCATAACCAACAAATAACTTCATCAATTAATTGTCAATTATTTTCCATTACAGAATTATTCACCAAGATGGTTACTCCCTTGAAGAGTCTATGGAGTTCGTTGTCATCATCTACAGCAACACTCTGCAGTCTATCCTGGCCGTTGTGAAGGCCATGACCACATTAAACATTTCCTATGGAGACGCTTCTTCACAGGTGCTCTACAACATTCATTAGTCATTTATATAAATAAATAGGTTAAAGTATGGAATATACCGTTGGTGATACCATGACACAATGATGATATCAGATGGTAATACCAAAGTACTGAATGATATCCCATGGTACACCCTGCATTTCAGGTATTGTATTACCAACGTACAGTACATGTCCAAAACACCATGGTATTGTTCATCCTCCTTGGGCAAAAATATATCAGTTGTGTTTAACTACTGTGTACTTTACATCAAAACAAGTTGTTTGTAACAATGTTACAAATGTTACACCATAGGATACCAATCTTTCATTTGAAAGTCACGTGTCTAGTGAACCGCATCTTTTCATCTTAAAAATATATCTAAATTACGTCATATGTTCTCAATTAAAAATGCAGGCCAATTAGATCATGCGTTCATGACATCAAGGCTTATTGTAATGCTCTTCTGGGTGGTTGCCCTGCACACTTAATAAATAAACTACAGCTGGTCCAAAATGCAGCCGCTAGAGTTTTGTATGTATGACCATATTAGCCCAGTTCTGTCAACACTGCATTGGCTCCCTATTAAACATCGTATCAATTGTAAAATATTGTGGATTACTTACAAAGCACTAAATGGTTTAGCTCAGCCGTACTTGAGCGAGCTCTTAACGCATTACAGTCCTTCACGTCTATTGCGATCTCAAAATTCCGGCCAGTTGATAATACCTAGAATATCAAAATCGACTGCTGGCGGTAGATCCTTTTCCTATTTAGCACCAAAACTCTGGAATAATCTTCCTAACATTGTCCGAGAAGCAGACCCAGTCTGTCAGTTCAAATCTAGACTAAAAACATATCTCTTTGACCTAGCATTCACATAACACATTATAGACTTCTATAATTCAATGTTCGGCTGCATAGTTTAGATCATCCGGAACCGGGAACACTTCCCATAAATCCTGATGTACTTGGTACATCATAAGAAGGATGGTGTTTATGCTAATATTAGTCTCTCTGTTTATCTGTTTATAAATGAAGGTGACTGACTTGACAATGTACTGTACTTATTGCACTCATGCTGTTTTGCAAAAGACTTAGGTTGCATGTTATTTTACAGTACGTGCACTTTCAATTATGTACTCACAGTGTACTTACCCACGAAAGTACTGTGTAATGTAAGATAACTCCATGGGTTAAGGGCAGGTTTAGGTGTAGCTTCAGGGTTAGTACCTAGTTATTACCCAGTTAGTGTCATTACTACAATAAGTACATAGTATGTACATGCAAAACAGGACTGTAAAATAAAGAGTAGCACCAATGTAAAAATGTGTAGGTGTCCTCAAATTAACCAAATTCACTCTATATAGTACTTTAACTCTAAGGATATATATATATATATATATATATATATATATATATATATATATATATATATATATATATATATAGTACTTTAACATTGTTTTGTTTGAATCTCCTGCCAATTTTTTTTTTTTTTTTTATCAAAGCCATAATGAAAGCAATTTGACAGCATATTTGTCAGATTATACAACAAAAGATAATTGTACATAATAACTGAAGAATTTATAAAATTAGACTTTTAGGAGAGGTTATGAATGATAAACATCTGAAAGAGACTATTAAAAGAAAGAGACTATGAAATCATGAAGGATTATACATATTTTTAGATTCAACTGTTTTTATCTGTTTGTTGCAGGATGATGGAAGAAAGCTGATGCACTTAGCGGACACCATCGAGGAAGGCACCATGCCCAAGGAGCTGGCAGACATCATCCTGAGGTTGTGGAAGGACTCGGGCATCCAGGCGTGCTTTGACAGAGCCTCCGAATACCAGCTCAACGACTCTGCCGGATAGTATGGACCTCGAATCAGTCTTTTAAAGCATTAAATACCAGTTAGCAAGGCTTTAAAGGTGCATTGCGCACGTCTCTGAGTTTTTGCAGAACTATGCCCCCTCTGGCGACAAGCGAAACTCCCTTACTGTCTTTGTCTTACGTGGAGTTTGCGTTGGGGTTTGGAATGAACTACAAGCCGGTGTCTTTGAATCCATCTTCTACTTTTGTCGAAAGTTGACTAAAGTTTTGTCGCTCGAGTTGTCTTCGCTGATACTGAAAATGGCGGCGAATACACAAACCTGCCAGACATAGCCAGGTGAGAGTGAACGCGCCTGACGTCACGCCCAGTCAGGAATTCCGGCCCGAATCCCTCTTATTTATTTTACTGTACAGGATTATAGAGGCAATCGCAGTGATCAGAGAAGGGCTCATTCAGCCCATCAGGCAATTGTTTAAGCATGTATGGGTTAGAAAAAGGGGTATTTTTAACATGAAATGTTGCGCAATGCACCTTTAATGTCCATGATCAAATTATCTTTGAATTAATAAATATAAGGAAATATTGTATTGATTTTCTTACTCTATCTCCAAGCTATCTGAGTGACCTGGAGAGGTTGATCCAGCCTGGCTATATCCCTACTGAACAGGACGTCCTGCGATCAAGAGTGAAGACCACCGGTATCATCGAGACCATGTTCGGCTTAAAGGATCTCAACTTCAGGTACTCTAAACAAAGTCACCAAAAATACAGAGAGCCTTCATAATGATAACAATGGCCCAATGACCATCATCATCTAGAAAATCAAAGCAAGAAAAAATTATTTTAACAATGTAAAAGTTTCAAGAACAATTGAACAAGATAAGCTTAAATGGACACCAATGCCATGTTAACTGATGTTGGTCTGCAGGATGTTTGATGTGGGCGGTCAGCGCTCTGAGAGGAAGAAGTGGATCCATTGCTTTGAGGGTGTGACCTGTATCATCTTCATCGCTGCACTGAGCGCATACGACATGGTGCTGGTGGAGGATGATGAAGTGGTAGGTTTGCCATTTGTGGTCCAAGAATGAAACCCCAACTACATGAAGTACAGTATTACTTTGGTGCATTTTAGCAACCTGTTTATCTTGTCCTTTCAATCAAAGAACCGAATGCATGAGAGTCTCCACCTGTTCAACAGCATCTGTAACCACCGTTACTTTGCCACCACATCCATTGTACTCTTCCTCAACAAAAAGGATGTCTTTCTGGAGAAGATCAAGAAAGCTCATCTGAGCATGTGCTTCCCTGATTATGATGGTGAGACCTCAAAATCAGAAACTTGATTCTTTAACATAAATGTTGCCATTAAAACAGACAATTTAACTCTGAATATCAATACATTTTCAGTGAGGATTTATCATGGAACAAAACCAAATTTAGGCTTCTATTTCTGTGACATGATATGCAAAACTACGTTAAAAATATAATGCATGCCTCTGTCAGGTCCCAACACCTTTGAGGATGCTGGTAACTACATCAAGCTGCAGTTCTTAGATCTGAACTTGCGACGAGATATCAAAGAAATCTACTCCCACATGACCTGTGCCACAGACACAGAGAACGTCAAGTTTGTGTTCGATGCCGTAACAGACATTATCATCAAAGAAAATCTCAAAGACTGCGGTCTCTTCTAAACAAGCCATTTGTGAGAAGAGGTGAATATAATACAATATAATATAATATATTAACAGTATAGTAAATAAGTAATGTATTATTGTTTTATAGCATATCAAATGTCAGTACAATTTCTATACGTGTGGAATTAAAACGTCTCTTCTTTTACAGAGTGGATTAATCAACAAAACCCAATACAGACCCATTGCCCCTCGTTTTCCTCCCTGGGTAATGTGGAATTACCCAATGCTCACACACATAACCATACAAAACACACACACACACACACACACACACACACACACACACACACACACACACACACAACGGAATTGAATTGATAGCATCTGGAAGAAGAAATTATATTGTTATACATTTGATTAACACGGCATTTAATTAAATATCAGAGCCTGATACATATTCATAGGAGCAAGTCATATATAACAACACATGCAGCATCATCCTGCTTGAAGAACTGGCTCTCATGAGGGTGTTTGGTCCTATTAGTTTTTCGCAGTGATTTATCCTGTAGACTTGAAACTACATGCAGCTGCAAACCAAATAACTAAACTTTTGAAACACCTGCATATGCACTTCAGCATAATGTTTTGCAAGAGCACATTATGAAGTCCAGAGAGTATTTCAGTTATACGTTATAGCAGTTACTAACTGTGTAAAGTTCATACTTTTAAGCTGATTGAGAAAACTTTACTGGGATGCAATGTTCTGTTTTACTGGGATGCAATGCTCTGTTTTATTTACAGAGGAGTTATATCATGTTATGTCCCATTTTCCAAATCTTTATGTAAGATGGATAACTTTGATGAAAAGATAGCTTGTAATAAAATTTCAATAAGATGCTTAGCTCAGGAGCACAGTTAGTTAGCTGTGAGACAAAGAACGGTTTTTGAGTGCATTGATTAAATTACAACAGCGAATATTGATTAAAAAGGCACAATTGACTGCAAACCCAGAAACAACCATGTAAATGTAAATTGAACGAATAAAGCTTCTGTAGAAAACACTGAACCTGATGTATTTGTCTTTCAAGTGTCTGGCAGAATGCAAACCCATGAACAGCTTAAATCCAGGAAAAAAACAGGCTACACATTATTTACTAGCTTATATAGCCTACACCTTCCCTAACATTCTTTTTTTTAAAGAATTACACACACAATATTAATATAAATAAATAAAATTAGATCAATTTTATTTTAATTATATAAAAATATCATTTAATTATTCATAAAAAATTAAGTGTTAAAGGGCACCTATTATGCCCCTTTTTACAAGATGTAAAATAAGTCTGATGTCCCAGAGGTGTGTATGTGAAGTTTTAACTGAAAATACCCCACAGATAATTTGCGAGCACAACCTGCAAAAGTAAAGCCCATTAACACCAGTTTATCAATGGATCTGTTTCAATGGCTTTGCATTACAGTGTTATAAATATTCAAAGCATTTTTACAGTTTCAATTATGTTTAATAGAATGATTGTACAGTACCACACACTGATTCTATTTCGTGCCTTTTGCAGTTTCAACTCAATCAAGTTAAGACTCTCAAACGGTTTTGCCAAGTCATGGTTTTAATTTCGATTTAATAAAATGCAAAGTGTAGACATCCACCTGTGTCTCTTTGATCACAATAAAATCAACAAGCAGATCAATATTAATCTAATCAACTTTAATTAGAATACTTGTTTTTGATAAAAACAAATCGGAATAAATATCAACCCCTAATTACTGAGAGCATCCTCCATACGTACCCCAAGGAAATAATCTGTAATACCAAAGAAATTAATCGTTCTCTCATCAGCACAATGATCATTCTCAGAATCCCTTATTTTCGACTTTTGTTCAGAAAACATATGCACCGACATCGAAGCATTAAATGAGAAAATGTTAACAATGTTACTGACACATTACATGCATATCACCTCTTGAGTGACTGCATCATGGCAAACTATTGATCCTGAGGACTGAAGAAAAATGAAAATGAAATTAGTTAAAGGCACATGTTTTTGTTAAATGTTGTAATATTTGGTCCAAGAACATTTTTACATTTTTAATGCATGTAATTGTTTTCTTGTTTGTTTAAACACAAAATAGAAGAGTGGAGACTAATTACTAGACCTAATTGAGAGAGAATCTACAGCACTTTCTCTCGCTGTGCAAAGTGTAACAAATTATGAGGTTTGCGCTGTCAAAATACACGAATGAGTGGAGATTTCAAACTTACCAAACATGTATGCTACATAACAAAACCTTTCCAATTTTATCACAATACACTGACAGCAGCATCAGAATGGGTACAGTTGGAAATATGGAATCATGCAAATAAACAAACAAAAAAAGAAAATAGGCCACAGTGTTCTACACCTTGCAAACCAAGGCACAAAATTAACAATAAAGAATGTGTCAAATTGCAAAGTGAAAATGTCATCAGATTGCAGTTTGATTTATATAAATGAAGCCCATCTGTTGTTCGTGTTCCTGAAAGACATATACTGGATAAACAACTGTTTTTCAAGTATAAAGCTTATTTGAATGCTTGTTCATTGAGAAGAAAATTTAAACATGCATACCATCTGTCAACCCATTAGAGCCCTGAATAATACTAGGTCAAGTTTCATTAAACATGGCACTGAAGAAAACATGTAACGCACTGTGAGTGTAAACACACTCGTTGCACAATGCAGAAGGCAATCAGCCTTCGGAATCAAAAACCGTTTTGTGATTGATTTTACGATTCTGAAGCCAAACTTCCCTGAATGTGCTTTTTTTTTATGCTGTGGACTTTGCTGGCTGAATCTGAATATGTAACCAAACCCAAACACCCGGTCCAGCTAAAGAATGACACTTTCATGTCAGAAAAAAAAAAATACAACACCACAACAAAATGTACTGGTTGATTTGTTGACCAAATACCTTGCCACTCCATGTGCAAAAAGAGACTGCAAAGTTCTCTGATGGGAGAGTTATTGAACCCCTCCAGGGGGTTTGTAAATGTTGAGACCTCCAGGGAGCAGGACGGATGTCAGGACAGCCCCACCATGTGGTCGATTTGCCTCATGTACATGCTCTTTAGAGGAAGGCCATAACGTCTCTCTTCGGAAATCCTTTCACACTATTGTACAAATGAAAATGTCATTCTTATTTCTATGACCACTTTTTAGATTTCATACTGTCACTAACAAAATGCCTGATTAAACACTTTAATATTGAAACTATATTTTAACGTTTAAAAGTGTCCCAAGAAGCTGAAAAAAAGATAAAAAAAAACAAAGCTGGTAGTGGCTAATTGTAATTTTAATAATTAAAAAGAAATATAAATTAAAGGGGTCATGACATGATCAAATTTGCCTTGATCTTTTGACATATAAGAGGTCTTCGTACCATTAAAACATCCTGCCGTTTTCAGAGCTTAAAATGTCCTCAATACAAACAAAGCATTTATCAAGCTCCAAAAACAACTTGTTTTGATATTGCGAGATCTGTGACATCATCACACATACATTTGGATATGACTGCCTCCAGAGCAAGACATCAACAAATATACAGCACATGATAGGCCCTGCCCACTGACATTCAGTGCACTAAATTAATCACATATCTTAGCGCCATCTACTGTTTTAGAAGAGGAAGTTGCTCAACAGCATTTGTGAGAAAATCTGCCTGGACACATTTGTGAGAAAATCGAGCCGAGAGATCTCATAAAAAGTCAAGTGTCTCACAATTATAACAGACAGATGTGCATTTGTATGCACTGAATTTAATATTTGTTCAAAGGTTACATCCGATTTGTAGGATGGTTTGTATTTATTTGTGAAATATTATCTAGGCTCATTTATTTATATTTGCAAAACACAATGCATATTTGTTACTCCACTGCATTTTCGTTCAAATTGACCTTTGTACTTGCACATTGCTTTCTATTTGTTTGCGAGTCGAGTTTTCCTTTGCAAAGCAGATTGAGTTTGTTTGCGAAATGCTGGATTTGTTTGTTTAATTATGGCACAATATTACCTCCATAAAAAAGACTTTCTGATTAAAGACGTTGCATTCATGAATGACTCAAAAGATTCATTGAGATCAAAGAATCACTGAGATTGCCACTATAATTCATATTCATACATGGGATGACTGCTAGTGTTTATTAAACCAATTTCTTACGTTGCTCATGTTGGCTGGGGGCTCTTTGGTAGGCTCTTCACATGGGAATTGCTCTTCCCAACTTTTCTCCCTGAAGCGTTGATCTATCGGCACTACATGGCCTTCTGTAGTGAAGATGTACTTATTCTCAGACTTGTGCAGCGGGTTGTCTTCATCAAAGAGCTGTAAAGAATTTTAAAATATAATTTAGTGATTAACATGGCAGCAGCATAAAATTTGACTGACCATGTTTATAGTTTATAAAATTCCTAGATACAAGTGAGAATAGAACATTTTTAAAAGAGAGAGCATATAGAAACAGAAAACTAACCAAAAAAAGGTATTTGCAGGTTTCACTGAGGAAGAAACTCTCCATGCGATCTTCTTTGGACTTGTCCACCACATGATGGAGAGTGGCATAACCACACCTGAGAAGCAGTCAAACAAAACATCTGTCTTGAGAACATACCAGCATCCCAATCAAATCACTTCCAGACATTTTAATCCACATACCTGACTTTGGTATTTTTTTCGAGGCTTTCAAGGATGTCCATCCCAACATGAAGATAAAAAGGATTCTTGGTTGCCTGTAGAAAAGTCAAGTTCATCGTTAATTATACTGTAATGCTGCAGTCTAAAAATCTGGTTATAATCCAAAAAGAGCAGTTAGAAAAGGTTTGTACCTGATAGAGCAGGTATGTGGATTCCACTAGTTCAGGTCTTAAAGGGTAGAAGAGGACATCTGGGGCCTGAAGCTGCCAGTTGTATCTCTCAGGAAGAGCCCCGAAACGCTTCCAGATTGCATAGTAGAAGGCATGAAGGCAAATGGCGTTTTCAACATCTCCATTCAAAACCTGAGCAACAGAAATGTGTGCACCTGGTTAGAAACCCTGGTTAAATGAACAATGAAAAAAGTCAATCAGCAAGTCTAGTTTGGTCCATTTTTTTATGCACTAGAGTCAAGTAAATTCCACAGATATAACTGAAACACTGTTCAACTAGTTGAACAACTGGTTGTTCATATTATATCAGAAAGTTGATGTTTATCACCAAGACAATTGCTCTCTTATTCATAGGCAGCTGCTTCAGATGAAATAGAGCCAAAACCTCACACGGAGCCGCTTTAAAGCACTCTAAATAGGGAGCAAATGGTTGCTAAGCTAACGACAAAATATTTTTATAAAATATATACTACTAACTGTCAAAAGTTTGATGTCAGTACGATTTTTTTATGTTTATGAAAGAAGTCTCACCAAGGCTGCATGTATTTGATCAAAATACAGTGAAAACAATAATATTGTGAAATATTATTACGATTTAAAAGAACTGTTTTCTATTTACACATTTTATTATCAATGTTAAAAACATCTGTGCTGCTTAATATTTTTATTGAAACTGATAAAAAAAGGTCAGGGTACTTTAATAATAAGTTTAAAAGAACAGCATTTATTTGCAATAGAAATCTTTTGTATTAATGTAAAAGTGTTTACTGTAACTTTAGATCAATTTAATGCATCCTTGGAGAAAAAAAACAAAAAACATACTGACCCCAAACTTTTGAACGGTAATGTAAGTTATTGCTTATATTAATAATAATGACATAATACTAGATTTTAGAACATTTTTGGTAACACTTTACGATAAGGTTTCATTAGTTAACTACATTAGTTAACAAACAAAGAATTAACAATACTTCTACAGCATTAATTAATCTTATTTAATATTAATTTCAACATTTACTAATACATTATTAAAATCAAATGTTGTACTTGTTAACATTAGTTAAAGGATTAGTTCACCTCAAAATGAAAATCACCCCAGCAAATGAAAATTACCCCATGAAAATCAAAATGAATTTACTCACCCCAATGCCATCCAAGATGTTCATGTCTTTCTTTCTTCAGTGGAAAATAAATTAAATTTGAGGAAAACATTTCAGGATTTTTCTCCACACAATGGAACCAAAAACTTCAACGGTAACCAAATTTTTGAAGTCCAAATTAATGCAGTTTCAAAGGGCTTTGAAGAGCTCTGCATGATCCCAGCTGAGGAATAGGGTTTTATCTAGCGAAACGATTGGCCATTTTCAAAAAATAAACAAAAATGTATATACTTTTTAACCACAATTGTTTATCTTGTCCTGGTCTGCTACACGCCAGGCATTAAGTAATCACGTTGGAAAAGTCACGCTGGACGTATGCGGAAGTACCGCCCCATTGTTTTAAACGTCCAGGATATGCACACGAAAGGACCATTTTAAACAATAAACTGACACAAAGACATAAATATGTCATTAAACATACAATAAAATTTGAATGATCCTCCTCCTCCTCCACGCTTGTAAACAATGGGGCGGTACTTCAGCCTACGCCCAGCGTGACCTTTCCAACGTGATTACATAACGCCTGGCGCGTCGCAGACCAGTACAAGACGAACAATTGTGGTTAAATTTTTTTTTTTTTAGAAAATGGCCGATCGTTTTGCTAGATAAGACCCTTTTCCTCAGCTGGGAACGTGCAGAGCCCTTTGAAGCTCTTCATAGCCCTTTGAAACTGCATTGATTTGGACTTCAACATGTTGGTTGCAATTTAAGTCCATTGTGTGTAGAAAATCCTGAAATGTTTTCCTCAAAAAACTTAATTTATTTTCTACTGAAGAAAGAAAGACATGAACATCTTGGATGGCATTTGGATGAGTAAATTATCAGGAAATTTTCATTTTGAGGTGAACTAATCCTTTAAGAACTAAGGCTAGACTGTATTTAGAATGTACAGTAATTAGATTGTATAAAGACAATAGAGAGATTATACGAGAGAAGCAGGAGACAATTAGGACATGTTTAGACCTGTAGTCCAGGGAAGAATGCCTGCAGAGAGTCAATCCATGTGTTCATGATCTGCCCATTAAACATGTTCACATTCACATACAGTGGTGGGTCACCCTCTCCTTCATTACACGCCTCTCTTCTGTTAAAGTAAAAAAAAAGAAAAAAGAAAGAAAAAAGTGCACAATTAGAACCAGGATGTGTCAGCAAAAGCATTACAATAGTTTAATAAGAAATCATTAATGCACACCCTGAGGTGTGAGGTGAAAGTGTCATGCTAAAACTTCTGCATATCCGTGTAGTTATAGAAAAAGAAAAACCTTGAAATGTCAGTCTAGACCTAAACCAATCTGAATGACACATTCACATCCAAGAATGGTTATAATAAACTAACTTGCAAACAATACACTCATTGGGTGCAAACCATGCCAAACAACCAAAGATTCCAAGTGACACACTTTATTTGCAGGTGGTTAGACACCCAAATGCAAACTCATTTAGTCTTTGGAAGCTCAAACTGCAGCCACAGGCAGCTGTGGTCACACTCACACATGCACATGCACATGTTTATAATCACCCTCTTCTCAGGTGACTCTGAATGCTCTCGTAAGCTGCAGAGAACATCATGTAATCTTCCTTCTCTCCAAATAAGATGTAAGACTTAAGGAGGTACTCGTAGAATGAGTCCATGCCGGCACCAAGACCACTCTGCTTCCCCACCCACTGACCAGTCTGAATGTTCACCACATTCCCTGGAAAAGGGACAAAAAGGATCATCACTGGTCAGAAAAAGACATGTGATCACAAATTAAAGATACTGGATCCAAAAAAAGAAAAAAAGTCTGTAGTTATTGTTTAAGGAAGGACTAAGGTTATGTTCACACTGCAAGCCTTAATGTTCAATTCAGATTTTTTTTGTTTGGCTGTTCACATTATTTTTTAAATGTGGCCAATAACAGATTTGACTGGGAACAGGTCACGATCCTGAACTGACCCGCATGCGCAAAAGAACAATAACAAAGATGGCACATAGCACGCTGTCATACGGAAGTAAACAGAGATGTTACTGAAGTCAGGATTTACACATTCTTTTATAAGGCATTTTGTGCTAAGGAAGCCAGTGAATTTGTGCGCAGGCGAAAAGGACACAGACGAGAGCAAAGTTTTTCTCATATAGTTATAGTCTTCCATATTCACTGAGTGACCAAACAAATACCGATATGTAGAATCATAGGAGTGACGAATGTTGATCTAGAGTGACATAAATGTTGCATGACTATTCAGACTGATGTCGCATTGCAAAACATCATACCCGTATCTGATTTAGGACCCAATATGGAAGTGGCCCAAATCAGAATCAAAAAGGTTAGATTCCATGTGGTTTGTGCTGTTCACAGTTGTGACCAAAAAAAAGATCTGTCTCACATAAGCAAAAAACAAACAAAAAAATCGAATTTGGGCCACTTTTGCCTGCAGTCTGAATGTACCCTAAAACTGACCAAAAATGCAACCACTTACCCAACAGCCCAGTTTCATTGCTTCTCAAGTTCCACAGAGCTCTAACAGCCCGCCGGGCGACCCACTCAAATGTGGAGTCGCCAATCAGACGGCTAAGAATGCCAAACTCCACGAGCAGAGAACCCGCCCCTGCCGTACACGTCTCATTAATGCTGTCAGGAGGGACACCTTTCTTTAAATTCACCTGCACAAAACCATGGTAAGATACAAATGTCAAATGCAGCAAAAACTAGGCCATGTCTATGTACGTGGGCCTGACCCTGGGATAGGGGATGCCTGTGCCAGTGTTCTCAAAGGCAGGTAGCAGTCGAACAGCCAGGTCATGTGCCAGGTGCAGCAGCTCATTGTCATAGTCCTTTAGCCCTATGTCCCCAAAAGGATGCAGTGGGTCAGTCAGCAGAATATGGGATGAGATCAAACTGCCAAGGATTCTGCAAAGGGAACATTTATTTTATTTACTTCCTGGTTAACAACAAAGATGCTGTTTTGAACACACTTTTCACTTTATTTTAAAGTGTGAATGGAACCTTAGCAGATCAGCCTAATTATTCTATTACAAATGGTTTGTTTTGTCAAATGACAAAGCTCTATAAAAAAAATCATTCACTGACAGAACACAAAAGGAGAATGTTCGCACTTCTTATATCCATACAATGATTGAATGGAAATGGATAGGATTCCTTTATTAACTAATCGACTTGTGAGGGTGTTGACAAAGTGAATAAAAGAGTGAAATACTGCACCTAATGTTGGCCTCAAAGACTTGAACAGTGGAGTCCTTGTCAAAAGACACCGTCTCAATCACCAGCTTAACAGCTCGATGGAACTCTGTAACATTTCCAAGCACCTGCAGAAATAGAAAACAAACATGGGAGTACATTATGCATCCATGTACATACTTATGATGACTACTGAATTAAGCTGAGGTGACACTGAAGTGAGGAATTCCTGAGATTACCTGTAATTAATAGCCCTGGAATAAGACACACAGTTTGTTCAGGTGAGACCATACATCTGTTGATGTGGATTTGTTTTTTTGTTTACTAGATAACTAAAAGTTAATCTTAAGTGCAGATAAATTCAAGGTTGTTTACTGGGACACACAAAACAGCTACTCCCTCTTTCTCTTCTCATGTAGTGAAGGCTAAATAATGGGCATTTTCATGAAACATGAGCAGAACAAATTTTAGCAACAGTTTTGGTGTAATTTATGTTGTAGAATAAAATGTGAATGTCTTTGAGTAATACAAACCTCAGACCTTATTTTACTTTTAAATCATAAACCAGCATCTATGGGAAGGAACTCATGGCTCAAAAATGCTAAATCTGTGCTGGATTTTAGGACTATAAACAGAACGGCTCACATTATTTTATTTTTAGAAGATTATCCTATTCAGCAGTTCAGCTGATTTTTGTTGCAAAATTAGTCAAAATCACAAAACATAATTTACTAATAGTATGACAGACAAAAAAATACTTACACTAGAAGATACACTACTACATACACTTTCACTTGTACAATTATCAGTCAACTTAATTATTTCTAACTCTTAAGAATTAAAAAGAACTGATTTAACCTTAAAGGCAGGGTAGGCAATTTTGGAAAGGCTAGAAGTAGCAAGCTAGCTTTGAAAGCGTGAGATCCCTTCAGAGCATCTCCAAAGCCACACCTCCTTCAAAACACATGAACGCACAGAGCAGAATCAGCAAAGCGTCACGCGAGTCGGCATTAAAAAACCTCATGTCTCAAAGCACACGAAATTACAATAATAATGAACATAAACAACTTACAGAGCACTGACTTGTACCACCTGACTGCCGCAGTTTCATTTCAGCATTGATAGTGTTGACATAGAAAAGCGAAAAATCAGAGTCGAGATCAGCTCTGGATAGAAAGTCTCAGGTTGCCATCTCGCAATTACAGTTATGACATGAGTGAATGCAGCATGCATGGTTCATTCGAAATCGAATACTTCCCTACTATACACTAGGCGAAAAACAGTAAGTGACAAAAGTAGTATGTCTAAATTCACAGTACTCATAAAAGAGTAGGCAAAAGGTACCCGGATGACCTACTTCTTCCAGCGAGATTCTGAAGTGTGCATATGATGGACACTTTACTATCCCATGAGGCCACAGGAGAGGAATGGTAGGGAAGCTACATAACTGACGCTGGTAGGTAACAACTGAATTAAGCTGGCATGACGGATGGATGAACTTTTTTTTCCTGAGACTTTCATAGAAGATATATGTACTTTTTTTTTATATTTAGACTACTTCTATTTAGGGGTGGGCGATATGGCAAAAATATCATATCACGATTTTTTTCGAGAAAATCACGATTGACAATTTTATCACGATTCTTTTTCCATGTTGGTTTTACTATTTTGCAAGTGACTGAGCATTACAGCCAAACCTATGTCCCCATTTAAAAAACAGAGCCTTACAAGAAGATACAAATCTGTCATTATTTTCTTTGTTATTAAAAAATAAGAACAAAGTTACACATTACATATAAATTAACAAACACGGTAACATGTTCAGCAGTATTAGAGCAATAAGACTCGAAAGATAACTTAGTCCAGTATACAGGCGCTGTTTGACAGGCTTTTAGTGCCTGTGAGATTCATGTATGCCCTCAGAAAAGCGCATGTTAGAACAGTGGAACAGCACATGAATGAAATGTTTAACTGGCAAGGCTTTATAGCACATGCAAATAATAAACTTTTGTGAATTGCAGTATCCCGTGAGTGCAAGTCTACCTCTGCGTTAATATGTGATGTGAATGTACGTTGCGTGTACAGTATGTTGAGACGGAGGCACCAGAACTGCAACTGATAGAATGCACTGTAGCACGATACTATGATATTTCTTCAAAAGCAGATCGTAGAGACATTTTAATCGTCCACGATCAAAAATCGTAATAATCGCACACCCTTACTTCTATTATTGACTGTGAAGAGAGTTTCAACCAGTATAACAAAAAGGGTTTATAAAAAAAATTGGCTACCCTACCTTTAAGTTAACCGTAAGTCATCTGTTTAAGAGGCCGACTTACCAACAGCGTATCAAGAGCATCGATGAGGGTCAAGGAGTAGTTTCCAAGGACATCGTTGATGTTGATATTTGACCTAATAGAAATACACAAGCAAATGCATTCTTAGGTCTATTCGTTTTTGATATGCTGCCATTATTCAAATACACAGGGATAAATTAAAGCCAAAACAATGTGGTGGTGGATATGAAAGAGATATTTCTCCTTTTCCATGCCTTAAAGCTCTCCTATGCACAGACCTTTGGGCTGACTTGAAAAGTTTCTACTTGTTACTCATCTGTTATCAACTGACTAAAGGAAAAAGCTTGATTAGCAACATTTTTGTAACACAGGCATTTGATTCACATGCCACTTTTCCAGAAAAATGTACGGAAGAAAAGGGAATAAAGAAAGACTGTAAAGTGTAGATGAATATATATTCAGATACACGGGTCATGCCAAGATCTTCTCAGTCAGTTCTTCTTGAGAATTCACTAAAGCATATAGTTAACATGAAATGAAACATTACAGATGGTCGTTTTGAAGGTTGATATGGATTAGTCAGTAACGTTAGCCTAACTTACGGGTTGAGGACGTCAGGCCCTCGACCTTCACAAGCTATAGGGTTAAGTTCATCCTCTGGAAAGGCAAACTTCATGTAGTTATCATATCCGAAATAAAACATGTCTCGCGCCATTCCCCTCATTTTCACTTTCAGCGCGTCAGGGAAGGAGCTGTACTTTCTGTCATATTCATCTCTGCCCTCCTGAAAGAAGCTGAGGTAGGATTTCTTGGGTGAATTCCCATTAATCTTGGAGCAGGTCTTTGCTTGAAGGTTTCTGTGGTCGTACACGTGCTGTGGCCACTGGTTAGTTTTGACGGTGACTCTCTCGCCATCATTGAGAAGTTCAATTTTATGCAAGTTGAACGAGAATTTAATGGGGAAGTCAAAGCCCCAGCTGGGTCCCAGTCCAAACACTAGCCACACCGCGCAATTTAGCAGCACTCTCAACACAAGAAGACCCACGACTATTGACCTCCATTGCATCTTTGCCTGCTGTCGTCCTTAAAAGTCATAATTTACTTCGACGTTGCGACTTACCGAGGCGCAAAAGTCAACAGTTTTCCTCCCGCTTTCAGTTCTCACACACTTCCTGTCAACAAACCAGCCCATCCCTGGTCCTCAACGCTGATTGGTCAGCCACCGGTAACGTCATGACGGAGAGGGCGAATAGTTGATGTAGGCGTATACTCATACAGGCAGTGAGCAGCGGAGATGTCGTGGCACTCGTCTAAGCCAATGAGAAAATCACATGTGTGAAGTGACGGAGTACATTCTTATCTGTATGTTCAGTTGTAACTACAGCTACAGTTAACCATTACCCCCTCCACTACTACTATAACCTAATAATAATACTAAATGTTACAAGTAAAAAATACATATTATTAATTAAATTAATATTTTATCAAATTTATATTACAATAAATAGTTAAGTACTTTACACTAAATACATTACAGATTTAAAAAAGAAAATAATTTAAGATTCTAAATTTAATTGTTAAAAATATATATATTTGTATTAGCAGTAGCAGTTTTAGAACTTAATTGGTTAAAATTAACATCAGGGGCCTATACCATGAAGCCGGTTTAGGTGGCTAGCCACATACACTCACCTAAAGGATTATTAGGAACACCATAATAATACTGTGTTTGACCCCCTTTCGCCTTCAGAACTGCCTTAATTCTACGTGGCATTGATTCAACAAGGTGCTGAAAGCATTCTTTAGAAATGTTGGCCCATATTGATAGGATAGCATCTTGCAGTTGATGGAGATTTGTGGGATGCACATCCAGGGCACGAAGCTCCCGTTCCACCACATCCCAAAGATGCTCTATTGGGTTGAGATCTGGTGACTGTGGGGGCCATTTTAGTAAAGTGAACACATTGTCATGTTCAAGAAACCAATTTGAAATGATTTGAGCTTTGTGACATGGTGCATTATCCTGCTCGAAGTAGCCATCAGAGGATGGGTACATGGTGGCCATAAAGGGATGGACATGGTCAGAAACAATGCTCAGGTAGGCCGTGGCATTTAAACGATGCCCAATTGGCGCTAAGGGGCCTAAAGTGTGCCAAGAAAACATCCCCCACACCATTACAGCACCACCACCAGCCTGCACAGTGGTGCATGATGGATCCATGTTCTCATTCTGTTTACGCCAAATTCTGACTCTACCATCTGAATGTCTCAACAGAAATCGAGACTCATCAGACCAGGCAACATTTTTCCAGTCTTCAACTGTCCAATTTTGGTGAGCTCTTGCAAATTGTAGCCTCTTTTTCCTATTTGTAGTGGAGATGAGTGGTACCCGGTGGGGTCTTCTGCTGTTGTAGCCCATCCGCCTCAAGGTTGTGCGTGTTGTGGCTTCACAAATGCTTTGCTGCTTGCCTCGGTTGTAACGAGTGGTTATTTCAGTCAAAGTTGCTCTTCTATCAGCTTGAATCAGTCGGCCCATTCTCCTCTGACCTCTAGCATCAACAAGGCATTGTCGCCCACAGGACTGCCGCATACTGGATGTTTTTCCCTATTCACACCATTCTTTGTAAACCCTAGAAATGGTTGGGCGTGAAAATCCCAGTAACTGAGCAGATTGTGAAATACTCAGACCGGCACGTCTGGCACCAACAACCATGCCACGCTCAAAATTGCTTAAATCACCTTTCTTTCCCATTCTGACATTCAGTTTGGAGTTCAGGAGATTGTCTTGATCAGGACCACACCCCTAAATGCATTGAAGCAACTGCCATGTGATTGGTTGATTAGATAATTGCATTAATGAGAAATTGAACAGGTGTTCCTAATAATCCTTTAGGTGAGTGTATGTTTCAGTTTAGTTTGCGCCAACCCTGGGTTTTAGGCACCATGAAAGTGGTTTGGCTTTTAGCAGTGTTCATCACCAATATAATTATAACTATTAAATATTATTATAACAAAAATTCTAATTTTTAATAAATTTTAAATCAAAATCTTGAGAACAGGTTGTATGTTGATTTATATGGAAATAGCAATAGCAAGAATAATTGCTGCACCTTTATAACTTGACATTTGAAAACTTGAGATCGCATATTTAGGATTTATAACATTAATGCTTAACTTTAGATAAGACTACTTGACTGACCACAACATTAAAAAAAAGAAAAAGAAATCAACCACAACAATGCAAGATTCCTACATGTTGACAATCTATTTATTGGTTCATCATATTTACAAAAGTGCATTTATAATAGTGGGGTTTCCAACATTTACCTCTTTTCACAAATATTTAGTTGATAATGACAACAGTACAATAATCTACCTTAAAAAGCATGCCTTCTTCGGTTCTTGCAGTTCAAAGTAAGCGGTCTTGATCCAATCTAGTTCCAGGCAGGCACACCTGGTATACTGTTTAGCTTGAGGGACAGAGACACTGCACAAGGCACTTTAACTTCACCACCTCTTTCTCTCAGCTCATGAACAGGATTCAAGACATCATTGAGCTAAATGAAAACCTTTACCAGCAAAACATTCATCCTCTCTAATATACGTACACTCACTTTTGTAAAAATCTTTCTGATTTCTGATCATCATTTGTACATTTCTGCTGAGCTGTTTATTTACTAGATTGCTCCTCATTTAGATTTGACAGATTTTGCAAGAGACGATGGGTTTGGGGGATGGAAAGAAACAAAAGCAACAGTCCAAATTATATTATACTCTCTTATTAGCATAACCTGACAGACTGGAGAAAACAAAACGCTTAACACTATATTAAAGTATAGATTCTTCTCAGTTTTTCAATAGATTTGTCCAGGAAACCCCAAGTGGAGACCACTGGAGCTGCGGGGATTTGCAAAACCCTGAATCCATAATGTTCATCCGACAGCAGGCTGTAAGAGGTGGAGGAACTCATTCTGCAGGCTAGAGTCTTTTAGCGACTGATGTATCATTGATATGACTGATCCAGTTGGGAAGAGGAGCTGGTGAAGAATTATGGGATCAGACGAGCAGGGTAGTGTAAGGGGAGCGGTACGGAGAACTGTACAGTTTCACAAAGCGAGCGGTGTGAGGTGGTGTGAGAGGAACATGGCAGCGGATATACAGCGGGCCCTCAGAAGACACTTTCAGCTTCTTCTTGACTTTGAGTGCTGGATTAGCCATTGAAGCGTAATGTCTGTGAGAATCAGGGGACATAACAGTGCCATGTAAGTATAGCAGACTAGAAACATCATACAGCAATCTCAACTCATCCTCATGGAACGTTACTTACCAATGTTATCTTTCTCTTTGCAGGAAATCGAGTAGCAGCAGATCTCCCGGTCTTGAATAGCTGCCAAGTTCCTAAAGAAATAGAACATGAAAAAGGATCAATAAAACAATTTATATGGTATGGTATTTTATTTCAGGCCTTCTAGTTGTTTCAGGAATAGCTGTAAAAAGAGTGTAGTCCAGCAACAGGAAAATATAGAAGCAGATACAACTCTTAGCCAATAGATGGCAGTAATTCTTACAACAACATGAGACCCCCAAACCACATGACCTTTCCATTTCATGCAGACAGATGGTTAAACTCTGGTCTAGACTCTAGACATTGTGACTCATCTCATTCTCACACAATTCTTAGAAAACACAAAAATTCTCAATCTGATCCAATGTTTTTATTTTCTTTAAAAAAAAAAAAATGCATAAGATGATTTTAGAGATAGAACTTAAACTGTGTGTTGTTGTTTTTTTAAATAGAGCATTCCTTTATAATGAAGATTTTAAAAAAAAACTGGGATGAGCAGAGCCAGTAATGCAATTTCCTAATTAAAATAATTATATTGAGTTTTCTATTATGGTAAGTCAATGTTATTAGTATCATGTGATTTGGCAGAATATAATCAGGGGCTATATGAGGCAGAGATAGTCCACTCGTATATGAATGGGAGAAATCATAATGTTCAATATGGCAGCTTTAGCAATGTATTTCCCACCAAGAATGTCCATTGCGAATTAGCTGGATCAGTTATTGAAACAATTTTCACAAACATTTATGTATCAGTATTTCTCAACTGGTGGGTAACAACCCAGAAGTGGGTCACACAAGAAAAAGTAGGTTGTTTTAGTGGGTTGTGGAGAGGGTATTATGAAAAACTAGGACTTCTATTTAACAGCCTTACCTTCTTTATTCATCAGTGTTAGTGATATTCTAACTATATACGTGTATGTTAAGTAAAATGGAACGGTCCTTCGGTGTGTCAACCATTTCTGAGAAATAAATTTGCTTGGTTAAAATTCCTAAAAGTGTAGGTCGCATGGGAGAATGTGGGAGCAGGCCAAACCAGTTGAGAACTACTGGCCTAGAGAAACAGTAATATAAAAAGCTATACTGGTTAACAATTAAATTTCCCCACCAATCTTACCAAGGTGACAGCGAAAATAAAATAAATTTGAGGTGGAGTAAGTAAATTTTCAATAAACATTTTTTTTAAATAATTTGCACTGATAAATCAATTTAGGTATTGTACATTTTGATTTCATGTAGACTTTAATTAAAAAAGCAGCGGGGAAACATCTGCATGTGTGGTGTACAGCTCCTTACATTTTTTCAATTAGCTGTTTCTCATCCAGTGCATTGGGTAGATCTCTCTTATTGCCGAGCACCAACACCTAAAAGTCAAAGACATCCATAGGACCTTATGCAGTGAAGATGAAGATATGTTTGAGCAATGATGTGGGAAAAAACAAGGAAATGTCTTACAGGGATTCCTTGTAACTGTGGCTTGTCTAAAAGATTGTGCAGCTCATTTCTGGAAGCTTCAACCTTCTCCCGGTCCGCTGCATCCACCATGTACCTTTGAGAGAAAATGGAGAAAGGATGCACATTTTTTATTATTTTGGTTGTGTGAATACTTTCCTCTTTCCCTTATAGAATATGGATGTAGAGATACTTACACTATTGCATTCACCCCACGACAGTATCGCTCCCACATGCTTCTGAACCTCGGCTGACCTCCTATATCCCAGATCTGCACAGTAATCAGACCCACGTTAGTTTCAGTGTTTATTATTTACAATTAAACTTGCACCTTTTTTTTTCTCCAGAATGCAAAGAAACCAAGATTCTTAATAAAAAAGGACCAAACCTTGATGGTGACGTTGCCTTTTGTGACCTTCCTCATGTTGAACCCAACGGTTGGAATCATGTCTTCGCTGAACTGGCCTGACTGGGGGGGATAATATAGCACATATTAACAACTCATGGACTTAAGACTTGTTTGTGGTGAAATGTTTCCATTATTCTACCTAAAATAACTTTACTTTTCTTTTGTTTTTTTTGGGACGCCCAGTTTATTTTTCCTATTGCCGTAAGCGTAGGCCTGCAGTGATTGGTACTGTAGTTAAGGGCTTCCCATCAGAAACATTTATTTGATCTATGATTCATAATGAAAGTTCACAAACAAAAAAAACTTAAGACCGCTCTGAGAAATTCCCATGGTATATTGCCATCTACTGTACTAATCTACAGAGATTCTTAAATTCAGGCCATTGCCAGAGTCAACTCTGAAAGTTCGGTATCAATATGGTGATTATTATACAATTACAATATTTTGCGATTCTAATAAAACTTCTTGCATTCCTAATGTTTATTCAAACAATACACTCAATCTCAATAAGAAATTTGACCAACCATTTAGGAATTCATCTTTAGTAGTCAGCAATCACAGTATTTTTGTCACATCATTAATAAACACTTATTATTAGTATATATTACTGACCTGGTTTAGACCTGCCTGACTTATGAGGCAGGTCTAAACCACAAGACCACCTCTCCAGTTATGATTCAGTTTTGATGTGGTCTGCCTTGATAAGGGAAAATTCCCTCCCTATAAACACTTTCCCTTATTAGTCACGCTGTTGCCAGTAAAACTTTCTTTCTAAACATTAGGACCACCACAAAGTGTTCTAACACACTCATTCAGTTCTTGACTGCATAATAACTGAGAATATACATGTAGTCCTGCTCAAGATTACGATGTCAACAGCTCTGGCTGCTCGGCTCTTGCAGCTAATAGTAAACAAAGGGTTACCGAGTCAGCACACTATCTCAGACTGTCTGGCAACAGGGAAAAAGATAACCAGCCCCTTCGCACTATCAGCCATCATTACTCAGAGAGATCCAGACAGATTTTGGAAAGTAAAAAACAAATCCCACGGCACATTAATGCACAAACATGCATTGCTTTAAATGGCATATTAATCTGGATATTGTATTTAAAGTAGCACTCACATTTAATGTTAAACTTAAGTCAGGTAGGAGAACACAATACAGTAGTTATAAGATGTTTGTGATGATAAAACAACAAATTTACATATTGTCGCTGTTTAATTATTTTTTGAATAAATAAATACTGCATCATCAAAGTTGGTATTGTGGATTTATATATGGTCCGACACGTGCACGAGTCATCATAAAATTAACATTTTATGAAAATCAAGCTCAGATGGAGTTGCAAGGCTTTTAACCAGCGAATGACAGAGATTTGTCTGAGGCAGTATCTCTGTTTAAAACAAAACAAAAATAGCCAGAATCATGCAGCTCTAGTGGGCACTTAGATTTTCGTGTTGTTCATTACATATGCAAAGGCTATTTAAAACAGTACTAGTCAGCAATTACAAGACTCTTCTCTGCTCTTTGAATATATAAAACATTAGCCTTTATAGACAGTGTTTCTTGAGTAAAGAAAATGCTGTACTTAATCAAACATCAGTTCTTTATTTACGCTTGCACGGCAAACAAGTAGAAACTCTCCAAACCGTGTGTAGCAATTCATTCACAATAGAAGCGGGTGGAGTTATAAAGTTTGACCGTTTGAGGATTCAGTGGAGTTACGCGTAGGGCTGCACGATTAATTGTAATTAACACTAAATCGCGCTTAAACCGATCAGTCTTAGTGCGATTATTTTATTACGCGTAGCTTGTCAGTGAAGCACGGCTCTGTGATGAGTAGTAAATGCTGCTCCATCTAAAAGCACTGCGTGTTTAAGTCGCTTATAACCTGCATTTGAAAAAGTAACAAGCGTCAAACATCTTTCCAAAAATGAGAACAAACCTGTTGTCCAACAAAAGGGAACATTTAATAACGTTTTTACTCCAAACTTACTTCATAACATCAATCGAGTGTTTGAAATAACTGAGTTAATATGGCTTAATGTGGTATTCTATACAGTGATAAAGGCTATGTCGATTAGCACTGCATTATAAATATACTTTATCGTCATGAAAATATCCGAGAAGGCTTCAAAAACTGGAGGGGGGGGGGGGGGGGGGGGGGGTCGCAGCCTTCGCCATATCGATTACTCGTGTAGCCCTACTTACGAGGTTTAGTCACAAGCTCTTAATACTCTCATTGGTTAAATATTTGTAAAACCAACATATTTGACCAATAGCATTGATTTTTAAAAATAAAATAAAAATGATGAAAAATAGATACAAGGTGACAGCGACGATATTTTCTTATATCGTAGCATTTATCTATTTGGCATCTGATACTTTTCCACGGCGCACCTGACAACCTGTCACACTGTGTGCTGCGGCACAGTGGTTGGGAAACAAGCAGGCAGGTGCAAATGGGACATTGAGTGCACAATCTCTCGCATCTCTCTGCCTTGATGAAAACTTAACTGCACTTGTTACTCCATTTAACAATTAATGAGATACACACATGGTCACCTCAGGAGATGTGATTCCCACCTGAAGCGCTGAAATGATTACACAGCAAGAGTTTTTATAGAGACGATGGGGTGAAGACAGAAAAAAACTATTCTCCTGAACGCTATGAGCCAGCAATTCACTAAATGATGCATGATACAAATTTAGCTGCAGTATGTCTCCTCAGAAAACATTAAATAAATAAATAATCGATGTGTGTGCAGTCTTTGTCTTGTGCAGTCTACAGAGGTTTTGTGTACCATACTGGTTTAAATATATAATTAATTACACTAATAAATAGCATCATGATGATCATTATGTCTCTTTATCTTGAGGAATTCCTATTTACTACTATAAATAAAATATATATATAAAAAAAAAAAACATGAGCAAGATGCTTGTTTAAACCACATGACCAACTCCTGCATTCAGAGTTAAGGTGGTCTGCCTTGATGAGGGAAAGTCCTATATGTCTACTTTTCCATGTCTAGTAACAACATTTCTAGCAGTTCTTATCAGAAAACACAGCTTGTTTTTATTCCATCCAATATTCCGAAAGGAACTCCTTGAACTCTATTATGCTGCATTGACCCAACTCACACCTAATGTCAATTCTGTATCTATCTCTACATATCAAAGTCCTCTTCAGTTGAAATTAATGAAAACAAATATACAACAGAAATATTTCCAAACAATGAATATTCATATTACATGATGCAAAACACAAAAATGGGCTAATGTGACCAATCATGTGAAGTTAAAGGGATACTCCACCCAAAAATTTAAATTCTGTCATCATTTACTCACCCTCAAGTTGTTGCAAACCTGTATGAGTTTCTTTCTTCTGCTGAACACAAAGGAAGATATTTTGAAGAACGATTGGAACCAAACAGTTGTTTGGCACCATTGACTTTCATAGTAGAAAAAAAAATATTATGGAAGTCAATGGTGCCAAAATTCCAATCGTTCTTCAAAATATCATCCTTTGTATTCAGCTGCAGCAGAAGAAAGAAACTCATACAGGTTTGCAACAACTTGAGGGTGAGTAAATGATGACAGTATTTTCATTTTTGGGTGGATCATTTTACGAATCCCCTTCCTTCAGCATACTCTGAAGCTCAAGATCTTCTGCATGCCTAGCATGCTTGTGATTTATAAGAACTCTCCGTCAAAAGGTCAATTAGACCTTTTCGAAAGAAGATCATTCTGAACACAATTTTTAAAAAATGCACACGATTTTACAGTTTGAGGGAAGTGGTTACAGAAGAGAGAACTGCAAATATAGGCAACACATGAGGCCAATGCTTACACTGAACACTTCAGCCAACAACCAATGCGCCCTAAGCATTTTGAGCAACACAAATAGTATTTGAAAGTTGGTATACCACATTACATTCATACATTTTAACCTTACAGTGTCTAGTCTTCTACCATGGTAAAAAAACAACAAAAAAAACCAACAATGAACTACTGTGACAAGCACATTTAGCTTACTCGTGCACCAAATCACATGATGGAGGACGTCACTTGACTAGGAAGAACCGCATTAAAATGTTTGTGAGTCTTGTGACTAATGCCAGAAAGTAGAAACATACATACAGTGCTTGCAAGAACAGATAGTGGAACTACTTGTTAGATTAGGATTAGGAATGATCTTGCGGAACAAGTACTAAGGTACATACTTGATTCAGAGTATGAGGTTATATATTATTTTTTTGCCTCACGACAGAGGAGGTCCAGTTAGACACAGGGGATGTGTCTAATCAACAACATAACACAATGCAATGCATATAAAACAGTATTATTAGGAATTAATTATTAGTCACATATAGGCATATGATATGCAATTAAAGAGATAGTACACCCAGAAATTTAAATGTTGTCATCATTTAATCACCCCCAGATTGTTCCAAACCTGTATGAGTTCCTTTGTTTTGTTGAACACAAAAGAAGATATTTTGAAGAATGTTGGTAACTAGACAGTTGACAGTAGTCATTGACTTCCATAGAAAAAATACTATGGATGTCAATGGCTACTGTCAACTGTCTGGTTAGTGGTTACCACCATTTTCAAAATATTTTCTTTTGTGTTCAACAGAAGAAAGAAATTCATACAGGTTTGGAACTACATGATTAAGTAAATGATGACAGAATTTTTATTTTTGGGTGAACTATCCTTTTAATACTACAAGTATTAAGTTACACTGCCTTTCCTGTATATGTGCAAAGATGAAATCCTGCAGTGGTTTTAGACTTTATAATGACGCCTTTCGGTGTGGATGCATAAAGTTTGTTTACTGATTATGGCTACAGCTTGACATTTGTCCATTTTTTTGTGCATCAAGTCTCATATGAGCCACTTCCATATAACAGACATTCTTTGACCCAATTTCAAAGATTTTTTTTCACATTGTTGGTACATTGTGCTATTACACAGCCGAGTGCTACCATGTAAGCCAAAACAATCTCTGTTACCTTAAATTATATTTTTATCTCTGTAAAGCTGCTTTGGAACAATCCATTGTTAAAAGCGCTATATAAATGAAGATGACTTGACATGAACTGTCACTTGCTGTTTGCAGGTCGGCAGTATACTTGGTGTGTTTATGATGATTGTGTTATATTTAATTGTTATTATAAATAGTAGCAAGTGGGTAAATTGCATGGATGATCATTTAACGTCAACATGGCGGCGCCCCCTCCATGTAAAATAAAAAAAATTATAGAAGACTGTTACATCTAGACTAGAGTCTTCACGTCATCATATTTCTAAAAAGTGTTGTTGATCTCTTTATGTATAACATATTTTTATTATAAAAACGACTGAGTGCACCCTTAAAGCTGAGAATAACACATTGGGTTGTACATTCACATGCTTGGAATAGGAATACGTAACACAACCAGTTAGTTTTACAGAAAGCTGCCTGTCACCAATTATAGTTGGATTTTGTTTTCTCTCTAGAACTCCGATCAAGAAAACAAAAAATGTTTCAGGGTTAAACTGAGCTGACATTATAACAAGATTATAGGGTCGAAAATATGTGTACGTGAAGCACATTTAACAGGATGTATACGGTTAACTGTCAACTGCTGTCAACACAAACCATCGCCTACCTACGCAATCAAATTATTGATGGTCATCTGGGAGCTAACGTTAGCCGGTTAGCTTTCCCAAAAACGTTGATTTACAAATCAAGTTGGTCTTTTCCAGTCGTCTACTGTGAATTTAAGTAAAATTAGCTTCATTATCTGTTCGTAAAGCAATTGTGTTAATTGTCTGGTGTAGTAGACTGGCATTCAGCCTCTTAGACTTGTTAAACTAGCTCATGCTAACCGCAAATACTCACCGCGATTACGTTAACAAACGTCGTTTTGCCCGAATATTGCAGCCCGACGAGGGTTAATTCCATTTCTTCCTTCCAAAAGAGAGCCTTAAACCAGTCCAAGAGGCGGTTAATGAGTGCCAACATTTTGATGTAAGATTTTTCAGGTCTGTGTTGGTTTGCAATGTTTTTCACCACTAGAAACGTAATGTAGTGTTTGGGAGGAACTGACCGCTGCCTGTCATATGACTGACTGTGAAACGTTTGCGAACTGAATGTGTGTTCATACGCGTTGAAGCTGCGCCACTTATGCGCAGGCCTGCAGTCCGACTCAATTCAGCGAATCGGTTCCTTCGAAAAGTTCGTTACAAAAGAGCCAAAACAGTGATTCGTTTGCGTCATAAAGCACAGTGTGGCATTTTACAAGCTCAACAAAGTTAAAATAAAACCATATGTAGGCTACTAGGCACATACTTGTCTTTTATTGTTTTGTTTTTATTGTTAAGTTTTATTATAACACTTTACAGTATAAGTTGCCCATGAAACTTAGAATGATCAATGTATTTGTTACAATATTTATTAATATTTGTTAACGTTAGTGAAAAAACAACTAGGCATATGCTTGTTAGTTCAGGACAGGTCCAAATCCAATAAATATATTTTATAACTTTTAATTGAATTTTTTTTTTTTATCATTAACTAAGATTAATTAAATAGAAGCATTTTTAAATGTTAGTTCATGTTAACTAATAATAATGTTAGCAAATGGAACCTTATTGTAAAATGTTACCACTTTATTTTAAATTCACATGTCAGTTCAATGTATTGTTCCCATTATACAACTCATAAAACTTAGAACATAACATTTAATTTAAAATAAAAAATAAAGTTACATTTCCTTTCTAAAAAAAAGTCTTTGCACATTGTAACTCTAATGCTAATGACCATAAAATATAACAACTGCAAGTAAAACAAACAAACTGCAACAAGATGACTTACGTGTTGTTTAGCAAAAGTATCCAAGTGATGGATTTTATATATATCTGTAGAACATGGTGCATATTGATACAATAAATATAATGAATAATAGATGTGTTTGACAGTCAAATCAAAACTGATGTGAAAGTGAAACAACTGTCCTTAAAGCAGAAATAGCTGCAAGCAGACAGAGAGCAAACTACTAAGTCATATTCACACATGTGATCAGAAGAATCAATTACAATAAGACAAACATGAAGCATTAGATGCTGGTCGTTGTGCCTTTTAATCTTTGGTGCTACTAAGACATATTTCTCTGTTCATTACATCCCAAAGGTTTTACCTGTTAAAAAATTACATTTGTAATGTTTAATTATTACTTGCTTAAATATATAATTCACTAACTATCCTCTGCTCTTTCCTAAAATCTGAAAGGCTGTCCTTTAATGGTTTAACACTTACACGATAAAGTTAACAGTATATCCTCTTGACTCAGCTTCAGAGAGCAAATGTTCCAACAAGGCAAAAACAAACATGTCGTCTTTTCCTATTACTTCAGCTCATGTGAATCTGTTTTGAAACTGAAGTGATAAGACCTTTGTGCGGATCTATTCAGAGTAACAAACTTAGATGTTATACTGCAAATCCAATCCAGTCTGTTGTAGAGACTCTGTTCATTGGGTGTTCTTCACATAACAGAGAACTTTCAAGGAAAGCTGTTGACATCAAACTTGCTATATTCTTCTGATACCTCTGTATTAGAGTCAGATCCATCACCCATTTCCTCCTTGGAAAGTTTGCAACTGCATGTATCTGAGGGCAATACATGTGTGCACGGTTTTCTTACTGTGGAAAGATGGGATTATATAAGACATAGGAATTTCATTTACAAAAAATAATTTCATATAACAACATATTTTGGATATAACAATTCCAATTCTCATTAGTTGCTTATTAACATGCATAGGATATTGGCTGTTTATTAATATAGAGTAAATATTAATGGCTTATTCTGCATGACCATATTTTTACATTCATTAGTACCCCATTCCTACACTGTAAAAAATGATCGTGATTTTAACGGTAAAACACTGTAAAAATGCTACAGTGAAAAACTGTTAATTGGTTAACAGAAAGTTTCCTTATTATACGGTAAATAACTGTGATATATATAATGGTACATTTAATTAAATTTTACTGTAAAATACCGTTAAATTTACAGTTTTTGGAAGTGAAAAAGAACAAGTCATTGTATAATTTACAGTGAAAAAATGTAAATTGACATTCCCACAATTCCCTGCGTGACACTTCACATTTGATGTATTTTGTTTTTAAATTACTGTTTCTTCATAATTTTCTTAGTTTTTTTCTAATCAGTTATGTACATTAGGGTTTTATGTTACATTTAATGTTGTTAAATTAATGCTTATTGCATTTTTTAAATTTCAACATGTTACCATGATGGTGTTTAATGTTTGTGTGAATCAGACTGTGCAGCTTCTGTAAATTAGTATTAATTCTCTTGTGGATGAGCTGCTTAAGATGAGCTTTGGTAGACCATTTGACTCTCATCACTGCTGTGATTGTTGGCTGTCAGTGTAATGCAATGGAAAAAAAACAGATATTAATACTTCAAAAAATCAGTATGTTAACATTATATCAGATAATGAAATACGGTTTGTCGCTGTAAAATAATATACGGTTAAAAGTTGTAAAACATAAAACGTTGCTACCGTATTTATAACAGGAAAACTCTGGTAACCACAGCTGCCAGGGTTTTCCTGTAAATTTAACGTTTTTTTTTTTTTTTTACAGTGTACCCAATGCCGAAACTTAACTATTTGACTAATTATTAATAAGCGGTAATAGGAGTTCATTGAGGTAAAATTTATAGTAGTTAATAGTAAAGTGAGAATTGGATCCTAAAAGGCAACTGAATGTAGCCTTTGTAGAATTTGTATTTATTTTTCTAAAGGGTTTGCTATAGCAGTAGAAACTTAATACATATAGACAACTAGAAATTTGACAAACATGAAATTGTTACTTACGTTTTAGGAGCATCTTGTATTTGAAAATTTGGAAAGCAATATACATGATAAAAACGAAGCAAGTCAACACGGTGACTATTAAACAGGCCACCATGAACGGATGAGACTGGATCCCGTTTTCTTGTTTGTCTGTTGAGTGGTCTGTATCTTTATCATTTCTTACACCTATGGAAAATTTAGAAGAAGTACCAGGGTTGTGTGAGAAACACCTTGTAAGATAACTATTTCGCATAGAATATAGTAATTTAAGATTCCTCCTCAAAATCATCAACGATTCGTCAATAAATGCAATGGTAATATATTGAAATATATAGTATATATTTATATCAGGATATAAATATGTAAATATAAACTTTCAGATTTCAATATATGCACATTTCAAAAGTTTGGGTTAAAAAGCTTTTTAACACTTTTATTTGTCAAGAATGCATCAAATTGATCAAAAGTAACAGTACTGTTAAAATATTTGAATTTCAAATAAAGTTATTTAACTTTCATCAAAGGATCCTGATATTTTAACACAACTGTTTTCAACATTGATAATAAAGAATACATCGAGCACATTAGATCAGCATTTTAGAATGATTTCAGAAGGATCATGTGACACTGAAGACTGGAGTAATGATGATGCTGAAAATTTACTTTGCCATCACATTAATAAATTACATTTTAAACTTAAAATAGAAAACAGTTATTTGAAAATTTTATAGTAAAATTTCACAATATTCCTTACTGTATTTTTGATTAAATAAATGCAGCTTTGATGAGGATAAGAGATTTCTTTCAAAAAACATTACAAATCCTACTGACCCCAAACTTTTAAACAGTAGCGTATCATACATTTTTACGGAAGCGTATTCACTTGAGGAAAAAAATCTACTCTGTTTTTCTGAATTAACGAGTTAAATATCTCAGAATTACGAGATAATTTTTCATGGAAAAAAAGTTTTTGCTCTGTTTTTCTGAATTAACGAGTTAATTATCTCAGAATTACGAGATAATTTTTCATGGAAAAAAGTTTTTGCTCTGTTTTTCTGAATTGACGAGTTAATTATCTCAGAATTACGAGATCATTTTTCATGGAAAAAAGTTTTTGCTCTGTTTTTCTGAATTAATGACTTAATTATCTCAAAATTGTGATCATTAATTCATAAAAACAGAGTGAAAAAAATGCTTTTCAAGAAAAATGTATCTCATAATTTTGAGATATTAACTCGTTAATTCAGAAAAAAAACAGAGCAAAAACTTTTTTTTCATGAAAAATTATCTCGTAATTCTGAGATAATTAACTCGTTAATTCGGAAAAAACAGAGTAGATTTTTTTTCCTCAAGTGAATGCAATACGGTTCCGTACATTTTTAATTACAAATATGTAATATGAATGGAAATGGAACCCCATAATGACAGTATGTGTTTCAGTAAAATGTACAAACCAGAAGATACACATCTTGCATTGTGGGTCTTGTTTCCAGGGATCACATCACCAACACACCTGATTGTGAAACTCAGTTAACACCTGATAAACAATCTCAAGGCATTACTATTAATTTAAGAACTCCAATGAAATGTAGCAAATACAAAGATTTACTGTGTAATGGATTTACACGTGCTGCCCTCAGCATCATAGTAAGTGTTGTTTGGACATGCTGGCTCACAAATGTAATAGTAATCAAAGTCACCTGTCAAAACACCAGAAAAAAGGCAATTGAAGGATTTAAAATAGTATCATGATTCATGAATCACTTTAATGTCTCTCTGTCCTCATGCCCTCTACACACTATGACCATTAGAAAAGCCCCCAGGAAAGACACATAGAGAGGATGAGCTCTAAATATTAATCATTGTGGAGACATGTGTCATTTTTGTTTGAATAAATAAATAATAATACAATTTGAATAAATAAATTAAAAATGCCTTACCAGTTCTCCTCATTTGATGTCCAGGTTCACAGCTTGTTCTTTTCTCACAACTGCTGCAGTCTTCATTTAAGCATAAATCATTATTACAGAAACATTTGACCTTATCCAAAGCAGGGTTTGGTGGACATTTCTCACACACTATGCCACTGTTCTCTTGCCATGATTCTTTGGGATACTCACCTGTCAAAACAAGTTTAAAGTAAGTTTGAGGATTTCACATCTTACTTTAATATTATGATTGTATTATGATATATTATGATGAATCTTATGATGATATTATGAGTTTCTCCATAGGGTTCTACCAGGGAATTCCATATGATGTCTCAGGTATCAATTATCTACTGTAAAAGTGTTTAAATAATAATAATTTAATAATAATGCTATTAAATATAATGCTAATAAAGCTGTAACTCTAATTATAGATATATAAGTTCAGCTCAAAACATCACCAACTTGAACACTCTAAATGCAATAATCATGAACAAAGAATAGATTACAATGTTTATCATAGTCTTGAGAATATCATGGTACTTACCCGAAGGGCAGGCTTTAAAACATTTCTTTCCAAGTTCATACTCGGTGGTCCAGTCACAGTTTATAGCCAGACTCGAAATCCAGCTGCCACAAACACAGAGCAGTGTAAACCAAAACCAGAGCTTAGCACTGTCCATTGTATCACAGCGGTAGATTGAGGATTGCTCTCTATTTTCATTTCTCACATTTTATAGTCTGACGTTACACCCACAAAGCAGAGGCGTGAGCATGACGAGGAAGAGCGAGGTCAAAAAAACCAAAGAGCCCAGAACTGAGAGTGAGAACATGCAGGCAAGCAGCAAGATGTGAATTCCAATTCTTGTAATCAACTCACTGGAAATCTTTCCAACGAATTTCTTTGGAAAGCATGAGATCTGTGTAATTTTTTGGGAAAGATTCACTTTATGGGGTGGAAGAAATAAATGCCCCCAAAAGTCTTTCATACTTTTCTTTTAAGGACAATGTATTTGATGCTGTTGGTTGACATGGAAAATATGGCTGGATGTGGATATCAAATACATATTTACTATAATTCACAGTTTCATAGAGCATGAGGTTGTGGGTCATCATAGTCAATCCAAAAATGAAAATTCTGTCAACATTTACTCATCCTTATGTTGTTTCCAAACTTTGGAGTTTTCTTTCTTCTGAAGAATACAATAGAATAATGTATGTTAAAGTAACTTATTTTTATTCAACTTTCATTACACACTTACACATAAAGATTATTTATTGGCATCTGTGGTTCCATGAAGAACCTTTAACATCCATGAAACCTTTCCATTGGACAAAAGGTTATTTATAATGAAAAAGGTTTGTTAGATCATTAATATTAATGTTCTTCATACTGAAAAAAAAAAATGTTCTTTAAAGACCTGTTCACTGAAATGGTTATTCTATGCGAAAAAACTAAAATAAATAAAAGTAAATTCAGAATATCTTCTCTTGTGTTCTTCAAAAAAAAAAAAAGAAATCATGCGGGTTTTATCACGAGGCAATCAATGGGAAGAGTTACCTATCGTTCTGGTGAACCTATCGTTCAACTTCTCTTTAAATGTCAGCAAAAGTCACAAGTACACACTACAGTATAGCAGTAAGTGGCTGATGAAGTGACTAGCGTCTCTATATGAAGGTTTAGGGTCAGGACCCACCAGATGGTTCTGTTGTGCAAAATGCACTGTACAGCAAGTGGAGAGTGTCATTATAAAGTCATTTGTGTGCCTCTGTGATGGGTTTGGCAAAATATTAATTGGGCCCCACCAAAAATTCATAAGTATACAAAAAAATAAAAAATAATTGAGGACATTTGGCACTTTTTAATTCAGAGACCTCGACAGAGATGATAATAAGTGATGGAGAAAGACAAGAAGAGTGTATCGATACTGGGCATCACATCCTTATTGCTGTTGAAGCAGTGGCCTTGTGGTTCTCCATTGGTTGGTGTATATTTCAAAGAATATAGGAAACCTAAGCAAACCACTATCACCAGTTTTGATAGGCATGACACAAACTATTTAATCACTGTCTGATATACACTTCTCCACCACCTACAGAAATGCTCTGCTATGGGTAATAAAAACATCTCTGTCACCAGTGTTATCGAGGTAATCTAGACTGCCTTAGGTAACAGGAAGGACCACTTCTTTAGAAAGGATCTCTTAACCTTTCATTGATATGACAACCGCCGTACCAGCCTGGGAGTCGTAAACAGTTCTTTTAGTGTCATTTGTAAGATTATTTGATGTGAATGTGAAATACCATTCACAGCCCATTTTAATACGGTAAAGTGATGTATTTCCATCATGTAAATAAAAAAAGATGTTAATGAGAACGCATGGATTCAATGTGATCATGAAAAATGGGTTCCCTTTTAAGGAACTACCACATTGCGTTAGCTGCTGATGCTATGGGGACACGCCCTTGGAGAACCCGGTGTCTGAGGCATGTGTACAAAAACGCCATTCAACGGCTGACGCAGTGCAATGATGCCGCAAGGTGCATCACAGCGTATATAAGGGTGCCTAAGAACACGCCATCAACTTTTTTGTCTTCAAGAAGCTGCTTATTTGTGTGCTGTGTGAAGAATATGAAGGTAAGCAGAATATGGCAAGCAGACAATTCAAACACTGTGTTCCTCCATGATTTCCCATTGAGGAAACTCTGCTGCTGGCCGCTGAGCCCCGCAGGTCTAGCCTTGCGTTTGCTGAGGCTGGGCGAGCAGGGTTATGGGTGGGTGCCTCAGGTGGAAAGGAATTTAGCGAATTGCCTTTCCTTCGGGACATCCTCATTGCTGAAGGCTCCTATTTTACCCTCTAAGTCAGGGATTCCCAAAGTGGGGTGCGCGAGAGGAAAAATGTAATGGCGGTCATTACATATACAAAAAAGTGGGATTTTTTTAACTGGGATTTTTCCATACAATAAAATAAAAAAACATGAACAGTAAACATTTCCTTTGTACTCGCTTTTATTTTAAATAAAAAACTATAATTTAGTAGTTTTTGATAGAAACCATAGACTGTAGATAGAAACGTAGAGGACCAGCTGCTGTCTTCTTCTACGCACTGCCCTGCACTGCAGCCGCTAGGCTTTATGTCACGTGATCAACTTCTAAATTTAAAGTGTAAATTGGAGGTAAAATTTTTCACGAAGATAATGCAATGTGCTTACTAAACATAAGGATAAGAACCGACCACCATTGTTTTTTTCTGTTTTTTTATACCAAAATGCTGAATATAATATGAAAAGTTGGTGCGTTTTAAAGTGGTTTTAAGCACACCCCCTCCCTTCCACTAGGCTGGGCGTGACGTCATAAAAGGTACTCGAAGCTTTTACTGTCTATGCTCCAGGCCTGGAGTTACGTTATATTGGAGACCTAGCTAGCAAAAATGGTTAACTATTGTGTTTGTGCGGGATGTACAAATACATCAAAAACGGGGGAGAGGCTCCACAAGTTCCCCAAGGACAAACGGCTGATTCGTGCCTGTAAGTGTTAGCATAACTTACCCGAGGTAGAGCTTAGATCGGGCCCAAAAACATCAAGCAAGACCCTACCCGAGCCCGCTGCGTCCGAGCCCGGTCCGGCCCTGTCCGACACATTAACTGTAATTATGAGCCCGAGCCCGGTTTAAACCCGACTATTTTTTTAGTACGTGGGTCGTTATAACTGACGTTCTCAACTACTTTCTATATTACTTTCTCCCGCCCGCAACATTTATGTTTTGTCTCGCTCCCACCCGCAAAAAGACTTTTTTTCTGTACCTCCAAATACTTTCAAGTTAGCCTACGTGTCACCACCACATCAGCATACATGCTCCTGGTCAATTATTTGTTATAAAGCATTAACACACAAACCACTGTTATAACATAAAAGCAAGCGGGCTACTGAGTGCATGGTTTGGCAGGACTGCGCGCAGAGTGCGCTCCAATAATAATTCCTAAAAAGCAGACATCAGTTCATCGCGATCTCACACATCTCTGTTAATATCAATAAAGCTTTCATAATGTATACACTATGTTTGTTATAATTAGAGGATTTGCCAGCATACAGAATTCAGCACTGAACAAAAAGTCAGTTTTGAGCGGTGAGGGGAGTCCATCGTAAATGCTTCTGATTGGCCATGATTGCGTTCAAGAAATCAACACATATCTCTGATTGGCTACATCGCTCAACGCTGCAGACATGTTAGAAATAGAAACTCTGCCTGTAAACCATTTCTATTTTGTTTTAGTTGTTCTTATTGCTTTTCTGAAACAGATGAATAAAAATGTATTCGTTTTTATGTTTTATTCATAGATATTTCTAGTTTGCGGGAGTCCCGCGAATCGTTTTATTCTCCCTCAACCGGCACACACAGAGTGAGTGCATTACCACCCGCGCTCCCTTTTATGACGTCATCACCCAGTTACGGTAAAAAAACATGCTACCTTTGAAGAAACCCCAATAAATGTTATTTTAACGGATTTTAAGACAGACATTTTTACATGTATACACATTGAGCACTTTAATTTTTACATTAATTAGTTGTGGTGGTTAACCTGCAATTTACACTTTAAATGTGCTTTCGCGCATTGGCTGGCGCTGAGCCAGTGCTGTTATATATCACAACTATTGAGTGTTTGCAACCACATAATGTTAATTTTAGGTTTCAGACGTTTAAATACACATAAGTACTAGCAAAACAATGATTTTGATTTTGATGATTTCTATGGAAGCGGCAATAATAATCCTTTTCATTATAATAAGACGACACGTTTTATTCATATCAGATACACATTGTGTAAGTAGCTTCACATTTTACCCTATTCTTCTCCCAGTTCACCGGCCTCTTACTTTCATTGATTTCGTGAGAAGTGGAGGAATTGACATGTTGTAAATCCAACAGATCCGATTCTCTGAACTGTGGCACAAACTGGTGCCGCCCATCGCGCATACAGCTCAACTAACGCGATCGTTATGAAGGTGTTTAAACAACAAAACACATCCACTTACACATATTTGACAATAGGAATATCAGTGTAGCTAATACATTTGTGAATATTTTTGATAAAAAAGGAAAAATTACATAAAAGCAGATCATCATTCATTCAGCACTGTGTTGTGGTTGCGCTGTGTCACGTGACAAGCAATGATGCGTCACCATGGAAACATTAAAGTGACAAGTTCTAAATAACGGTCGCCTTGAAAAACTCACGCTGGGGAGTCAGTTAGAATATTTTAAACTTACGTTTGAAAGGGTTAAAAGTGGAAGCTTGTGCGTAGCTTTGTTGCATCATATTGAAACTTTGTTGATGTTGTTATTGTCATGCGTGTTGTTATTTGCGCATGATTAAACATTTGTGTTTATATGGCTGTCAGGTTTGTGTGCAGGTAGCTGAAGACGAGGACACGGTAGCTACAGTTTAGGAGATTTATTTTACAAACTTAAACTTCCATAAACATACAGGAACAAAATAAACTCCAGGAATTCAGAAACACAACCATACAAGGACGACGACCAACAAACACTGAGGGAAAACACAGGGCTTAAATGAACAGGGCCTAATGGGAAGATTAACTGAACACAGGTGAAGGGAATAGCTAATTAGACAGAGCGGGAAAACTAACAGGACTGAACCAAAATCACAAAGACAGGGGAAACCAAGATTACAAAAAAGAACTCAAACACATTGAAACATGACAGTACCTCCCCCCTCCCCGAAGGCGCGTCCTCGCGCCGTATAACATCCAAAGGGGTGGGAGGGTGGGCGCCGGAGCAGGAACCCTCCAGGGCTGAGCTGGTAGCTCGGGGAACCAGGGTGGAACAGGCTGTGGGCGTGGCTCAGGATCGGGGACAGACACCGGCTCCGGAACAGACACCGGCCCAGGAACAGACACCACTAGAACAGTAACGGCCACAAAGACAGACACAAACACAGAAACCGGCTCAGGAACGGGAACAGACACCGGCTCAGGAACGGGAACAGACACCGGCTCAGGAACGGGAACAGACACCGGCTCAGGCTCAGTAGCCACTAGAACAGTAGCTACAGTAGCCACAAGGACAGACACAAAAACAGAAACAAACATAGGCTCAGGAACATCAGACACTGGCTCCGGCTCAGGATCAGCGGGCTCTGGCGCAGGATCAGCGGGCTCTGGCGCAGGATCAGCGGGCTCTGGCGCAGGATCAGCGGGCTCTGGCGCAGGATCAGCGGGCTCTGGCGCAGGATCAGCGGGCTCTGGCGCAGGATCAGCGGGCTCTGGCGCAGGATCAGCGGGCTCTGGCGCAGGATCAGCGGGCTCTGGCGCAGGATCAGCGGGCTCTGGCGCAGGATCAGCGGGCTCTGGCGCATCTCGTGCAGGATCAGTGGGCTCTGGTGCAGGATCAACGGGCTCCTGCGGGCAGGCGACGGGCTCAGGCTCTGGCGGGCAGGCGACGGGCTCAGGCTCTGGCGGGCAGGCGACGGGCTCAGGCTCTGGCGGGCAGGCGACGGGCTCAGGCTCTGGCGGGCAGGCGACGGGCTCAGGCTCTGGCGGGCTCGGAACTGGTTGGAGTGGGAGATCTTCTATGACGTAGTTGGATCCACACGCCCACAGCGTGTGATCCACGAACTCCAGAAAGGTCATATTTAGGTCCTTTACCAGAATAATCTGGGCTAGCGTGTCCTTCAGACCGCCCCAGAAACTCAGTTTCAGTTCCTCTTCATCCTGAGTCATAAGATCATAGAGATCTAGGTAACGCCCTGCATACTCCTCAAGAGAGAGCTCCTTCTGGAAGAGGATTGGTATTTCCATGGAGCTCACCTTCGGTTTTTTAGAGGTTGGTCGTTCTGTCAGGTTTGTGTGCAGGTAGCTGAAGACGAGGACACGGTAGCTACAGTTTAGGAGATTTATTTTACAAACTTAAACTTCCATAAACATACAGGAACAAAATAAACTCCAGGAATTCAGAAACACAACCATACAAGGACGACGACCAACAAACACTGAGGGAAAACACAGGGCTTAAATGAACAGGGCCTAATGGGAAGATTAACTGAACACAGGTGAAGGGAATAGCTAATTAGACAGAGCGGGAAAACTAACAGGACTGAACCAAAATCACAAAGACAGGGGAAACCAAGATCACAAAACAGAACTCAAACACATTGAAACATGACAATGGCGATAAAACAAAGCTTTGTTGCTTTTTTTTTTTAAGTGGGGATTGGGTGTGCGCCAACCCGGTTGGGACATAGAAGGGGATGCGCAGGAAAAAAAGTTTGGGAACCGCTGCATAAGTCTAAATCATGTCAGATGCACAATGAGGTTGGTGGGCAGAGTTTATGCGGCGGATGGGAAGACTGGTGGACCTTTGCACACTATACCAGTAGTCTACTGCAGGTTTACCAGGCAGATCTGCTCAAATACCTGGATCAAGGGGAGGGCGTATCCCCTGAGGCGGTCTCTGAACTGCGTATAGCCACAGATCTAGCTCTACGTGCCACAAAGCAGGCGGCCAGCTCTATAGGGCCGGTCCATGACTGCTATGGTAGCAACAGAGAAGTATCCGTGGCTTAATTTGTCAGGGATTCACTCCTTGACGCCCCTGTCTTGCCCTCTGGACTGTTTGGCACTGCCATTGAGATGGTGGTGGACAGGTTTAGATAGGCAAGAATGCAGTCGGGCGCATTTGGGAAGTATATCCCTTGGAGGGTTCAGGCCCCTCCTAAATCATCTATGCCCTTTCCATGAACGAGTTCCTGGAGAGAAAAGCATGCAGAAGGCGAGTGTGGCTGCTTGAGTTCCCCCTTCGAGGAATGGGGGACAAAGATGTCGTCATAGGAGAAAGCCGCACACAGATTGGGAAGCTGTGGGTGCAACGAAGAAAGAGGAAATTGATTGCGCAAGGCTGCGGCCCAAACTGTCACCCCCTTTTTTCATTCCTTTTAGCTCCTCATAAATAGTCTGTTCCCTTTCTGGGAGCAAACCGTAATACAGAAGCCACACACAGATCTGGTTGCTTAAAAAAAGGCATGCGCTGAGCCCTCGCCCCCTTTCTCTTCTTTTTCTTCTTCTTCCTTTCTTCCAGTCTCCCCCTCCATCCCTCCTCCTCTGAGGAGGGTGTTGGGGTACAATAGGTTGTTTTTAGATGGGAATAAATGTAGGAGATGACTGGCATCAGGTAGCTGGCACTTGTGACTATTTTTTAAGAATGGGGCGATCTAAACTGAGGTTGGGCCCACTCCTTACCCTAAAAAAAAGAAAGGTGAGCTTGCTTTACTACAGCCGGAGAAGCCCTGATACCCTGTCCCGCTCGCCAGCTGACACTTTAATGTCTCGCGGCTGAGCCCTCCGAACATGGTACTTAGGTTGTTAGTTTGAGGCATTGGTCAGTATGCAGGTATTGAACAGCAAGGTATTGGTCAGCATGGCGTAGTTGGTATGGCGTCCCCAGAGCGTTAGCAGCTGACGCAGCGTAGAAGTTTCTTCGAATGGTAATGTCTTGGGGTTACATATGTATTCCCGGTTCCCAGAAGCGTCACGCTGCCATGTTTCGGGCATGCCTGCGCATTTTCCTTCAGACAATACAAATCTGAGGATGTGTTCTCAGATGGCCTTCTTATATGCTGGGACGCACCTTGCAACGTCATTGCACAGTGTCGACCCTTGAATGGAGTGTTTGTGCACGTGCCACAGACACCGGGCTCCGCTAGGGTGTGTCCCCATAGTGGCAGCAACTGATGCAGCATCTTGTTCCCTTCTCAGGGAACTGAAGTAACAGATACGTATAACCCAAAGATGATTTGTATAACAGAATGACTAGACCGAATTTACATTTGCTCAAATGCTAAAATAAATAAATAAATAAATTTGGAATGAATTGCACATAACAATTGCACATAACAAGACATGGTTTGATTGCATATCTGACAATCTGTCCAGCTGACAATCAAATTTACGTTTTTACCTGGCGGGTTTGTCACTTTAACTCTGTTCCTTTCTTTTTACAGGTCCAAGTAGATGCTTTACACACTACAATCGACCTATACGGACAATCATATTACATCTTTTCTATTTTTATGAAACCAAAATTCAAAAACATGAAATTGGAATCGGCCCTTTTTACTTGCATGTATTATTATAACACTGATGCATTTTATTCCAAAGCAAACATTGTTTTGACATTTGTGTTGGACATTGTTTATCTTTCGCAATCAAAATTACTTGTGTTTCCTCTGAAATAACTTTCCTTTTTCACTGTCTTTTCCACTGTTCTTCCATTGTCATGTTCTTTGTTATGTCAGTGGAATTATATATTCTTTACTTTTATATTCTTTGCTTGACCTGTAATTAAAAGTAAATTGTACATTTATTTTTAACAAAGACTATAGGAACAAACATCTTTGCTCACGGAAAGCTAATGGATGCTTAAATATCTCTCTGTGTTTATGTGTGTATGAGAGAGAATAGGATGAATCGTGCAGGTTTGCATGAAAGTCAGCTATGACCTTTACTAAAAGACGCACATGAACCCGCACAAACATCAACTATTCACACCTCTATACTGACAGCGCTAAATCCAACCATCTTTAGCTAAGTCATGAACATTGTTTGCATCTGCATCTGAGCTTATGTGATAATTGTTTTAATAAGATTTCAAGAGGAAAAGCCTGAGATTTCAAGACCTTCAAGTAGATTGAAGGGAGCGACAAAGGAAATTGTGCACTGTTGTGTATCAAGGGATGTAAAATAATGACACTTGTTTTATGCAGTAAGTTTTTATTTATTTAATCCAACTAACAGGATGTCTAAAGAGGACCATCAAAATAAAGTGTTCCCCATGCATTTACTAGCTGATAGCAAATGAGGCTGAGGGTTGAAATGAAATTATCAAACTGATATTTAAGTGATATTTTCTTCTGTATTTAACGTCAATTATCTTAAAAGAAGAAATCATCAATAATAATAATCATCATTATTTAAGAAAAAAACAGCTGATGATGTCATAAAGAAGAGGTGGTCTGCGTGTACGTCTTACAGTGTCATTTTCACGTTTTGTGGTTTCATTTAGAGTTTCCCCTTCTCTCTGGTGCAAAGGGTATACACCAGGCAAAGCTGCAGTTTCAGTGCAGCTGACTGTAGTGGTCTAAGTGAAATGTCATGTGCATGAGGTTAATGTTACGAAAGCATACATCTAGCAATGACACATTAACACGCTTTTTCATACAGTGTTTTTTTTTTCTTTCGGTTTGCTATAAAAATTGATGAGCACATGTACGTCACAATAATTGTGATCACACTGCACATCACAGAGTTCCTGTCTATTGCAATACTTATGAATTATACAAGCTGCCCAACACACACACACAAAAAAAATGCAAGTTCACTAAAGCATGAAAAACATGTACTGAATGTATACATTTAATTTTTTGTGTTGAGCTGTTTGTTTAAAATGCAAAAATCTGCAAGCTTTAATATACAGAATCAAAATGATTATACTAAAATTATTATTAATAAAAATGTATTTTAATACATTTTTTAGAAGTATATGCATTTTACAGGGACGTATTACGGTGGCCCAGCCCAGTAGTGCACAACACAATGAAATTTAAAAAGCAATCATAAGTTCACAACACAACGAAATGAATCCAGAGCAACACAACGAAATGAATTCACAACACAACGGAAAATGTACAACACAAATAAAGCCGCAACACAACGGAAATGCTCCCGACCACTAGAGGGCCCACGAAGCGCTGTAAAGTTAGTTTTCCTTGCCATTGTTCTATAGAGTCGGGAGTCTAAAAATATATATCAATACCACGATTAGTTTTAGCAGTGTAACCATTTCCACTAAGACAATCAATGCTCAAGACAATCAAGACAATAAAAAATGTAATTAAAATTTACATCACATCTTGTGAAGTAGACCAAAAAAATATTGTTTAAATGTTTGCAATATGGTTAGCCTACTGAATGCTGTATTGTGTTTTAAATGTTCCTTCCACGTCAACATTTAAAAGCATTCTGATAAAAAGTTTAAAATCAGAAAAGTGTCCTTCCAAAATGACAAAGGCCACTTTATAGAATGAGTAAGTTCTTGTTTGCAACTTTAAAGTCCCCTTGAACCGGAAGTTGCAAACGACTTTTCTCCAGTGTTGTGACTTATTACCGAGAGAAACGGAATACTAAATGAGGCAAAATAGTGGGCGTGGCTTTTTTTTCCAACTAGCACCTGATTGGATCTAGAAAAGTAGGTGTTTTCATTCAGCCTGTCTACTGTCAGTTGGAGGGGCGTGGTTACGGATGTTAAGCAGACACCCAAACCGTCAAACCTACGTCATCAGGGAAGGTCCTCCAATGTAGAGGGGAGGGGAAATTTCAGATTTTGATTAAAGATTACGAAGCCCAAACATTTGTGTGGATTGACTTGCATGGATGAATTGTTCACCACAAAACGATCAATTTAGGCAAACAAAGTAAGTATGTTTAATTTTGAATTCATGGGGACTTTAAGGTTTAGATTTAGAGGGACCGTGCAAATTCAAAATGACTCTCTAAACGCATTATTTCAGCTAATTTTGTCATTAGTTTGCAACGGCCTATACTCTCTGTTACAAGAATTCAACTGAAGAATGTGAGGGAAACGCTGATCTCGTGACATTGACAAGGCTCTTTGACAAGAAGGTACAGGATGTGGTTCATTCTCTTGTAAAACAGATGAAGTAAGGAAATGAACAAGTACCAAGATTACCAAGCAAGCTCTCAGACCACTATGCTACAAGATTGCATCAAAAATGTGCTGTTCTTTACGAAAGCATGCAGAGCAGTTATCTGGGCACATTGGGCAGATTAGATCAAATACAAATGAAAAAAAACAGCTCATGCGTATAGATCAGGAAGTAGTGTGAATTTGGTCTGCTCAGCTTTTTCTTGACATCCGCAGATGGGCTGCTACTTCAAACGGAGAGGAAATTAATATCAGACTATTTATGAACATTCTCCTATGAACAACATAAGAAAACATATTTTTAAGCATTCACATGCTTTCTACTCTCACAAAAGGGCTCCATTCTTTCTGAGATTCATCTTGGATTGAGCTGCACGGCCTGTCTGGGACTTTTATGGTTGGTTAACAAATCTGACTTCTCGTTTCAGATCCTTTTACAAAACGTTTCTGTGCAGAGGTGGTCGAACTCTGGTGTAAAATGAGATGCTATGATGAGTAATACAAAAAAAAGAAAAGAAAACTGTCCGGGGTCTTTTTGACCCCAAACGATGTTTGCTGGAAAAAAAAAAGTTATCTGTCAAAATGTCATGAGACTTTGTAAAGTTGTCAACACTTTCTAGATCTAAAAAAAATAAAATAATAATAATTGGAATAATATCTGTTTTTATGTTAGTGTGGAAAAAAGTCATACTTGTGCTGTTTGGGGTCTTCAAGACCCCTGGCAACAAAATGTAATTTTGTAACAATTTTTTTTTTTTTAAGTAATTTTAGTTTTTTTTTTTAAATACAAAAACAGCTTTTTATGTAAAATTAACTTTATAAAGGACCCACATTTCCCTCTTTCATGGGGATAACATGGATAATTTGACATGTTTTGGTGTAAGATTTTTGCCCATCTTTTGGAAAATGCCGTTTTTAAAGTAAAACAATGTCACTTTAACCCATAGATGGCTGCAGAGGTCCACTATTTGCTATTTGACTACCTGAGAGACATCTTTACACAAGTTTTTCTATTTGGATTTATATCGAATGAAATCACGGTAACACTTTACAATAAGGTTCATTAGTTAACATTAGTTAATGTATTAACTAACATCCATGAGCAATACATTTGCTACAGTATTTAATAATCTTTGTTAACATTAGTTAATACAAATAAAGCTGTTCATTGTTTGCTCATATTAGTTCACGGTGCATTAACTAATGTTAACAAGATTTTGATAAAGTATTAGTAAATGTTGAAATTAACGTTAACAAATATTAATAAATGCTGTATAAGTGCGGTTCATTATTAGTTCATGCTAACTAGTGTAGTTAACTAATATTAACTAAAGAACCTTATTGTAAAGTGTTACCGAAATCACAATTATAACAATAGCATTTTTTGTATTTAAAACAATCAGTTTTTCAATAATGTTACATTATGATTAGAATCAAATTAATGTTGTCCATTTTTGTCAGAACCCGCTTAGAAAATGGACAAAATTCATCCTTAAAATCAGAAACAACGCAGAACACACATAGACAGAAATGAAGTGGCACACTTTAAATTTGAAGAATTATGAAAAACATGTTTGAAATAAATGATAAACTCTAAAGACTTCAACTTTTCTCTTTGTAACATCTTGTTCATTTTTGATTCTAATCATAATGTAACATTATTGATAAACTGTGGGGGTTGTACTAACTGTATTTGTACAATCAATAATTACTGTAGAAATTGGTAAAGACTCTTTTCTAAGCAGTCAAACTCTGCTTTGCTTTTCCTTTAACTCAAAACCAAATTAGCAGATGCAAGGTTAAGAATTAAACTGTTCACAGCCCTCAGTGTAAAACACCTGCTTGTGGTTTCATAAGTGGAAGGTGCAGGGCGCCATTTAGCTTTAAGGGCAGTAATGTGAGTGCTTGTGCGTTGATGGAAATTTTCAACCGAAAGCTATCGCCTCCCCAAAACCTCAGTGTTTTGCGTTTCTGTAGACACAGGGAAGGGAACATTGACGACTATCGGAAAAAAAAAACATACATGTAGGAGGGGACAATACCATCTCTGACGTTGCTAAGTACACTTGAAATACAAAAATCCATATGATGAAAATGCATGATCTATTCTATAAATGTTAGTCCTAGTTTTTATGAAATCAACTTTGTGGAGACGTTTAAGACCAAAGGACTATTTTATTATTTTTATTATTATTACACGTGAACAACAGGAACAATAGCAATGGTTTTTCTGATATTTATACTTGAGAATATAAACAATCCTTTAGATTTAGTCCTTTATTTAAAATTGCAGACACATTGCACTGAATGACAACAACAAGAAATAGAGAAAAACTAAAAATACAATAAAAATATTACTGCCATTTGTTTATGCAGCCCATTTATTTCCATTTCACTGAAACAAAATTAAATAAATAAAGGAAAGATTCTCAGAAGTTGTCCTTTGCCCACCTAAATATGGTCAATTAAGCTAATTCATCATATTTTTTCTCAGGAATGCATGAGTCACTACAGGACATGTATGTGGTAAACAACTGTAGCGACATGGAAATGACTCTATAAGGTTACAGCATCCAACGATCTACATCAACTGCAGTTCAAGTTCAGGCGATGTGAAATTTGCTATTCAAATTCACCAATCAACGGATTTCAAAGTGGATCTCAAAGTTATGAATTGAAATCAATTCTCGGCTTAAATTAAATTAGCCATCTGAATTCAAATGGATGAGCATTTACACTACAAGTGCAATAAGACAAAAGTGACTTTTAACACTTTCACATATTGGTGAATCTCACTTTTGTTTTGGATCCCAAATACATCCGTATTTAACATTGTCCCATTTGCCAGAAACAGGAGTAAACGGTCCTAAACAACCTCTAACATAAGATAGTTTTCTGATTGACTGTATTAACATCATTCTCACAACATCTACTGAAGCGATTAAAAATATAAACAATAATAATATAAAAAAAAGTTTTTTCAATTACAACTAAGCACTGATTATTTTTATGTTTTTAAGTGGTGTTATTATGTACACTTTATTTTAAGGTGCCCTTGTTACAGTGTAATTATACTGAGTAATACTAACAACATGTACTTACTATATAATTAGGGTTTGGGTTTGGTTTCGGGTTAATTGATTGAATTTGTAATAATGCATAATTGACTGTTATTACTATAGTAAGAACATGTAAGATGTGTAAAAGGGACACTTTAATGGCTCGTTTTCACTGGGCGGTACGGTACAGCACAGTATAGTATATGGTACGCAATTATTTCCATTTCGATTGTCAGAGGTTGTGAATAGTACCAAAATACCGAACCGTACCACTTTTTTGGGACCCATCTGTTGGGGTACCTTGGACTGTAGTCCGGTACTGTACCTTAAAGTCTCGTTTCCATCGAGCAGTACAGAACATTACGATTCGTGACGGTGGAAATGCAAGCCGGATCAAGATTTACCGTCCAGAATCTTACTGTAATGTACCGCTTGGTGGAAACGAGCCTTAAAATAAAGGGTTACACTTTATTTTAAGTTGACATAGTTACATTGTACTCTCTCAAATAAGTACTATTTGCTATAGTAATATTAATGAACTACATGTACTTACCATAGAGAGTTACCGTTAGGGTTAGGGTTAGTTACTTGTAATTACGCATAATTTACTGTTTTTACTAAAGTAAGTAGGCTAGTAACATGTACAGTAACTATGTCACCTTAAAATAAAGTGTTACCAAATAAAGTATAACCTTAAGTAGAAGTTTAATGTAGTCGATGCAGTTAACAGCAATTAACAACAATTAACAATAAACTAGTTATATAACAACTACTATTACTTGCATATAAAATATTTCACAAAAAGAAACATTGAAACCACTGAAATTTGCGTTAGACAAGTAAGGACAGGCACTTCTCCCCAGATTCTTCAACAGGCTTTCTGCATTCGCTGTCTAAAGAGAATAAATGTAAGAAGGATGAATAGAGTATAGCCACACACACACACACACACACAAAGATGGCCATAACGTCATCTAGGGGTACTCCACCTTTTCGAGAATCCACTTTCTTGTGGTTATGAATGCAGTAGGTGACTTTACACTTGTGGTACAGGAGTCCAGACAGAAGAAGAATGCCAGCGCATAGCATGACCAGCCCTGGAATAAAATATGAATTAATGCTTAGCAAGAAAGATTCAAATTGTAATTGATTAATAAACCTGGAAGCAATGAAGAAAGAGTACATAAGCGGTAGAAGCAGTCTTTGGTTGGAGAGGAGGCCGTAGTTCTTGAAGGGGCTGCAGAAGAGACGGTTGTTGTCTTCAGTGAGGTTGTCTTCAGTGAGGTTGTCTTCAGTGAAGTTGCAGACACTTTGGGAGCTTCTGTCACCTCTTCTGATGCATTTTTGCATACGGCATCAGAAGTGCTGTTGCCTAGGATCTTAATCCCACTTTTGCATCTACAAATGAAAAAATGTTTGCAATTCATATGGCAGAAAGAAAAAAACATTCTGATGAAATTCTGTCATCATTTACTCATGCTGATGTCATAACAAACCTGTAGCTACGACTTCCTTTCTTCTTTAGAACACAAAGATGTCATTTTGATGAATAGTATTTTTCTTGTCTATAAAATGAAAGTTTAATTTTATGGACAAGAATAAACATTCATCAAAATATATTTTATGTTCCATAGAAAGAAATAGTCATACAGGTTTGGAATGACGTGAGTGTGAGTAAATGATGGGTGAGCTTTCCCTTTTGAAGTTTTACTGCTGAATCATCAACAATGCACAAGAGGACGCTGATCATTTATTGAAATTAAGCTGATGAGATGATTAATATTGTTTAGGGTCATCAATGAAATTCATTTGACTCTTTTTTTACTGGGGAATTTGAAAGCATTAGCTCCCCCTCATACCATAGAGTAGGGTCTCCTTTGCATCTCTGAGCTCAGGAACATCGTTCTCGGTAGCCCCCCCTTGACAACAGCTTAACTTTTGACATTAATTTCCTGTATTTTATCATAAAAACTTACTCTCTCCATTTTTGACAAGTTGAGTCGTCTTTGTCTGAGAAGTAGCCTTTGCGACATTCACTGCAAGTCTCTCCTAGAAGAGAGACATAGTCCAAGTTTCATAAGACTCACTTTAGTTAGTTGATGTGATTCAGTAAGGTAGGATTTAATGTTTACCTCTTTTATCCACTTCAGAACCTTTTTTACATACGCAATTATCTTTTTTCTGATTAATGGGTGTAAAACCTTCCTTACATTGGCAGCGAATATCTGTTGTAGGTGTGCATTTTTCGACTACCTTACTACCTGAGGGGAAAAAACAATACATGTTGAAAATCAAAATATTGGACTGGAATGGCTTTTTCTCTGCCTTTGCTTTACTTTAGTTTCCATATATTCAATTAAACACCGAAGTATCTTATAGCATTAAATACATACAATAACATTCTCTGTTATGGAATCTGTCCCAGGCACTTACCGTTTCCACATTCACTGCATTGTTTACAGTGAACATTTGGTCCACTTTTGGGGTTGTACCGATTTTCTTGACAGGCCACACAAAACTGTTTTTTGTAATCAAGCCTCTTACCTACAATTAACAGACATAATTTATGAGGCGTTTCATGTGACAAATATCCATTTAGACACAACAGTGGATCCCAAATCCCAGTTCTTAACCATAATCATACATACCTGCAGGGCAATCTTCAGCGCTTGCATTTTGGTGAAGTAAAAGCAAACACAGGAGAGTTGAGAGGACTTTCATGTAGAAGAACATAACAGGAGTAACACTGTATCGTTGGAAGAACTGTGTGTAACCCTCAAACAAGAGGAAATAGAATGAAACCAACAAGATGACATTTAACCTATCAACCGGCAACTCCCCCACTCTCTAACGGTGGAAACTTGTAGGATTATTATAGTACAGTATGTGTTTCCTGTTTCTTGTGTTAATAATGTCAAAATCTTTATATGAATATTTAAAAATAGCCATTATTCATCTGTTGAATTAAAATAAATAAAATAAACCCTGTCACATAAAAATGCTTTAAATAAAAAATTAAAAGAATTGCCAGTGCTACTATACATTTATTACAGATTTACCATTCTTTTAATTATCAATTTCTAACCACATACATGCTTAAAAAACACACACTTCTCTCTGAAATCTCTGGGACATTCTCTGGAACTAGATTGTTTTTTTTCCCTTCTTTATTTTTCTCTGAAATAGAATAGGAAATTAAATCTACTGTAATTACTTTCAGAATTCAGGTTGCTAATCTCTGTCGTGTGCCCCATTCATAAAATATTCAATGTTCTAACATGTTCTCATGATAGAAAAGACAGAGAGAAACATAAAAGGAACATTACAATTTGTCAATTTGAATTAGTATCTCTTTGGACAGCCATTTAATATTTCTATCATGCCAAATTCAGAGTAATGACCTATATAATGGCATTAATTCAGTTTTCAAGTTTTCAAAACGTAATTGTTTTCAAGATAACTATCTGTTGTCACTTCTTTTTTTTCTAAATGTTATTTTCTAAATGTTAGTATCTCTAGTTTTCATTTGATTCTTGAAAACATAAGGTCTGGTATACATTTATGTATTGATCTTGATGAGGCAATCAAATGAAATGACACACTCAAGTGCAATATGTGAGGGTGCTCTCTATTCTAATGACTCAGAGATGTTTTGCATAGGAAAAAAATATTCTTTAGAATTACTGAAAACAGGTGAGGTCTGACACATTTAGCACAGAGGTTCCTTGGTTTACTGGTCTGCTGTACAGGGGAAAAAAAAGGTTATGTTACATGTGTGTGGAGAATAAGTGTGTTCTGTATCATCAGTTTAGAAAAAAATAAATAAATTGGGTCATTTAGTACAAAATAATTATAATATTAACAAACAATGGAGTTGACAGGGCGACACCAACAAGGAAAACACTGGGAAATGAGTCAATGTAAAGAGAAAAAAACTGCAACTTACTCCACCTTTCTTTTTGCAGAAAAGAGTGCAGAGCTTCCATTTACCATGACATAGTGTAGATTTTATCTTCAGCTTGTTCCGGTCGTCAAACAGAGAAGTCAGTGATCCTCTATGAGAAAGAGGATTTAAAAAGTCCTTATAAATATGTGTTATGTGTAAGAGTTATGACAGACACCATAAAGAGATATAAAGGGAAAAAAAAACATAACTGAAAAGATACTTTGACTAAACTGGGTGTTTTCCCTATTTAACTGATCACTGAAAACAAAATGACTGTGCTAATAGGCTCTTTATTATACAACTTTCTCAGCTCCAAAGTAAAAAATTGAAAATGAAATAAAAGTGATGGTGGGAAATGACACATTGTGTGGAGTATTTACTCTGTGTTGGGGGTAAAAAATTACAAGAGACGTGAATTACATTATCAGATTACATTTTTTTAAGTAACTAAAAGTAATGCATTAATTCACAACAAATCAGTTTTTTTTTTCAAATAAATACTGAACATCTTGACCGAAGTCAAATACTTGACTGAAACATCTCCTGACCTACCTGTAACTTGTAGGTCTATTTTCTGTTTAGTTGTATTTTCTCTGTTTGTTCTGTTCCCGTTTGCCAGTTCTTATTAGTTCCATTGATTACTCATTCACACTAGTTTGTACCGATAGTTAATGATTTCGTTCACCTGTTTAATTAGAATCATCATTACTCCCCATGTTAGCCCCCTGAGTTCTCTTACGAGAGTATCTCTCGTACTGCGTAATAGCTTACGCTATGGGGAAAACCTCTTTTCCACGAGATATTGAAGCCAAAAATTATCCTTAATTTTTTATTAATGTAAAACGCTTTGCAGCAGCAAGCAGACATAGGCGAAACAGCTCGCGCGCCTATTGGCTGCTCTTGCGGCAAATGCAGCAGCCTATCGAGAGAGGCGTTGCGTGACACATATCCAATGGGGGCATTTCGCGCCCATTTCGTCACGTCCCGCCAGAAAGGGCGTAGTCTCGCCCTATAAATATAGCTCGATAAGGCTGGTACACTGATTTTCATCTCTTCAGCGAAGCACACGCATCGCTGGATCCGGAGTGAGAAGCCTCGCCGTCGACGCAAGCCTTCAGCGGGACGAGCTCCTGGAGTCGCTGGCCTCGCCGCCTTCAACTGCCGTACCTGCTGCGCTTTCCGGCGTTCTAAGTATCTTTTTTATCCTTACTCTGCTGAGAGCTCGCTTATGTGACGCGACTTACACCTCTCATCACAAAAGAGCTGCGTCTTTTTAAAGATGCCATCCTGTGGCTCGTGCCGCGCCCCACTCAGTGACGGGACCGTCATGTCATCTGCGTGTCCTGCCTGGGTGAGGATTACGCGGCTATCGCGCTCGCTGACGGCGGATGCCCTCATTGCGAGCTTCTGCCTATGGTGACTCTGAGGACTCGCCTGGCGTCATTCTCCGAGCCTTCACCACAGCCCGCCGTGACGCCGCGCCGCAAGAAGCGCCACGCCCAGCGCGCTCCCGAGCTCTCTCCAGCCCGCCAAAGCTCGCCGGTTCGCCCGCCAGCTTCGCCGGCTTCGCTCGAGCCGCTCACTGACGGACAACGGCCGCCGTCTGCCGCCGCATCCGTCCACGAGTTCGACGAACCCACCGAGGCGTGTTCTCTTCTGGCGTCTGATAGCGAGGATTGGGCGAGCTCCGTGGATCTCCCCTCCGCTAGCGTTTCCCGCCAAACCACTGGGAAGAGAGCCGGCATTGAGTCTGAGCTGATGCGTCTGCTCTCTCAAGCCGTGGAAAACATCGGCCTCGACTGGGAGGCGCCCGCGCAACCGCGGCTAGCTTTATTTACGTTATAAGAAAGCTACCCCGCCCCCCCCGTGGGCATGCGTCACCGGCGAAATGAGGAAAGAGTTTGTTTTTAGTCCCGCCGAGGCCGGACTAATCTCCATTTCTCAAACATTTCTCAGCTTCTCTTAGTTTGAGCGGCTGAAAATGTCTGTGGTGGCAATTTTAATGATATTCATTGATCTTTAGTTAAATATAGATGATTCAAAGAATGTCACATGTGTGCCTCTCACTTGTAGTGAGAGGATTCTGTTTATGTACCTGGGGAGGCAGAAGAGGGAGACACTCCAGAGAACAGACGAACAAGGACCTCTGACCTAGATGTCAGAAGGCCATTTGGTGCAGGGGAGCTTAGTGGGCCAACTAGTGACGTCTATGGAAAACTACTGGGAGGAAGGCTCTGGGGGGAAGAAGGCCTTGAAACTAAGATAAAAGCTAGTTCAGTCTGTCTGGGGGTGTGTCACTCTTCTGCACAGGGTAACAACTGTGTATTAGACTGCTCCTATTCTTGCAAGAATAAATACTTCTATTTTATATAATTTGACTCTGAGTGTCTCTTACGCAGTGATGTTTGTTTGAGATGAATTTTTGCCACAACAGTTTTGGTGTCAGAAGTGATATTCCTTGGACGTGCCTCCTGGACCTGAGATCGGACGGTGTTTGGCCACCTGGACTAAGTAAGTTCCAGCTCTACCTCGTAAACTTGAGAGAGAGGGGCCGACCGATATCAGGGCCGGGAGAATCGACCACTGGAATCTAAAGAACCCGCAATTGGCATGAAACAACGTCTCTGGTAAGGGTCATTTAAATTCGGTTTAATTGGGGGAAGAGTGAAATTGAACCATATTGGCTGAGGGCTGTTTCTGTGGTACGTAATCTGAGATTAATTGAGATCTATATATAGATCAAGAGGTTTCAAACAGATACGAGAGAAAATTATCTGAGATTAATTGAGGTCTGTAACAGATCAAGAGATTTCAAACAGATAGGTACCCTGAAAATCAGTTGTTCCACCACGGAGCAAATTGTTTTTAGGTGCTGAGGCTAATTAGGGGGAGCCAGAAAAGAATTTTTTTTGGTAAACCATAATTAGGAGGGCACTAATAGTGCAACCCGACCGATTTGGGTTAAAAGAAAAGAGTCGGATTTGTTAGGGACGCCTAACAGATTAAAGAAAACGCGCGTTGAAGAGAAATTCACAGAGAACAGAAAACAGCCGGTATGGGGATGTCTCAAAAGCAAGCTTGCGAAATTTGGTACACCGGTGTTTTGTCAAATGAGGTATTGAGCGCCACAACATTAAAGATGGTGCGGGAATCAGTTGAACAGAGTAGTGAGAAACAAAAGTTGTGTCTGCGTTCAACATGTGTGTAAAAAATGTGAACAGATAATGAATTGTTGGCTTGAAGATAAAATGTCGAACTGCCAGGAGAAATAATGTTTTTACTTCTTCATCCAGTAAATGGATGCATGACATTAGATGTCTATAGAACTTAGATTTATATGATAAGGATTGAAGTAGCAAGCAGCAATAAGGCTGTCTGTGTGAAATAGGGGGAACTAAGTGAGACTTGGTGGAAGAGGGAAGTGAAAAAACAAAAAGGTTGGTGTGTGAGACATGCGTGTACTGGTTAGATAATGAAGGAACTGGCATGTTTGAGAAAAGAAAGGAGAGGATAATGAGGGAACTGGCATGTAGGGAAAAGAAAGGAGAAATATAGTAGAAAACTATATGTGATGAAAATAGACATGGTCTGACAGAATTTATGGAAGTCAAATTAACTGTTTAAATGGTATGAAAAGTCAGTTTTAGAATAAAATAAGGCATTGTATGATTGACGGATTAAAATGATATGAAGAATGTTTTAAGCAGAATGGGGAACAATTCTAGATTTTGATAAAATAATGATTGAAATGATGATATATCTGCTTTATTTTATTAATGTTAAGAAAATAAGGGTATTGAAGCAAGTAGCTATAATGGTTGTCTGTGTAATTTACGGACTGAGTAATATAATCTGCTTTGGAGAAACAGTAGAGATAAGACTGAGACAATAATGATAATATTAAGTTAAATAGACTAACTATGTAATGGAAGAAAAAGGCTTCAAACCAGTTGTAATGAAAATAATGATGTACAAATTGTTACACTTTATGAAGAGTAACGGAACAGTCCGGGAAAATAAATAAATAAATAAATAAATAGTGAGACAGAAGAGAGCAAATGCTGTAAACAGCTCTGCTCAGAAGATCTCACTTTGAAGAGATTTGCAGATGATGTTTTGTAAAAGATAAGCTGGGAGAAATGTGTAAAGACAGAAAACAAATTTGAACATTTTGAGCATTTTCTGTGCTGCTCATGAAATTATGTTCCGCCAATAATAATGATGAAGAGTATGATTTGGCTATTGTGATTAAATCCGCGACTGGTGGACTGTAAAAGAATACAGAGAACTGCTTATCAGTGGCTCTGTTTACATTCCTAAAATGGGACACACACTGCTTCAAGGGTGTGCAGTAAGTTGGAGCCGTTTGCAAGCTCACAGTGATCAAACTATAGTCAAGGTGTCTGATGCTGTAATTGAGGCTGACACATGAACCCACCAGATGACAAAGAGTGTTTTTAATGGTGGTCATCAGGACCATTTAATACGTAACTGTAAATGCCCACCGAGAAGGTGTTTAAAAATGTGATAGTGACACATTTCTGATAATAATGTGGGTTTGAAAGTAGATCAGTGTTTAAATGACGACAGTAACATTTTTCGTCTGAGAAATAAGAGATAAAAACAAGGTAAAAAGATTGAAGTCTTAAAGTGAATCCTATAAGAAGATGATGTAAAATTAATGACGCCAACAAATGTGAGCTGCAAAATATATCAAAGTAACTAACAGGATGATTGTGTTTTAATTAAACATTTTAGAAAGGGTTTAGATTAAGGAGAGAGACTAATCTCACGAATGATTTAGAATAATTGCAAAAGATGTATCAAGCAGAGAGTGCTAGCCTTGTCAAAGTTAACGTAATTGAGAACTTGACAACTAAAATGCTGATTGAGAAATGTGAAACGTTATTGAGAACTGGAATAATTATTTTTATTTAAGATCAAGTAAGCAGAAGCAATACTGGATTAACAGTTGCTGAATGCTGATTAAACAAACAGCTTGAAAAGTTGGCCATGAAATAACTAGAAGCTGATGTTTTGCTTTCAAAGATAAGTTTGTTATTGGCTGTAATGAAACAGTTTGCTTATCTGGATCTGATGTGTGCTGTGCCTGAAACTGCCAGTGCAACAGAGACTCAATCTGAGTGGAAATTTGTAATGTCTAAATAAAGACAGCTATAAAAATTGTTTATTTGGAAACACATGTAATTTCTGGCAAATATGCCTTAAGCTGGGATAGAGCTATAGGATGGTAGATAAAAGTTTGATGTTAGAAGTTTATGAGAGTGCAGTGTGCCAGTCCTGAATGCCTCAGAGTCTCTCTCATTCAATGTCAGCTCAAAGCTGTTATCTGTGATAAGCTATTTGTAGTAAAGCACAGTTTCAGTTGAAGAATCATAGACACAGAGATGTTTAAAGAAACAATTGCCATAAAGGGCAATTTGTATTTGTAAATGTTTTAAATGTAAAACTGAATGACTTTAAAGAAGTCTTTAAAATAATAATGCAGAACTTGAAGACATTTTATTTTATTTTAGGACCAGTAACTTCTTTGTCTCATTTAGTCTCCACCATTCAGGACCGATGGCTCCGTCTACAGGTAAAGTTCACTGAACGTACGGATGATCCAAATTCGCTGAGTATAGTCTAAGCAGCTAGGTTTCTGCTTTTAAGATGGTTAATGGATTTAAGTGATTAAATACTGTTGTTATTGACCTGTCTCCCTGTGTGAACACTATTAGGGAATGGGAATGGCTCTGGTGACTCTTGATTGTGTCTTTCCTAAGCTCCAGAGAACAACAGATTTTGTTGAAGAAAACGGTCAAAGATTCTGTGATGGGAAAAAAGCGGTCACCAGTGGGCACGAGTGACCATCTCTATGACGGGTAAGACCTTCTTTGGCCAGACAGGGGGCAACCTAAACCAGAGTGGATCACGCAAAGTCATTGGGCATCTCCTGAATGGAGGTGTGTTATGTGAGACAGGTATGAGGGTTGAGCAGGAGCTGTGAGGCCAGCAGCGTCCTTATGCCGTTAACCCTCTGGGCTTCTTCGGTCAAAAATGACCGAAAACTGTTACGTTTTGAAATGTTTAATTTTTTTGCTTGATCGGATCGGGCTGAAACTTGGTGACTTTTCATGTATTACCTATATGAACACACAAAAAAATCAAGGAGATGATTCTGATTTGTTAAAGGGTCGTAAAAAAAAAAGTCACACTTAGCTTCCTCCCGGTCAAAAATGACCGACATAGGAAATGAATGGGAAATACGAAAAAATAGGAAAACTCAGAGAAACTTTTGCTGGTACAAGCTACAGATCAGCAACTGTGCCGAAAAAAAGTGTACAGCAATGATGGGGTGACACTCTAGAACATCAAGAGTGCAAATAAGATCACCCCACACACACACACACACACACACACGCACACAAACACATACACAGATAAACTGGCAAGACTGCAACAGCAAATTTGTAGAATATGAAAAATAAAATCAATAAATGAGAAAAAAAATCTTGCGCACTCACACCCACACACGCATGCACGCACACACACACACACACACACACACACACACACACACACACACACAGAGAGAGAGAGAGAGAGAGAGAGAGAGAGAGAGAGAGAGAGAGAGAGAGAGAGAGAGAGAGAGAGAGAGAGAGAGATTAACTGGCACACTTCCAGTCTGCAAGAAACACACTGTCACTATCTGTTGCATCTGCAGTCATAAGTGAAACAATTAGCAGACAGTTTGTATGTTTATAGTTCAAATAATCTGTATTATTATTATTATTACCGTACTTTAAAAAAAAAAATCAATTTACTGTTTGATGATTATTGTTTGTTTTTATTTTAGAATGAGTTCCTGATATCTATTCCATATTCAACAATAAATAAAATAATTACAGTTTGTATGTATATAGTTAAAATAATGTTTATTATTGTTATTATTATTATTAACATTTTATTTTTTAACCTAGTAAATGATTGTTTGCTGTTATTTATTTTGTTTATTTACGTTCATCACAATTGCTGTTCCCTTCTGAAGTTATTACTACTTATTGAATTAAAATTAATAAAAAATACCAATTTATTGCAAAATGTCTGTATGAAGTGTTTTGAATTATCACTAACCATCCCTTTTTTTGTTAAATTATTTGAATGATCAAATACTGAGTAACAAAAATGTTTGCATTGTGTTCCCTTTCTAACCAAATGCTATAGTTTGATTGTAATCATAACGCAAAACCTAATACTTATCTTAAAAAATTTGTTAAAAAAAAAAAAATAATTAGTCTTTTAGAATATCTAAATGTATATTAAAATAAAAAAACGAATAAGATTGAGAAATCATGTCTAAATCAACAAAAAGAATCAAAAAGCCTTTCTATGTATTTATATAGGAAGCTATAGGCAGCCTACAGGCTGGTACAGGACATTGCACACATGTAACTATTTTTAAAGCCACTAGGTGGCGCTCTTCTACTTGAATTATTTTTTTTTATTAAGCTGACACTCTATTTTGATGTGAAATGTTGTATTTATTGAAAAAAAAAAATATATATATAAAATAAAAATATGTATATTAATTCTAATGGAAAAAATAGCTCATAAAAATTATATAATTAATGCAAAGTATCATATAATTTATATGATTTATATGATTTATATGAATTTATATGAAAAATTATATAATTAATGCAAAGAATTTTTAGCAAAAAATTCTAAAAATTCTAAATAATAATCAGAAAATATTATAGAACAAAAATATATTTGAATGGTTATCCTGGGAAGAAGTAAAGTTCAATTTTAAGGCTTCGTCCGTTTTTGACCGGGAGGAAGCTAAGTGTAACCCATTTACGAAGAAGCCCAGAGGGTTAAGGGGAGATGACGCGGTGACGAGTTACGGCATGTCTCCCCAATAAAGCAAAGCTCCTCTATACATACCACTCGCCAGAAGAAACCGCATTAGTTGTATGGCTTGTTTTTCATTGTGACAAGTGTCTGCAACTATACCAGGGGGACAACACCCTGAGGAGAAGAAAATTATAGACAAGGAGCTAATGGCAATGGGCTTTCAAGAGCCAGCTGAGACCGTGAGGGGATTGCCATTATTAATTGTTGTGGAGACAGTAATAAAACGTTTTGATGTCGGTTGCCTTATGGGCAAGGAAAATGTATAGAAGTTGATTTAGAGCTAGTCTATAACATAGTTCTAACTCCTGAAGGTCGTTAGACATGGTGGTGACTAAAGATGAAGACAGCTTTTGTAGATTTAAGTCTGGATAACAAAGGTGGATGGTCAAAGGTTATTGTTATGAATTTAATATTACATTTTGTATAAGTTACAGTCTTAGAAATGTATTTATAGTGAGAGAGACTGCTTGAGCGGAGGAAGGAATGGTAACTGTGTCTGTCTTTCTGTTATCGGCCTGCTAGAGCAAGCTGAAGAAAAATAATGATAATGAAACAAAACAACCCAGCTGACTTGTCTAAAAAGTTAAATGAATAATGAACAAGACATGCTTTGAAAGTGGTTAAGAGACCATGTAAAATTAGGGAAAAGCTACAGAAAATATGTGAAGTTTAAAATCTTATTTAAAATTAAATCCTTTTAACGATGATATAAGGAAAGGGCAAACATTGAGAATGAGCAGTTAACATATGTGTGTCTAGTATGAGTGTGTGTGTGATGGTGACAGCACTTTATGTCTTGTATGTATTAGTTTGGGGTACTAATATTAGAACAGTATTGAAATTAGAACAGAACAGTTTTATCATTACAGATGGGTTAAGGCAAATGACAAATTTTAAAGAAGCCGATAATTCTGAGTGGATCGGTTGAAAAGACAATACAGAACATGGGACGAGCTTTAAGTTGATTGGACATCAAGCTCTGTCTGGTGGTAATACTTTTGTCATGCATGATGTAGATTTGAAGATCAGTTTAAGTATTTGTGTAAATTGGAATTGTGTAGTTGTAGATCACCATCTGGCATGGGCTGAGATAAATGAAAATGTTGTAGATTTGATGGCAACAACAAAGTGACATATTGGCTAAGTCAATTTCAAAGTATCAAGAGAGCCCTTAACATTTATGATAATTGTGAACAAAGGGGGAGAAATGATTGACTGACATTGACCAAGTCTGTACAGCACGACCTGACCTGATAGGGAAAATTGATGACTTTAGAGATGTTTGTAGATGGCTGACTTGAGACCAAACAACAGGCCTGAAAAGCAGGATTCGCTGTGAGACTCAGGGACGTTGCCCTTCAAATACTTCGATAAGAAGATGAGATTGGGCTTTAAGTGAAGAATGTAATATTTTGTTTCAGAGGCAGAGAAGGATGTCTGGGCAAAATTTTGTTGAAGGATGCCGTTTGGGTTGGTGTTGATGGCAAATCAAATTAGTTTAAATTGATGGATGAGCGGGGTCATGCATCAAAAGGGGGATTGTAGCAATTGCCAAATATGGTTTACTTGGGTCCCAAACAAAATTTGCTGTCTGTACATGTATTTGCAGGACTGTTTCAACAGGAAACGCCAGGGCAGATGCAGCAGCGAAGGCCGTGGCAGCACAGCAGACAAAAGAAACTACGTATTTTACTATCTGAAAATAACGTCGACATTGTTTTTCTCTACAGATCATGCAGACTTTTGATACAGGGGAGAATGGGCCCAGTAAAATGATGGCTATGGATGAATTTGGCTAACTATCCTTGCCTGGATTGTTATTGTGGCAGAAAGAAACAAGGCCACACCTGCGCAGCGCAAAACTTAAATTTTCCTTTTACAGAATGTCAGGATGGGTTGCAGAAAACAGAACTAATTCTGTTCCAAATGTATAAATATTGTTATTTCAGGGGAAAAGGATCCTGAGTGCTATTAAGTGAGCGAGAAATTATACGGTGATAATGTTTCAGGTTGATTCCACAGGTCACACCAAAGGGGACGAGCGGCTAGACAAGCGGTCACTAACAAAATACTTAAGGTCTCCATTCACAGGTGACAGTTCACTCCAGTGGGGGTGCGGTCGTGATTTAAGGGAAAACCTTATAAGGATCAGAAAATGGTTGGAGAATGTTACACCTGGGTCCAAGCCTCTCACCTACACCAACAGGCCACAACCATCCCATAGTCCATGGGGCGAACGAGATGATCAACACGCCTGGAGGAGGATGTGAACCGACTAATGGTTTAAGAATGTGGTTTTGTGATTATTTTGAGGATTTGATTTGATTAAATCAAAATAGGGCTTAGTATTGATATACAGTAGATCTAAAGATTTGATTGGTCACTTATTCATTAGGAAATATTTAAGGAAAATGTTTTTGGGAAGAGAAGATCTATTAATTAATGTAAATTATAGGGATAATTGTTGAAGCTTATTAAGTAGAACCACAGCATGTTTTGAATTAAAAGTTAAAGGTAAAAGAACACGGAACGTCCGTGGGGCGAACGAGATGATCAACACAACTGATGGTTTAAGTTTAACAGAAGAATCTGTTTTTGTGATGATTTTGTTTGATTGAATCAAACTAGGTATTGATTTGATTGTAAATGTAGAAAATATATTGATTGTGTCCGTAATGGAAATATTAGAGTTAATATTGAACAACTGCATTGGTTAGAAGAATGGATAAAATTATAAGACTTCTCTGGTTAGATTTTGTTAAATATGGCATTAAATAGAGCTTACTAAATTGAATTAGAAGTGAATGAAATATGGAGATGGGCGTAGATTAATGGAAAAGGCTTAATGATAGGAGTTAGGATTGTTATTCTAATAATTTTGTTATTCATGGGTGAATATGATTACAGTGACAGGTGAGACATGCTGTCTGTTCAATTGGTGAAAATGACAGTCTATCCCAAGGATGAACAAAATTATGTGACGATACAGGTAGCGGGAGCTACAGTGAGATATGTGTTAAATGTATGTTCTGTTTGTTTTTCTTCTATTTGTTTATTTTCTGAGAAAGATTAAGGGCAAAAGATTTAAAGGGGGTTAAAAGCAGCAGTCATCCGTGTTACGAGATGGCGTACAAAGATAGGGTTTGAAACTGAGGGATTTTTTATTATACTTTTATCTGGTTGTTTCCTTGCTATGTTATAACTACCTTTTCCTTACTGGCGTGACTGAGGGTCTGTTTACAGGAGCGCAGGAACAGTGATTTCTCGCTTAGCCCGGCGCAGTAAAAATGTTTACTTGCTTGCTAAAATATTACGTGGCCTTTCCCCCACAAAAACAGCCTTATGCTTCTTCATTCTAAACTTTTCTTCACAGGTTCAAGGAGAGTGATCATTTATGCAAAAATCAGAGATGAAAAGTATAAGTGTGATGATATGACTTAAAATTTGTCTTATTGTTTATTATTGTGATTATGGGTAATCGGAATGATAAAAAGTGAGGAGTTGTGGTGGCAATTTTAATGATATTCATTGATCTTTAGTTAAATATAGATGATTCAAAGAATGTCACATGTGTGCCTCTCACTTGTAGTGAGAGGATTCTGTTTATGTACCTGGGGAGGCAGAAGAGGGAGACACTCCAGAGAACAGACGAACAAGGACCTCTGACCTAGATGTCAGAAGGCCATTTGGTGCAGGGGAGCTTAGTGGGCCAACTAGTGACGTCTATGGAAAACTACTGGGAGGAAGGCTCTGGGGGGAAGAAGGCCTTGAAACTAAGATAAAAGCTAGTTCAGTCTGTCTGGGGGTGTGTCACTCTTCTGCACAGGGTAACAACTGTGTATTAGACTGCTCCTATTCTTGCAAGAATAAATACTTCTATTTTATATAATTTGACTCTGAGTGTCTCTTACGCAGTGATGTTTGTTTGAGATGAATTTTTGCCACAACATGTCAATATTGCAGCAATGAGCCTGTTGTATAACACGCACGTCTGCAAACAAACGCCAACACACACAAACTGTGTTGACGCTCTGTTATCTGCTCGAGCTATTTTAAGTTTTTGTGGTTTCCCCTGTTGCTCAGCGGCGAAACCCAAAGCCTTCGCACGGGAGACCCGTGTCCGATCCCAGGTCTCGCAGCAGATAAAAAATTTAGTCTCGCCGCGGCCAGACTTGCACCGAAATTTTTCTCGTTTCGAAAAAATTTCTCGTTCAGTTCCAAGAAAATGCGACTGTTCCAGTGTATTTTGCAGTAAACAAGCCGGTACAATGCCCCGCTTGCCTGCACAAAAATGCCGTTTCCATGGCGACCCAGGAAAATCATATAAGCAGTTTATTTTCTGGTATTCCGGCCACAGCCGATGGTGTTATGAGTGTAATAAAAATGCCCACAGCCCAGTGTTCATTTCTACACACAAACGCAGCCCGCCACAGTGCAGGGCACGCACAAATGAGATCGACTCATGTCATTGTGCATTAAATGTAGTGAATGTGCCCACAACCCAGTGCCCACAAACGCTACACACTGCATGTGCCACGTTTTCTGTAAAACGAAACCAACACACATACAGTCAGCTAAAACCGGCGGTGTTTAAGTCTCGCCGCGGCCAGACTCCACCAAAACTTCTCGCTCGTTCAGTTCCAAGCATTGTGACTGTCCCAGTGTATTTCGCAGTGAGCCAGCCGGTGTCTCAGCCCGCTTGCCTGCGCACAAAAGCCGTTTTTACGGCTACCGAGATAAATCCAATAAAGAGTGCATTTTCTGGTGTTCCGGCCACGGCCGATGGTGTTATGAGTGTTGTAAGAATCCCCACCCCCCAGTGCCCATTCCCACACCCAGACACGGCCCGCCGCGGTGCAGGGCTAGCACAAATAAAATCGATTCAGGTCGATTGTGCAGACAATGTAGTGAATGCTAGTGATGTAGTACTTGAGTCCGGTCTCGGACTCGAGACCGGTCTCGAGACCGATTTCTGCTTTCTCGGACTCGACTCGGACTTGTTCCTTCAAAGACTAGGTCTTGACTCGGACTCGACCCTTCAAAGACTCGGTCTTGACTCGGACTCGGACCATAGTGGGAGGAGAAGGACTCGTAATTTTCAGACCGAGTCCTTGAGATTTTTTTTTCATATAAAAATGTTCATATAAAAAAACCACACAACACATAACAACAATAATAATAAAATGCAATGTTGACGGGCATTATTTGAATATGACATCCCATTGTGCAATGCAAGGATACTGCCGTCAGAGCCATCAGTGTCTTCAGTTGCTGCCTGGTGTGAGAGGCGGCAAGATGAGCAACGAGTCTGCCATCATCAAATTCGCCTTTCAGAACCACAAACCGTTGGTGACCATACACCTGCATTATATGACTGACCGACAAGAACAGTTTGGCCTAAAAATATCAAAATTGAAACTACTGCAGAAACAAAGACACCTACATCTTGGATGCCCTTGAGGTCAGCTAAAACATACCAAAAATTTATTTCAAAGTGAACTATCCCTTTAAGACGTTAAGACGACTGCTCTAAACAATTCCCAATCTAGCTTAGTCTGTAGGCTTAACTGTTGATCATTAACTGGGGTGATATTAAATCATGAATATCAAAACTGAGATGTCGGGACAAAATCTCGACTCGGACTTGCTTCCTCAAAGACTCGGCCTTGACTCGGACTCGACTGTATTTGAAAACCAACGGACTCGGTCTCGACTCGGACTCGACCCTTCAAAGACTCGGTTTTGACTCGGACTCGACTGTTTTTGAAAACCAACGGACTCGGTCTCGACTCTGACTCGACCCTTCAAAGACTCGGTCTTGACTCGGACTCGGCATAGGCGGTCTCGTCCCCATCACTAGTGAACGCGCCCATGTCACAATGCACGCTGCGTGTCCCTTGGTTTCTGTAAAAACGAAACCAACACACATTCAGTCGGCTCTAACCGGCAGTGTTTTCAGTGTAGATGTGCCCGCAGTCCCGCGCCCACAGTCTCTCACAAACACACCGAATCCTACGGGATCCGCCCCGCTCACTTTCTCTGCACCATCTGCCATAGAGAAGCTGAGCGCGGCCAGGCTGCCCGCTGTGATCAGCGCGCCCCCCGCCTCGAACGCTGTAAACACGGTGTTGTGTTCCCAGTATACCAGGGCTCTCGAGCTGCCGCTTCGCCGCGGCCAGAGCCCGGATTTCATTCTACCTCTAGCTATTCACGCAGATGCGTGGTCAAAGCTTCCCGGGGTATCAGAATGGGTGCTGAACACTATAAAGAGAGGCTATTCGCTACAATTCGCTCGACGCCCTCGCCGTTATACGGCGCGTGTCGAAACTACGGTAAAAAAACGAAGTGTCTCATCTACTTCGTGCCGAGATAGCGAAACTACTGAGCAAAGGGGCTATAGAACCTTTATCTCAGGCTCAGAGCGAAGGGGGCCTATACAGCAGATATTTTATGGTACCGGTATTTTCAGACCCATTTTAGATCTGCGACAGCTGAACAGAGCGCTTGTGAAGCGCCAGTTCAGAATGCTTACGACCAGGAAAATCCTCGCGCAAGTGCGCCACGGGGACTGGTTTATGTCAATAGATCTGAAAGACGCCTATTTCCAAATACAAATAGCGTCCCATCACAGGCGATTCTTGAGATTCGCCTTCGTGGGTCAGGCATATCAATACACAGTCCTGCCGTTCGGCCTGTCTCTAGCACCTCGTACATTCACGAAGTGCATGGACGCGGCGCTCGCACCCCTGAGACTTAAGGGCATGCGAGTCCTGAACTACTTGGACGATTGGCTGATTCTAGCTCGATCACGAGAGAGCCCCTTTGCTCGAGTAATGCGGCCCTGTGTTCTATGAGCTCCGAAGCTCATAGAACACAGGGCCGCATTACTCGAGCACCTCGAGAAGCTGGGCCTCACAGTCAATTGGGCGAAAAGCTCACTGTCTCCCAGTCAGAAAATTTCCTTTCTGGGAACAGTGTTAGACTCGCTATCCATGATGGCACGCCTGTCACCGGAGCGCGGACTAACTATTCAGCACGTCGCGAAATCCTTCCGCCACGGCTCGATAGTTCCGCTCAAAAGGTTTCAGAAAATGCTGGGTCTGATGGCCTCAGCAGCCTCTGTACTCCAGTTGGGTCTGTTTCGCATGCGCCCACTGCAGATGTGGCTGAAAGCGCGGGTTCCATCCAGGGCATGGACAGCGGGTCTGTTTCGCCTCAGGGTCGACCTACAGTGCGTTTCAGCTCTGGAACCTTGGAAAATAACCGTCTGGTATCAGTCAGGTGTGAGTCTGGGGACCGCTTCGAGTGTGAAGGTGGTGTCTACGGACGCCTCCACCTCGGGGTGGGGAGCGCTGCTCGAGGGCAGACCGCTAGCTGACCTGTGGTCAGAACGGGAAAAGCTCCTTCACATAAATTGCTTGGAAATGATAGCAGTCGACAAAGCGCTACGGCACTTTTGTCCCCAAGTAGCTGGCCACCACGTCTTGGTCCGGTCGGACAACATGTCAGTGGTGGCATACATAAATCGCCAGGGAGGCGTCAGTTCACGAAACCTTCACAGGCTGACGGAACGCCTCCTGGTCTGGGCTCAGCACAACCTGCTCTCACTAAGAGCAGCGCACGTGCCTGGTCACCTGAATGTGGGACCAGACAGACTGTCCAGGAACAATGTCCCAGCAGGGGAATGGTCGCTGCACACGCAGACGGTCCAGCTGCTGTGGAAAACGTTTGGCAGACCTATTCCTATTCGCGGACCTATTCGCGTCCCACGAAAACGCTCATTGCCCGAAGTTTTTCTCGAAAAGCAAGGACGCGCTGGCTCATGTTTGGCCCCGCTGTCCCACATACGCTTTTCCTCCTGTCTTGCTCCTGCCTCAAGTGTTGGAACGAATCAGGGAAAACGGATGCCCAGTGCTGCTCGTAGCTCCGCTCTGGACGAACCAGACGTGGTTCCCTGCCCTGATGCAGTTGACCAGCACTGCCCCATGGCCTGTACCATTGAGGAGAGACCTCCTCTCTCAGGCGGGGGGCTCGATCTGGCATCCTCGCCCGGAGCTGTGGTCCCTGCACGCATGGGCCATCAACGGGTACCCGCTAACCTCCCAGAGGGAGTGTTAAACACGATCGCGCAGGCTAGAGCGCCATCTACCAGGCGGCTCTATTCCTCAAAATGGTCGGTGTTCTCTGCGTGGTGTCAAGCCCAGAGCTTTTCACCTGTGGACTGCGGGGTTTCGGAAGTGCTTTCCTTCCTTCAAGAGCTACTGGATAGGGGCAGGACCCCATCCACGCTCAGTATAAGTGGCGGCCATAGCAACGTTTGCAAAACAGGTGCCTGTCCAGCCGCTGGGGAAGAACGACTTAGTCGTGCGTTTCCTTAGGGGAGCTCGAAGGCTAAACCCTCCCAGGCCCCCTTCAGTCCCGACGTGGGACCTTTCCATGGTCCTGGAGGCCTTGAAAGGCGCCCCGTTCGAGCCAATCCAACTGTCGGACATGAAACACCTGTCGTTCAAAACAGTGTTTCTCACGGCTCTCGCTTCAGTGAAGCGCATAGGAGACTTGCAGGCGTTTTCAGTAAGCGCTTCATGTATGGAGTTTGGGCCTAATGACTCGAAAGTCATTCTCAAACCGAAGCACGGGTATGTGCCAAAATCCCTCAATACACCGTTTAGGCCCCAGGTAATTTCCCTGTCTGCCCTTCCGGTTCTCAATGAGGAGAAAGACGCGAGTCTCCTTTGCCCTGTCAGGGCATTAAGAGCTTATGTGTCACGCTCATCTGGTTTCAGACAGACTGATCAGCTTTTTGTTTTGTTTGGCTGGCGTTCCAAGGGACTTGCCGCCTCAAAGCAGAGCCTATCCAGATGGATAGTGGATGCCATTGCGCTCGCTTACGCTGCAAAGGGCTTGCAGTGCCCCTTGGGTGTCAGAGCGCACTCCACGAAAGGCGTGGCCTCTTCGTGGGCATGGTCTAGCGGGGTTACCCTGCAAGATATCTGTACGGCCGCGGGCTGGGCCTCGCCGTCTACATTCATAAAGTATTATAACCTGGAGGTACCTGCCTTGCAGGCTAAGCTTTTGGCGGTCTAGAATTCAGTGCTATCTGCCCCGCTGTGCGGCCCAGATACTGAGTTTACTTCAGCCCCATGAGTATTGACACATGTATGGCCACCCAGATCAGGCTGAAAGCTTTCACCCTGGCTGCGCGTTTAATTGTCACATGATTAGCCCCTCTGGGTGCTATTTTATTAGGAATGACGCTTCCAGCCTCTCTTCCTCCACTCTATGTGAGTTTATGGTGATTATGCACTATATGGGCCCCTGGGCTTCGGCCCCGGGGACTTTGGTGTTGGATCCCTGTACGCACGGCGTGTTGCATTGTGTTCCCCATAGCGTAAGCTATTACGCAGTACGAGAGATACTCTCGTAAGAGAACGTACTCGGTTACTAACGTAACCTCGCTTCTCTCTAGAGAGGGAACGAGTACTGCGTATCTTGCCGTGCATACAACAGCGCTGGTTCGCTTCGGCGATGAAAACCAGTGTACCAGCCTTATCGAGCTATATTTATAGGGCGAGACTACGCCCTTTCTGGCAGGACGTGGTGAAATGGGCGCGAAATGCCCCCATTGGATATGTGTCACGCAACGCCTCTCTCGATAGGCTGCTGCATTTGCCGCAAGAGCAGCCAATAGGCGCGCGAGCTGTTTCGCCTATGTCTGCTTGCTGCTGCAAAGCGTTTTACATTAATAAAAAATTAAGGATAATTTTTGGCTTCAATATCTCGTGGAAAAGAGGTTTTCCCCATAGCGTAAGCTATTACGCAGTACTCATTCCCTCTCTAGAGAGAACCGAGGTTACGTTAGTAACCGAGTACGTTTTCTTCAGTTCTTTGTCCATTATTGTTGAAGTTACATGTTTGTGGATTATATTAAAGTCTGTTTTTTCTTACTCCCTCGTCGTGAGATTACTTGCAACAACCCGCTGTTGCAACACAGTAGGAGACAGACAGGTATTAAAGTGCAAATTTCTTGTTTTGCTTTGGAAATTGTGGTTAGTTTAGCACTTCTCGGCCACCGTACAGTACGCCTCAAACCACCAGATTCATCTGCGAGTACGAGCAAAGAGCAGAGTAAGTGTTTATTAAAGCAGAGTTGTGGTGAAACAGCGGGAACCAGACGACGGTGAGAGGATGTTGACTTCCTGAATGATGGTGGTGACTGAAGTGGATTATCTGTGCAGGTGATGAGTGAGCACGAAGATAAGTGATCTGTATCTGGATCAGGATGACAGTACGGAAGAATAGTGATGCGACATTTGAACCGAGGTGTCGGAGCTTGTGCGAGAAAAAATGGGCGTGCCAGATGAAGCCGCGATTCGAGGCTTGTGTTGTTAACGTGAAAATCACGTGACTAATGACAAACGAGGCCTCGGTTTGTGTGAAACAATTCGCCTACTTATGCTACGCATTAAAAGTATGTACTCTTTTTGTGAATAAAAAGCACATACTTTTGAGTGTATATCAAAAGAGTAGGCAATACGCTTTGGACATACTACTTCGTCATCTTTAACGGACAGCTCTGTCGCATGCATCCCCGTAAAAACTGCCCTGTCAATCATCTCGTCACAGTTAAAATCCTCTATTCAATCTAATATAATTTGTTACCATTTCCGAGAGAAATGTTGTAGCACGTTCATCTGCCAGTCGTCTTTCATGCGGAGACTCTCCTCGCGTGTTTGCAATTTGAATGAAATGATGCATTTAAAAGTTAATGGCTAAACGTATCTTTACAAAAGTTCGATATGCTGCAGATGCAATAGGCCTATAATGTAACCAACATTGAATAAATACATTTTCGTTAGGTTAGATAATTAATCACTCAAACAAACCCCTTTATCTCCTCTCTGCACAACCGCCGGACTCGCGCGTCCTCCATGTCTGTAGTTGTTTGACACTTTACACTCGTGTTTGTAGTTCTAACCGAATCCTCGTCCAACGCGCGATGGGTTGTGGGCAGTATCCATTGACAGTAAAAGAAATGGACACAGCGACCCCATTGATTTCAACGGAGAAGACTGAAGCCCGATTATTGCTCTTCCTGTCTGATGTCTGAGCGACTGCACAGGCTCAACCTGAGCGTGACGGCAGTCTGACAGTTGAAAATCTTCTAGTAGCTGTGCCAAGACAAATCTGAATCACCTAATTCCTCAAAAACGTTGTTGAAATATTTTGTCCCGTTGCTTTTATGGACTCTCTATTTATGGGCTTCAACCTTGACTTTGTGCCTTCATGTCCCCCCGATTGCCTTATTGCCTGCAAGCTTCTCCTCCTGTCTATACGGTAATGTCTCTATTGTGCGACAGAATGTCCCGTGGTTATGACGCAATCTTTAGCCTATTTTTACAAAAACAGCTTCTACGGGGCTGTAACGTAAGATATAAAGTAATGGAGCATTTTATACATTGTCGTGTTTCTTTAGAAATAAATAATAGACAAATGAAGTCTTTGGACGCCTCAGATGTAAAGTTATTCGCTGTCAAAGTGATGCTAACAGCAGGTGAAGTTCTGCTACAATGGCGGCTCCCGCGAGGCTTCAACTTCCGGCTGATGGATTACCCCTTGGCAGTATCAGTCGTTAGAGTGTGCATCGATCTGCACTTTGGATTCTGACCGGATATAGTAGACCATCCGGGTCTCTTTGGAACACTAATTTCAACATACTACGATTTGGGAGGTACTAATTCTATTTTGACATTTATTTATTGAAGAAGAATAACCCCTTGAGATGAACCATCTTGTTTTCGAAGGGGGTCCTCAAATCCAGATACAGAAATTAACATTGACCTTACAACAGCAGTCAAATAAAACATAAAAAAAAAAAAAAGCAAAAAACACAAACACATGCCAAAAGAAGAGAAAGCCTACTTTACAATAATGGTGGATAAAGAAATATATAGACAAAACTCATGCAAACAAGACATTCACTCATACAAGACTCTCCAAAGGTAGCGCACTCATCCCTAAACAAAGTTAACACATATATATGTACCAAAAACACACATCTAGACACCAGTAACCACATATTCATTCAAAAATGTAAGAGATATAGAAAAGATTAATGCACCATGCTAGAATATATTTCAATTAATCCAGTTTAATTGTATCAACTCTATCAATGAGTGCAGTAGTGACCACCAAATTCTTTTTTCGAATACTTATAGGACGGATAGTATGCTGTTACGACCGCTAGGGGTCGGCCGTAACAGTAAAAGGAATAAGTCAAACTACCAGAGAGATATCAAAAATAACATGCGTTTATTTCCAAAAGGGTTTTAGCGTCAGGGGCAGACAAGGACAAAATAACAAACAAAACAATCTTTTGTTAAACCTCTACAATTCCTAAAACAAAAGAAAACAAAATACAATTTAAACTTACCTACCTCCCTAAACCAAAACAATGTGAAAATATATACAAAATAAAATGGCGTCAACCCCCCTACCTCCCTTATTTTGACAAAAACATTTACAGTACCTAAATGTACAAATCCGTAGCAAAGAAAACAATCCGGAATCCAAAATCGTAGTCAAACAGGCATGGGTCACTTAACAAGGATAAACAAAGGTTCAAAATCACAATCTCCAAATATCACTCACAGAACAATCTCAAATAAACACTCACAAACTATCTGATACACTCTAGAATAGACGATAAAACAATAGCAAAGTGGTAACAATCAACGATGGCACAATAGTGGGACCTCTTGTTGAGTGTTTGGGGCGGTTCTTATATGTGGATCAGGTGTGGAGGAGAACCAATCGGAGCCTCCAACAAATGATCACCAGATCCGCCCACCTGTAACACAAACAAGCACATGCACAAACACAGATAATAATACACAGGACAGAATGGAATCAGTGAGTAAACATTAAAATGACTCAGGCTCATAACAATGCGAATTGGGACGCAGCATGAGTGTCGCTTTCGGATAAAGGGGGTTCGAAACTCGCACCACCTTCTGGGTGTTGCAGGAGTAGAAGCAGTTGTAGTAGTGTCAGAACTCTTGGCATTGTCGTTATTGTGTCATATATGTGTTAGGGCTGTATATTATTACATTATATCAGATTAGAATACTTATAGTATATTGTTATTAATAATTATAGTAGCTATATTATAATCTTGTTATATTAAATTAGATAACATTATTTGGATTTTTGGATCTGGACTGGACTGCTTTTTGTTTTGGATTGCGCTTTTGGATTTGTTTGCTTTTTGCAACTCTTCCTTTTTCCTGGTAATGGAGCCAGCAAGAAAGAGGAGATCCTCACCCGTCTGGCCTCAACAGAAGCATCAGTATCCTCATTTATACCAACTGGCACTGGCATTTTTATGTTCCCCTGCATCCTCTGTTCCTTGTGAAAGGATCTTTTCCAAGGTTGGAGAGGTTTTGTCCAAAAAGAGGAATCGTATTAACCCCAACACACAACAATAAAAATCTATTGTAATCCTTCCTTCACCCCCTCAAACTGTAGTGTTGCAGTTTCCTCCTCTATGCCCAGTTCTATAAGCACAACACTGCACTAAAACTAGTAACAGTTCACTGAACTTCTTTGAACAGTAGCTAGGTGTCACTAGTGAGCAATACTGAATGAAGCTTCGAGTAATGAACCTGGACTGTGGTTCAGGAAGCCTAATTTTGCCATCATTACGGAAGACTGAATAAAGGACGACACAATCTCACGTGAGTAGAGTGGTAAGGAGTCTGACAGAAAGTACTGCGACGAGACCAGACAATGAGTGGATGGTGAACTGTGAATATATAGGCTGTGTTGATGAAGAAGTGCAGGTGCAGCGAGTCAGTAATCTGGTGATTTTGAACGAGTGGGCAGGTCCTGGTGATTGGATGATTGGGGCTGTGACGTATGGCTGACTCTGTGACAGCAGCGTGACTATCTGCTCACTGAAATGGTTTTTATTTTTCAACCAAAATGTTTACCAGCACTTTTACAATTTTCTTCATGAGGGGTCAATAAATTCAGTAGATTCCGTGCACTGATATTGAATTACTGTAGTTTGTAACTGTAACTTTAATGTAACTTTTTTTCGCCATTGGTCAACCAAACATCCATATCTCAAACTTTGGCGAGTTTGAACTCACATTTTAAAGCTCTCTAAAGCCCGATACACAACCAGCCACATTTTCACACAGCGTTCTTATCTCCAAAACATGTAAACAATACTAAAAGAAAATTACCATGGTGAAGTTTCATTTCATCATGGGTGCATGTCAAATCAAGACTTTCCCTGTTTCAGATTCTTGAATGAAGAGATAAATATCGTATCTTATTTCAAGCAAATGTCATACCACAAAAAAAAAAAAAAAAAAACAACAACAACAAACAAACAAAAAACGGTTCAATCAATGGGCCCTATGGGTTCTTGACTCAATTTTAAAGAAACCTTTTTGAGAAAAGAAAAAAGGTTCTAAGGAGAGATGTCTTAAATGATTGCATATACCGTACTTTCAATACTTTTCAATATACTTTTCAATAGGCAATTTAAATTATTTCAAGTGATAAACTATTGCAAGCTGTTTAATTCATAAAATGTAATTAAAATGTAATTAAAACTATATATAATTAAGACTAAATTCATAAAATATTTCAATAAACCTTTTCTTCTAAGATTGAAAAAAATGAATCAACTTAAGTATACAAATCATTGCATGCATAGGTGTTTCTTAAACTATGGGCACTTTTGGTCCTGTGGGCTTACAATTTCTCTAGAAACATACTCAATACTCTCACATGCTTTAATTTGAATTAATTTGTCCTCTATCAATATCTGAGTCTAGGCCTATATAAATGCATCGCAGAATGTCATGAACAATTCCTCTTCATCTCAAATTATGTATTGTGTTCCATATATTTAATATGTGTTTTATTCTATGGTGGGAATGACTACAATTGTGGGGCAATCATGTTTTTAAATAGTGTTGAAATAACTTTCACACAATGTAAATTTAAATAGTTTGTCATCATGGTTTTAAACATATAATAATAATATTAATGTTATAATGGATATTCTATAAAGTCCGGGTCTTGGATATGGATAAAACAATATTAAACTAGGCTATATAAAACATATTTGTAGCTAAATAAATTATGAATAGTAAAAATGTTAATGTCATAAAAAAGGGGAAAAAATATATGTTTGATTTCACAAAAATGTGTCGCTTGGACATAAAAGTAACTGAAGTTGAAGAAACACCCATCTATCCACATTTTTTTATGGAGAATCACATATTTAATTCTTTAACTACTTTAAATAATTTGAGATTTAAATGCTCACTCCAGGCCAACAGATGGCGATTATGACACAGCCAATATTTTCAAACCTCCATATGATGACGACATTTGTATCCGAAGAAGAAGACTGCTGCTCCGCTTTGTTTACTTTTACAGATGGATGTTCAAATCACATTTTTTTATGAAAGCACTGATATCTGATTTAACAACCGACATGTAAGGTAGAAAAAACACAGCATGGAGGAATCGTGGGATTTTGAATTCTTGTCTCGTATGGTTGATAGTCTGGTTTCCTTTCTGTCCGAATTTGTGGACGATTGGCTGGCCAACGACATGAGAGTTGCAGTGTTTAAAATCCTGTTCAGCTGGCTTGTCATCAGTCTCGTTGCTATCCACTTTGCATGGAAAGTGTACGGGAACACTGTCAACGATATGTACTACCGACAGGGTGAGTATTTTCGGAGGTGCTTTGCGTAATCCATAATAATAAGTCTTACTGTATAAAACGTGTTGTGACCATACACTGCCCGGCCAAAAAAAAAAGTCGCTGTTTGGATTCAAATCCTATTTTCTAGCATGTTATCATTATGTGTTTTTGAAACAGTTCTTCTAACACTAATTGATGGAGTGTGTAGCTTTTCATTTGTCAACAACCAACCATAAACTGATGCACCACTTGATGGAAATAACATCACAACATTTATTTCCATCAAGGTGCATCACATTTTGGTCAAGATCTTGTATTGACAATGCAAGAGTCCAGCACTTTAAGTCTTCTCCAGCACATCCTAAAGACTTTCAATGAATTTAAGGTACTCCGAGTTGCAAATTCATGTGTGAAAATGATTCTTCATGCTATTCTTAACCATTCTTTTACAATTTGAGCCTGATGAATATTGACATTGTCATCATTGAATATGGCCTTATGGTTTACAAAATGAAAAGCTACACACTCCATCAGTTAGGGTTAGAAGAACTGTTGCCAAACATATAACATGCTAGAAACTTAATAATCACTGCAATAATGATCCAATCATAGACTCTTAAGCATTTGCCTATTTAAAATCAGATTTTTTTTTGGCCTTTCAGTGTATATTGTGCATTTGAAAAAGTAGTAACGTTACTTGGACTAAATATGTTTGTGATCATTTCTCAGGGACTGGAGGACAGAATGGCGGGACCCCTGACACTGCGCCTCACCTGAGCGGATGGTAGTTGACCCGCCTTTCTGTTGTTCTCTTCATGAAAGATTTGTTGACCTTAAGTTACAAATGAACTAAAGACTCAGGATTTAATTTATCTTTGGCTGCATTATGATGATGATTTCCTAATTCTAATTTGGAATATGATCAACAATTTTGCGTATGGAAAATTAGAATATTGAAATTTTTAAATATTGAAAAATATAACATTTTAACTCAAATGGACTGAACAATTCACTGACAAGACAAATCGAATCGTTCTGAGTGCTTCATTCACTGAAGCGTCTCATAATGAGCCGTGAACCGATGAGTGATCTGGTAGCATTATGACTGCCTAGGATTTTACTGATGGACAGAGAATGGCTTCATTGAAACTGTAATAAACAGCACTATTAATAAAACTCTATCAAAAAAAGTAGCTTGATATTATAAACATCAGTGGTTTGTTTTAGTATGTAGGCTAATTTGTGCATAGCCCTTTTATGAAAACGCCTGTTGAATCCAATGTTTTCCATTTTATTCCTAGGGAAAGTGCAGCTGGTAATGCCAAAAAAAAACACTGTGAGTGATGTACCTGCAACTGGACTAAGAGCGCGCGCACACACACACACACGCACACACACACACACACACACACACACACACACACACAATGGAAAAAAGCAATTGCATTCCTTCAAGAACATTAAATATATCAGAATTTGTGCTATTAAATCATTTTAACTTGTGAAGATGTCTGTGATGGACTGTGGTGCAAAACTCAAGGCCCAAACACATGAATATGTGCTCGAAAATACACAACTGAATGGTGCTGTGCACCGGAAAAGGAGGATACTGTGATATATAGCAGCTCTGGCTCTTTTAGGATGTTTGTTTGGATTGAACTCTTGAAGCTAGTAGATAGCAAGACTTAAACAATTCTCACACCATATCATTTGACTAAATACTGACAGGAATACTAGTCAAAATGCAGGTCCCAGATGTTCACAGTCATTTGGTCTTTGTAGAAATCAAACTGATTTCAGTTATATAAGAAAATAGACTTGATTGTACAGAAATAAGACGACATTTAGTACCTCTGTGTCCGAAAGGTTACAGCTGTCTTTTTGCAGTGAAAATAATAAATACAATTTGTACTGGTTTCCTGTTATTTATTTCATGAGCAAATTGTATTTCAATGTATTGCAGTACACATTAAAAAGCACCTTACTTTGTTTCAGGACTCATTAATGGGGGGAAAAAGAAGACATTAAAAGTGGTTAAAATAAGCGATATCGTGAAAAATCTTAAAAAGTGCACTTCTGGTAGACTACCTTGGAGGAAAAAAAATATTTATTCCCCCATAATTTTGTTGCTTCCAAACACAAATGAACCTAAAGTCAAATTATTGGAAGTCTCTGGGGGGATGGTGGCAGCAGCATAACATGCACATCCATCACATTGGTTCCTGTCAGTCCAGGCATGAGTAACCGTCGTCCTTCAGAGAGCTGTGAGAAAAATGTGAACGAATCATTATTGGTGAGAAAGCCATCAATGTCCAGACCTTGAGACATGGCCTCTTCCATCAGTTCCCCATCTGTGATGGCACCAGCTGCCTCAGTCGGGCCGTCCTGTCCATCGGTTCCTCCACTGAGAAACACTGCACCACTCTTCACTTCACCACCACTGAGCTCCAGCCCCACCCGCAGAGCCAACTCCTGGTTCCTCCCTCCCCTGCCCGTTCCTGTCAGCTGCACGGTGGGTTCTCCTCCAGCTAGCAGACAGGTCGCACCCCAGCCTTCCTTCCTCTCCTCTACAAGCACGTTCATGGTGCGACACAAATCCCAGCTTTCTATCCCAACATCTGGCCCTAGCTGAAGGATCTCTGCAGCAAGCTCAGGAGGAGGTTCCTTTCCTGGGGAGCATGCAAAACTTGAGAGCAGCCCGTAGAGTCGTGCAACGGAACGAACGTCACCACATACTCCTGGAGCTAGAATGACAGGTCGAAGTCCTAATTCAATGGCCTTACGGCTTGCACATTCAAGAGCAATAGTGTTTGAGCCAATTACAACATTTGAAACATGGTCTTTGACTTCATGTGGCTGTTCTTGCCCCTGCAATTCACAAGGCCTAGCTTTGCTAAGCACCTCTTTTACAGAGGAAGGAATAGAGTCGGAGAGCTTATAACGATCCAAGATAGCCCAGACCTCCTCTGGCCGGGAGTCACTCCTGACTGTTGGACCGCTGGCTATCAAATCCAGAGGATCTCCAATAACATCTGACAGAATCAGCGCCACCACCTTCAAGACAGTGTGATGTCAGAAAGAGTAAATATTATGCTTTACTGACATCATGGGGTATTGCTTAGCATTTTTCTTTGTCCTCACATAAGCCGAATTCTGGGATTTGGGAGTGTACACCTATTTTTTGATTATGTAATTGTGTTACCTTGGCTGGGTTGGCACATTGGGCAAGGCCTCCACCCTTTAACAATGACAGGTCTCGTCTCACTGTATTTAACTCCTGAATTGTTGCACCTGCTGCTGCAAGTTTTCGTGTCACATCCTGTTTCTCCTGCAAGGACATGGGTGGGGCTGGAGCAGGTAAAAGAGCAGAACCACCACCTGTGCATAGATGCATGTAAAAACATGAACATTTCAACAAATACACAACTTTATAAAAGCTTGGGGTGAGCAAGATTTATTTTCTTTTTTTTTGGAAAGAAATTAATACTTTTTTTGGGCAAGGTACATTAAATTGATCAAAACTGACAGTAAAGACATTTATAATGTTACACAATATTTATATTTCATATAAAGGCTGATCTTTTGAACTTTCCATTTGTCAAAGAATTCTAAAAAAATAATAATAATCACAGTTTCCACAAAAATATTAAGCTGCACAACTGTTTTCAACTTTGATAATAATAAAGAAAGTCTCTTGAGCACCAAATTAATTTCTTAGAATGATCATGTGACACTGATGCCTGGAGTAATAATTTCACAATATTACTGTTTGTACTGTATTTTGGATCAAATAAATGCAGCCTTGGTAAAATAATAATTATACAGGAAGAAAATATGTCACAGTACCAGAGATGAGCACAAGCAGCAGATCTTTCTCAGTCAGACCGCTGGCCAGTTCTCGTATACACTCTGCTGACTTCAGGGCATCTCTATCTGGTAAATTGTGCTTTGCTCCTTCCATCACTGTAATTCTGCTGTGACTTTCAAGCAGCATCTTCCTGAGCAGACATACAAACAAGAGTTTCTCAGTGGAAGATTAAAAATTAGATTTATCCTTCAGTTTTAAAATTAAATATAATACCTGGGCATTTCTGTCTAACCACTAAGCATTTTGATGATAAGTTACAAATCCCAGTTTATTGCTATATAAACTACCTATAAATCTCATTTAACAGAACTCAGGTACATTAAAATGTTTGTTTTTTTAAACACTAAAATACTTACGCTTTTCCATGATTTCGCAGTGTATTCTGGATACCATGAGGCACACTGACCACCCCTTTAATTAGATGGTCCCCTACAATCCTCTCTGCTTCTGCTGCCATGCCCAGCACCGCCTTACCAAACCCCACCAAATAAAGGTTATTGTTAAGCGTGAAACTCTGTCCACCCACAAGTAGTTTGTCTCCATGTCGCTCCAGACCCCTGCGAACCACTATGTCTGGCTGCACAGCTTCAACCGCAGCAGAAAACACAGCCCGGGCTCGCGTGTCTAATGACGACATACTGCGAGAGTACAATGATGCTAAGCCCACCCGCAGTGGTTGCTGCAGGTGAAGAGAACGTGAGAGAGCAAGAATCTGAGCCATGTAACACTTAAACTATCCACATCAGATAAAGAGAGCCACTTAACACCTGAGGAGAGAAAGAGATTAAAACCAGGATGATTATTAATAACCAATTACACAGATTTTAATTAGCATTGATTTGTATCTTATTTATTACCCCCTCTATTTCACTCACAATTAATTTATTGTTATCGAAATTCACTCTGTTGATGTCTAAAGGTAGCATTAGAGGGTACCAAGCGAAATCTGTTACCCTCTTTTATTTCACAGACAATGTCTTTAATGTTACCCAAATTCACTCTGGAGATGTCGAATCTCCTGTTTCATACACCAAAAACCATTTTAGTTGGATGTGAACCGCTGCGGTTATCAGAACTGACAAGGTAGCATTAGAGGTTAGCATTTAGCATTAAACTATAATTTCAGATCCTAAAAAGTATCTGTGAACAGACACAGATATGCAGGCCAGGGTCACCAACCAGGCATTAGAGGTTACTGAAATCTATCCCCCTCTATAAACATACATTCAAACAATATTAGAAAGCATAGGCTATGCTCTGATGTGAATAGCTGCATTTATTCAGTATACAGTAGGGTCACCAAATCTAATGCTAAATTGTCGGATTTGGTGGCCATGCTGTGTGCAAAAATAAATCATTTAAACATCACCAGAGCAAATTTGCATACCATTAAAGCCATTGTGTTTGAAATAATAGGTAACAGATTTTGGAAACCTATAATTGTGCCTTGTCAGATTTGGAAACCCTAAAATATTGTATATTTTCAGTAGGCTATACATACTTTCCCCCCAATATTTACTCATTTACAAAATTTTACCAAGCAGGAACAGTTATCAACTAATGCAGATAATTCTCTCAATAACAAAAATCTCTACACTACAACTAAATGACCAATTGTAGTCAACTAGAAACAGTGTGAATTCATAATATACATTTCCTGTCCCATCATAGTGACAGTCCGAACGTGATTTAAGGAAAACGTACCTGCACACTGTTCCTGGTAATTCTGAAACTTTTTTATGAACTGACGAAACTTTTGAGAACTGCATTACACTGACGGGCCTGTGTACTTAACGAGTATGCTAATGATTGACGACTACAGTTGACCATAGGGCAGAGAGTAGTTTCAGAGCTAGTCAGTAGAGGTTTATGGATTAATCAATCCAAAAACGGTAGAGGGGGAGGTACGACAATAGCCTTTGACACTAGTTGACTACAAGTCAAGTTTTAGGCTAAGTCCAGTTAAAGTGCTGAGGGGTCAATGTGCACCATCCCAGACTGCATTGAAAACATACGCATTTCCCCACACAAATGACAACAAAGGATCATTTTTACCTCAATTATTTTTCCATTCGCAAACTTCTGTTCACTTCAGCTATAGAAAACAACCTAAAAATAAAAAAGACATCAGGAGTAACGTTAAATAACCTACGTCTTGACGTCATTTTAATTTCTGTATTAGTCAGACGTTTACACATTCATAATTCCTCCGCCTCCTTTTTCTCCTTGTTGTGAACAAGATTGACTCACATGACGAATGAATTAACGAAATAAAATACCCTCTCCATCGGTCGGACAACACACCCTCGCTCACGAACGAAATGTCTTGTTCAGTGCCGCTCCAAATCGGTGTTTTGAAATAATCTTTTGTAAACAAATCGTTTTGTTCTGTGAGGGGGGATAGTTCGTTCGGTAGATCTAACCAATGTAAAACAGAACCATATGCTCGCAGCCCACACTGGAATGCCATTGGCTGGATCTTGAGGCAATCTTTTAAGTCAGGAAAACGAATCAGCAAAGAACAAGAACGATTCGTTTGCATAAATTATTCGTTTAACAAACACGATAACATAAACATTGCGTCACACAGCGGAGCTTCCGAGTTTAAACTCAAGTGACCTTCTATTACACACTAAGGTTGGACATTCAAGTTGAATCATGAAACACATATATGCTAACTTACTGTTTTGAAGAAGCAATGACATATTTTGTTCAGAAGGTGGCAGTATTCAATAAGTCAGCCAAACTAAACTAAAACCATTGCTGCGTCCCTATTCGCATACTATCCGTCCTAAATAGTATTCGAAAATAGAATTAGTACCTCCCAAATCGTAGTATGTTGAAATGAGTGTCCCAAAGAGACCCGGATGGTCTACTATATCCGGTCAGAATCCGAAGTGCAGATCGTTGCACGGCTGATATTGCTCGAAACACATCGCGCTTTGGACGAGGATTCGTTAGAACTACAAACACGACTGAAAAGTGTTCAAAAACTCCAGACATGGAGGACGCGCGAGTCCGACGGTTATGTAGAGAGGTTTAGATAAAGGGGTTTGAGTGATGAATTATCAGTATTTAACCTCACGAAAATGTATTTTTTATGTATATATTTCAATTTTGTCCACATTATATTGCATCTGCAGCATTGTGAACTTTTGCAAAGATACGTTTAGCCATTAACTTTTAAATGCATTATTATATTCAAATTCCAAACACATGAGTTGAGTCTCGGCATGAAAGCCCCATGACTGGCAGATGAACGTGCGACAACAATTCTCTCCACAATGCTGCAGATGCAATATAATGTGGACAACATTGAAATATATACATAAAAATACATTTTCGTGAGGTTAGATACTGATAATTAATCACTCAAACCCCTTTATCTAAACCTCTCTACATAACCGTCGGACTCGCGCGTCCTCCATGTCCTTTTCAGTCGTGTTTGTAGTTCTAACCGAATCCTCGTCCAAAACGCGGGCAATATCAGCCGTTAGAGTGTGCAACGATCTGCACTTCAGATTCTGACCGGATCCGGGTCTCTTTGGGACACTCATTTCAACATACTATGATTTGGGACGTACTAATTCTATTTTCGAATACTATTTAGGACGGATAGTATGCGAATTGGGACGCAGCAATTGACTCCCATTTATTTTGGCGTCACTTTGACAGCGAATAACATCTGAGGCGTCCAAAGGCTTAATTTGTCCATTATTTATTTCTAAAGAAACACGACAATGTATAAAATGCTCCATTACTTTATATCTTACGTTACGGCCCCGTAGAAGCTGTTTTTGTAAAAATAGGCTAAAGATTGCCTCATAACCATGGGACTTTCTGTCGCACAATAGAGACATTACCGTATAGACAGGAGGAGAAGCTCGCAGGCAATCTTTTACTGTCTATGAGGCAATCGGGGGGACATGAAGGCACAAAGTCAAGGTAGAAGCCCATAAATAGAGAGTCCATAAAAGCAACGGGACAAAATATTTCAACAACGTTTTTGAGGAATTAGGTGATTCAGATTTGTCTTGGCACAGCTACTAGAAGATTTACAACTGTCAGACTGTCGTCACGCTCAGTTTGAGCCCGCTCAGACATCAGACAGGAAGTGCAATAATCGGGCTTCAGTCTTCTCCGTTGAAATCAATGGGGTCGCTGTGTCCATTTCTTTTACTGTCTATGCTCAAAACCATGTTCTCTATGGGCCAGAAATGATAGCCTTAAAGTCAACATGAAATCAAAATGGACAATTCTTTTTTTCAACCTGTCACTCACACAAACCACAATCATCCAATCAATTCCTAATGGACAAAATCAAATCCCGCCCTACATTGTTCTTTTGTGTTTGAGAAGCCATTTCACTCGGATATGTCACAATATGGAAGAAAAGGCAATCGCAACTTCCGTTTCATGCAGACTTTAAGAGAAATGAACAGGAATCAATATAAAAGTATAATATAAATTTAAATTTTGATTGTTTAAGCTAATTTGCCATACCAATGTCATAATTTGTCATTTTATAATGGTTTATTTGTTTTTTAAATATGCAACTAAATTTAATGGACATATTTAAAGCCTTGCAGACACAAAGCTAGTTAAAAGTGCTGTTCTTGTTTGTTTGCATTGCAGTTCTGTCATGTTTGTTGTACTATCTATTGCAGCACTTTTTTGTGTTGTCATGGATAATTGATGTGCAGAAGGCTATGTAATTCTCAGGTGGCTGCAGATAGCAGATGGGAAGAGGTCACTGTGCTGGCTGATATTTCCATTCTGCAGCACCAGTGACCCTTTGTCATCCTCTATGCGTACACTCCCTTTGCATCCCCTTCGTCCCTTCCGTCCTTGTGGCAATCATATCCTCCGTTGTTTTATAAAGGGCTCAGATTTGGCTAATGTGTTGGGTAGAATGTATCAAGCCATGCATTGGAAGTTTTCCATCAGTGATCACTTATTCACCTGAGGCCTGGTGTGAGAGGATGATGGAACGACAACTGAACAGATGGCAAAGAGTTGGCAGGTGACTTTCAGCGGATACTAAGAGAGGCTGCGATTTATGAATACTCAGCAATAAGCAGCATAATTTGCATGACCAGAGGGTATCTGGCATCAATGCAGGGGACAAGCTTAACTCTCTAAGGTGGCTGAACTCTCACTTCCAGTAAGTGACTAAGATGAATCACTTTACTGTGTGCAATTAGATCTTCTCACTTTTTCATTAAAGCCAATATAGGGAATAATGGTAAATGGAGAAGATGGAAACAGAATTAGCAGGCCCGAATACTTTATCATATTCCATTGCACATTCATCGCCAAGGTTTTTCCCCGATTGCACCATCACTCTTGTTATTCAATTACAGTAAAAACAAAGAGAAATCACTCTTTCTTATAACTGTATTTGCCATGTGAGTGCATGGCCATCTTATTGCTTTTGTGCTTTAAATATCATGCAGTCTCTGGCTGTGATCTACATTCATATATTATGCAGATGCATGATGCAAAGTTCTTTGATGCTTTATCTGGGGTTCAGATTGTGGAATATGTTCATTTGAATAGCAGCCCATAAAGTCAAATGCTCAAAACAATCATCATGCATGCACTGAGGATTATGTAGAGATTTCACCATGACAAAGATAAAATAAATAAACCTTGGGGTGAGAGCAGGGGCACCATGCACCCATTTGAATACATATTTTAATTAAACAAACCAAATTGCGACTGAACTTTACAGACAGAGATCATTACGCATTTCAATTGTTGTATGGAGAAGAGTTTTAATATTTTCGCTTTTATAGCTAACATATTATATCTTTAATATTTATATAAATTAGTTAAGGCTAATTTATATCAATATTAAAGATATAATATTTTGTGTTAGGGTTAAAAAAGGGTATACTTTTTTAACATTATAGTGTGTTGAGGATGACAGAATTTTCAGATTTAAAGCAAACGATCTGCAGAAAATGCAACTCAATCATACCTACCAAATTTAGACATCCCTGAAATAAATAAATAAGCCGTGTTGGTGGAAGTCCCTTTTAAAAGTAATGCTTTACAATATTGCGCTATACTTCCTAAAAATGTTTTACTAATTGCATTACTTAGTTACTTTTCATGGAAAGTAATGTTACACGTTACTTTTGCATTACTTTTTCTCACCTGGGCTGAGCTTGCTTGTTTGTTTTTTTGTTTGAAAAAAGTCCTATTTTTGGCTAATATAAAGACCTTTTTACACCTGAAGGGAAATGAATAAGCCTCAGTCTAAAGGAAATGCAAATTCACACCTTTACTGTAGAGGGCGCAGCTCTCCCCCTTCAGCTGTGCTGACATTCTGGATCGCAGAAGAATAGGACGCAGGAGAAAAAAGTTCAACCAAAGCCTCCAAGGTTAGTAAAAAAATAAAAAAAATAGCGTTATGCTGCGGTACGCAGGGGAAGAGACCAGAAGTCTTTTTTTAAAATGGTTGTCAATGGAGGAGAGGCTTCACTACGCTAAAAAAATGCTTTTGTGGAAAAACAGCTTATCATTTAATGAATCGCCTATCAGCTAATCTTCAACATGTTTGCTTTCATACATTAGTTTTGGATTGATCTATTTTTAAAGTTTACACTGTAAAAGTCACGGACTGCGCATTCAGTTTACGGCACTTCTCTCTAATTTCTATGGTATCCGCAAATTGTGATTGACTGTCGCACACATAGACATAATATAGAGCTCTCTATTATGTCTATGGTCGCACAACTCCAATGATGTCAAGGCTGCGATGTGATTGGTTATTAAGGCACACATGATCCAAGTTGGCTGTTACGCTTTCTTCAATGTTAGAATCATGGACCCTCTTATCTCCCAATAATAAGACCAAAAGACCCAGAATAGGCGTGAGCATATATAAGCGGAGCTCGGGGGCTGTCTCCCTGATTTTCATCTCTTCAGCGAAACAGTCCTTCGGGCAGCCACGGCGAGGACCTATAGCCCCCCCCCCCAAAATACTTGGGGGGAATGACAGAGTCAAAACAAGCCTCTGGGACACGGGACCGGCGGTGAGGGCTCTGGGATGGACGGGACCGGCGGTGAGGGCTCTGTGCTGGACGGGAACGGCGGTGAGGGCTCTGTGCTGGACGGGGCCGGCGGTGAGGGCTCTGTGCTGGACGGGACCGGCGGTGAAGGCTCTGTGCTGGACGGGACCGGCGGTGAAGGCTCTGTGCTGGACGGGACCGGCGGTGAAGGCTCTGTGCTGGACGGGACCGGCGGTGAAGGCTCTGTGCTGGACGGGACCGGCGGTGAAGGCTCTGTGCTGGACGGGACCGGCGGTGAAGGCTCTGTGCTGGACGGGACCGGCGGTGAAGGCTCTGTGCTGGACGGGACCGGTGGTGAAGGCTCTGTGCTGGACGGGACCGGCGGTGAAGGCTTTGTGCAGGACGGGACCGGCGGTGAAGGCTCTGTGCTGGACGGGACCGGTGGTGAAGGCTCTGTGCTGGACGGGACCGGCGGTGAAGGCTTTGTGCAGGACGGGACCGGCGGTGAAGGCTCTGTGAAGGCTCACAGACCGACGCTCTTTCCAGACGTGTCTGAAAGGTCGATCCGGTGATGAAAGGTGGCCCTGAGCTGGAGCAAAGTACATAACCTCTCGTCGTCAAGGGTGCTGTGGATGGCAATGTAGACAAACCCCTTGACGAACGAGAGGAAGTGTTGGCTCTTCTCAGCCAGGGGTGCGTTTCCCGAAAGCATCGTTAGCCAACTACGGTCGCAAGTTGGTCGCAATTTCCATTGAACTCTATTGGTAACGACGGAACTTGCGACCATAGTTGGCTAACGATGCTTTCGGGAAACGCACCCCAGGACGATAATTTTTACCCCATCGTCCATCTTAGGGCGGTCGGTTCTTCTGTCACGGGTGGTGTATGCAGAGGAAGACGAGAAGTCGAATTTCCAAATACAATAAACTTTACTTACACCCCACACCCCCACAACTTGTGTTACTTGTAATGTGTTACCCCTAAAACTGTAAATAAATAAACACTTTTTCATTATATTTTTATTTTCTTTTTTTGAATTGCTTTCAAAATCCACATGGCTCAAAAAGTCTCAGGGTTAACATATTGCTGGGGTGTCTGGACGAGAGGATATGTCAACATATTACACATGAACCCGCAAATAAAAAAAAAGAAATAAAACACAAACCATGTCATGCTGTTCCCTGTCAGTTAGCTGTTTTTGCAGGGCCTCACAGAACAAAAGAGATTTCACAGACTTCCTGTCTCTCTTCATTGCCTTAAAAGGCTGATTATTATTGTGACTATGCCTTTGCCAACTTCTCAGAAAGGCCACCTACAGTGACTCTCCTAAAGTTCCTCAAAAGGTCTCGGGTCTTCTGACAGCTTCGAGTTTTTAATAAATAGACTGAATAGAAGAATCCATGTGTCACGTAATGAAAGAGACAGATGGACAGAGACAAAAGAGAAATATGTGGATAATTTGGAAACGGGAGAAGCTGAAGGAAGAAGGAATGAAAACAAACACAAAGGTGATCTAATTGAAATTTTAGTTACATAAATAATCTTTAAATAGTATGGTAAAGCTGAATCTTTATGAAGGAAATATAATGAATATATTGGGCAACAGGATGCAGGTAAATCTCCATGGGGCAGCTTCCAGTGCTCTGCTGCTAGGCAACTGCTTGGGCACTATGTGACTCTTCACATGACAACATTTCTTCTGAAGCAATTAGGACGAATTCAGAACGTTCAGCTTTTTTCCTAAGTGCCCAGTATTTTTTTTTTAATCTTAAATCTGCTAATGCAGACAAAAGGAATCCCAATGAGCTCATTTCCTTTCAGCCTGGCCTTGGTTCTGCAATTCCATACATCCAAATTGATAAAAATTACAGACACTGATCAGTGTTAATAGCAGTGAACAAAATTTGAAAAAATGTTTTGAATACCACATCTCCACAAGTGCAGTTTTCTATATCACGCCATAAAAGAAATGCTTAAAATCATTTTGGACTGTCATTTTGTAAATTATTATCATTATTTATGATGATTAAGACATAAATAAAATACACTACCATTCAAAAGTCTGGGATCTGTAAGATTTTTGATTTTTACTTCTTATGCTCACCAATGCTGTATTTATTCAACCAAAAATACAGTAAAAGGACCAATATTGTGTAATGTGAATAATCCTGTGATGGATGAATTTTCAGCATCATTACTCCAGTTTTCAGTGTCACGTAATCCTTCATTCTAATATTCTGAATTGGAGCCAATGAAGGTGCTTTTCTTTTAAACTCAAGGCATATGCATAGATAATTTAGTTCACTGCTGTATTTTTACTGTAAATGCAGGAACTTTTTGCATGATTTTGAATGAGAAGTGACCTTTCAGTCACAATAGCGTAATTCCTCTGAGCACCAACCACATCCTGCTTCCTGTTCAGTTAGTTTGCTGAAGCAGAACCCTTGGTATCTTCTAAGAATGGACAATTCCATTACTCTGCACATTTGAGTAGCAGAAACAGAGATATGTAGAGATTATGATGGCAGTGCAGGAAGAGTGTTAACCATTTATGGACCTTTATAAGCAAAGTGCTGAAAGCAGTAAGTGTTGAATGATTAAATTTGATTTATATGCATGATTTGTTCAAGGGTGGTTGCTGCTACAAAACTGTCAGTCAGTTTCAAGGTAAACAAAAAAGAAAAGTGGATGCTAAAATGCTATTTCTTATCAGAATGACTCCCGAGACGCTTCGACCTGTCACTGCTACAAAAGATGAGATCACATGCACCCCTGTATTCAGAGACTGTGTCCTCTTTGACAGATTTACTGTCTTTTAATAATTCAATGGGATCTAAATCATGTCAAGGCAAACAGAAACTGAAATAACTCAGGCCATAATGACGTTTAAGAGCATCCCCTTCACTCTGGAAGTATCCCCAGAGCGCCCGTCTGTATTTACAAATAATGTAAATTATGTCTATATATTGTGACAGCAGTCTCAAGTGAATGTAAATCTAACTTAACACTGTAAAACATAAAATCGCAATATCTTTGTTTTCTGTTTCAGTCAAATAAATAAAATGGTTTTCATTGATCTCTTGCAGGACATAAAACGTCTCTGGTTACTTGCGTAACCTATGTTCTCTGAATAGGGAACGAGACGCTGTGGAAAGCGCAGTGGGATATTCTCTGAATGTGCCGATTGTCTGAAGCCTTATAGAATCACGCCAAGTCATTGGCTGATGGCGTCCGCGCGATATGGCTCCGCCCCGACGCTCTTACGTCGCATCATTACATAGTCGCGCGCGCGCCATCTGCTCCTCAGATTTCTCTGCCGAAAAGAAACTGTCAGCAGCGCGAGGAGCTTGGCCGCTAACGCAGCGTCTCGTTCTCTATTCAGAGAACATAGGTTACGCAAGTAACCAGAGACGTTCTCTTTCATAGGTTCACTCAACGCTGCGGAAAGCGCAGTGTGAACGGACTACCAAACTCGCCAAGCTAGAGCGCTTTTATAACTGGTAGATAAAAGAGACAACGACCGAAATGAGTTCAAACAGAAAGAACCTGGGAACCCGGGGTCATGTCAAGATCCAAGCTATAGAACCTTACAAAAGTATGTGGAGAGGACCAGCCTGCCGCAACACAAATATCCTCCAAAAGTGCTCCTCTGAAAAGAGCTTGAGAAGATGCTACACTTCTGGTCGAATGTGCTCTAATGTTAAGAGGTGAAGGCAAGCCACGGACCCCGTAAGCCAACGAGATAGCCTCTGTGACCCAGTGAGAAATCCTCTGCTTTGATGCAGCAAGCCCACGGCGGCTAGCACCGAAGCAAACCAGAAGCTGGTTAGATTTCCTCCAACCGCCTGAGCGGTCTACATATATCTTAAGAGAACGAACTGGGCAGAGCAAGTTAAGCTTCCTATCTTCCTCAGACGAAAATGGAGGAGGGTGGAAAGCGTTAAGGTTAACTACCTGTGAGCGGAAAGTTGAGGAAAGAACCTTGGGGACATACCCTGGTCTCGGCCTCAAGGAAACTTTGACCAGGCCAGGGGCAAAGTCCAAGCAAGACTCGCTAACAGAAAGAGCTTGTAAGTCTCCCACCCGCTTTAATGAGGACAAAGCTAACAAAAGAGAAACCTTGAGAGTCAGAATCCTCTCCGGAGCTGACTCCAAGGGCTCAAAGGGGGCTTTCGTCAACCCTCTAGGACAACAGAAAGATCCCATGAGGGAACTCTAGGGGAGCGAGCTGGATTCAGGCGCTTCACCCCACGCATAAAGGCAGAAACTAACCTTAATTTGCCCAGGGGAATCTCATCCGATTCCCTATGCGCTGCAATAGCCGCGACATAAACTCTGAGAGTGGTAGTGGCTGCTCCAGCCGCAAACTTCTCCTGCAGGAATTCCAGTACTGAACCAGCAGGGCAGTTAACTGGGCTCCTATCATGTGCTAAGCACCAAGTCTCAAAAACCTTCCATTTGGAAGAATATAATCTCCTTGTAGAAGGGGCTCTAGCACTCGCAATGGTCTCCTGAACGTCAGTTGGGAGACCAGAGCTTAATGCTAACGGCCTCTGATCGGCCAAACATACAGCTTCCACATGTCTGGGCGAGGATGCCATATCCTGCCCTGTAGCTGGGACAGCAGATCTTCCCTGACCGGGATCCTCCAGAGGGAAGATTCCAGAAGGGGAATTAGCTCCGAAAACCATGGCTGAGATGGCGGAGCTACCAGGAGGAGGCGGACTCCGCTCTCTCTCACTCTGGCCAAGACCGCCTGGATCAATTTGATGGGCGGGAAGGCATAGAGTTTCTGCGTTGGCCAAGGGTGAGCGAACGCATCTATCCCCAATGGGGCCGGGGGACTCAGGGAGAACCAAAGCGGGCATTGGGACGACTCTTGAGATGCAAAGAGGTCCACCTCTCCAAAAACCTTCCATATCAGGGCCATCGTCTGGCGGTTCAACATCCATTCCCCCGATCTGAGCTTCTGTCTCGACAGAAAATCTTCTGCGAGGTTCAGAACCCCTGGGACATGAACCGCTCTTAGAGATAGGAATCTGCTCTGAGACCACAGGAGAAGGTGACGCGCATGCCTGTCTAGGGTGCGCGACCGAGAACCTCCCTGCCGGTTCACATGAGACACCACTGCCATGTTGTCTGTTCTGACAATGACATGGTGACCCTCCAGAAGAGGGAGGAAATGAAGCAGAGCCAGAAAAACGGCTCTTAACTCCAGGCAGTTTATGTGCCAAGAGAGAGCCTCTCCGGTCCAGACCCCACACGCTGGTCTGCCCTCGAAAACCGCTCCCCAGCCGGTGAGGGAGGCATCCGTCGTAATCATCTGGCGACGAGATACCGCACCCATGCTGACCCCTTTCCGCAGAAAAAGAGGGTCCCGCCAAACTGACAGGGCTCGAAAGCAACTGCGCGATACCTTCAGTAGGCGAAGGGTTGACCCGGAGGGTCGAACCCCTGAGAGTTTCACCCACCACATGAAGGGTCTCATGTGGAGTAGACCCAGCGGTAGCACAGAGGAGGCCGCGGCCATAAGGCCCAGCATCCTGCGGCAGGTGCCCACAGACACATGATGGCTTAGCGAAAAACGAGCAAAGCATGCCGTCAAGCTGGAAATCCGTGCAGGGGCCAAACGGGCCTGCATGAGAACGGAATCCATGTTCACCCCCAAGAAAACGGTGCTTTGAGCCGGAGCAAGAACACTCTTCTCCGAGTTCACCCTCAAACCGAGAGACTGGATATGACTCAGAACGATGTCTCTGTGGTGGGCCACTAGCTTCCTGGACTGGGCTAAAATAAGCCAATCGTCCAGGTAATTTAGAACACGGATGCCCTGGAGCCGCAATGGAGCCAGAGCTGCATCCATGCACTTTGTCAATGTCCTCGGGGCCAGAGATAGGTCGAAGGGAAGGACCCTGTACTGGAACGCCCTTTCTCCAACGGTGAACCTGAGGAACTGCCTGTGTCGTTGTACAACCTGGATGTGAAAATAAGCATCCTTTAGGTCTATCGTCACGAACCAATCCCCTGGACGAATCTGAGATATGATAGCTTTCAGCGTCAACATCTTGAATTTCCCTTTGTAAAGGGCGAAGTTCAGTTGGCGGAGGTCCAGTATGGGACGCAAACCGCCGCCCTTCTTCGGGACCAGGAAGTAACGGCTGTAAAAGCCCCGCTCGGTTTCCCCTGGAGTAATCTCCTCTATTGCTCCCTTGAGAAGGAGGGAAGAGATTTCTTGCTGAAGTACAGAAGCCTGAGTGGCGCTGTCTACTACAGTAGGAAACACCCCGTTGAAACGGGGGGGATTGCGGCAAAACTGAAGAGTGTAGCCGAACCGAATTGTGCGAAGAACCCAATACGATACCCCTGGTAAGCGCTCCCACTCTGGAAGGAAATGTGATAGAGGAGGAGGGATGCTGTAATGCAGACGACATACCTGAGTGAGGGTGCCGTGCTGACGCTCCTGGGGTGAAGAGGTTGACTGTGCAGGAGGGCCATCGGCGTCCTGGCACGTGATGGGAGGCATCGAGACTGGGGTCATGGTGACCAGGTCCGCCTGCTCCGGAGGAAAACGGAAAGTGCCCCCGAGGATGCGGCCGGCAGTTATAGAGAGTGCGGGGGGTGAGGGGAGAAAGCAGAAAGCGTCTCCTTCCTCCCGCACCGGACTGAGTAGAGGCGGTGAAATATGGCCTGCACTTCGAGACACTCTGAGTGGCGAAGGTGACAGGGCAAGGAAAGGAGAGCTGGTAGGTGGGCAGAAACGCTTGCGCGGTCTGACCCAACCTTGAGGAAGCAGAGGAGCTCTCCTTTTTCTGACCGGAAGGTCAGGAACGGCTCTGGGCCGCCGGAGCAGTCGGTTTGTCGGACCGCTTCAAACGGAGGCGCTTGTGAGGCCGTTGACGGGGAAACGGGCGACCGCGGGCTCCCCAAACCATGGTAGGTGGGGGATGCCCCGGTTCGCTTCTTCTGGAAGAGAACTCCGGTCTATGAGAGGGACGTTCTCTGGGTCGCACCGGGGGCGGAGCAGAAGGTTCCCTAGCCCTCCTGGGCATGAACTGTCTGAACGTGGCCGATTGGGATTTGGAGGAGCGGAATTTCTCAACCACTGTGTTGACCGCCTCACCAAACAACCCCGTTTGAGAAATGGGGGCGTCCAAGAGGAAAACCTTCTCTTTGTCACGGATTTCCGTGAGATTAAGCCACAAGTGGCGCTCCACCGCAACAGAACCAGCCATAGAGCGACCTATAGCGCGTGCAGTATGCTTGGTGGCTCTTAAGGCTAAATCCGTAGCCTTACGAAGCTCCTTGACCGCTTCAGGGGTCAGGCCGTCGCCCTCGTCCATATCCTTCAGGACGTCCGCCTGGTAGGCCTGAAGAATGGCCATAGTGTGCAGGGTCATGCCTGCCTGCCCAGCCACCATGTAGGATTGCCCAATGAGAGAGGAAGTAGTCCTACATGCTTTAGAAGGGAGGAGGGGGCGCGACTTCCAGGAAGGCGCAGACGACGGAGCAAGATGGTCGGCTAAAGTTTCCTCAATCGCCGGAATGGCGGAATAGCCCTGTTCCACAGAGCCTACCAGGTTGGTGAAATCAGCAGCAGCCGCATTAGTGAGACGCGAAGAGAAAGGCTGCTTCCAGGATCTGGAGATCTCATGATGCAGATCACTGAAAAATGGCAGCTTCCTCCGTTGAGGCCTAGAATTAGGGCCACTGAGAAGCCTTTCGTAGAGTTTCGACGACTGAGACTCGCATGGCTCGTCGGGCCAATCAATAGTGAGCTTCTCCGTAGCGCGCGAAAGCACGTCAACGAGCTCCGCGTAGGCCGCAGTAGGCCGCGCTTCCTGGCCGCTCGGCGGGATAACCTCGTCGGCGAGAGTAGGCCCGAAATCCTCGGAGACGGAAGCCTCGGTAAAAAGTATATCCTCCAGCCCGAAAGAAATCGTGTCGCGTGCTCCCGGGCTCCCGGGCTGGGGCGCAAATAATCGTGTGAAAACTCGACTGGCATGCCTCGCGCGTGCCGAGGGGAGGGAGGGAGAGAAAGAGCGGGGCTCGTCTGCTCGAACTCCACATCCTCAAGCTCTACATCCGAACCCCAGGTCGCGGATCCTCGAGAGGCCTCGGGAGCGCGACAGGGGGAGACGAATGATTCCCTCTCAAAGACCGCGAGCCGCGATTTGAGGGTTTTGAGCAACAAATTTTCACAGAATTTGCATTTAGACGATCCTATAACTGCCTCACGCGCATGTGAAAAACCCAAACATTTAACGCACTTACTGTGTGGGTCATCGTTAGCGATGTAACGAGCACATGGCGGAGTACAGCGTCTGAAATCCATGGCAACTTCACCGTAAGGAGAACAGAGTTCGGCTTGAACAGTCGCAGAAGCGCCAAGAATAATCCTTAGATGTATTGTAGCTCAGAAAAATCACGAGCGAAGGGCAAACGTGAACGCTTCGTTCTGAAGGCAGAGAAATCTGAGGAGCAGATGGCGCGCGCGCGACTATGTAATGATGCGACGTAAGAGCATCGGGGCAGAGCCATATCGCGCGGACGCCATCAGCCAATGAATTGGCGTGATTCTATAAGGCTTCAGACAATCGGCACATTCAGAGAATATCCCACTGCGCTTTCCGCAGCGTTGAGTGAACCTATGAAAGAGAACATAGCAAGTATTGTATTTTCTCTGAAATATGAACTACTGTATGGGTCAATTGAGGTTTTAAAGGGATAGTTCGGCCAAAAATGATATTTAAACCATGCATTACTCACCCTCAAGCCGTTTGAGATGCATCTGTCAATCTTGTTTCAGACGAACACATTTTCAGTTATTTTAGAAAATGTCTTAGACCCTTCAGTGGATATAATGTGAAGCAATGGGGTCCACCTCTTTCAAGTCCCAAAATGTGAATACATCCTTCACAAAAGTAATCCATCCGGCTCCAGGGGGATAAACGAAGGCCTTCTGAGGGTAATCCGTGCGGTTTTGTCCTAAAAATATACATATTTAAAACTTTATAAATGAAAATATCTGACTTCCGGCAACGATCGACGCGCGTTCACGGGTGATGGAAGTCGGCGTACGAGGTAAGACGTAGCCTAGGAACTGTTGTGACGTAGAACGAACGCGCCAGCGCAGCCAGAGAGCAGAGCAAAACAAAACACGAAAGCGCGTGAACGCACGCGCGTCGATCGTTGCCGGAAGTCAGATATTTTCATTTATAAAGTTTTAAATATGTATATTTTTACGACAAAACCGCACGGATTACCATCAGAAGGCCTTCGTTTATCCCCCTGGAGCCGGATGGATTACTTTTGTGAAGGATGTATTCACATTTTGGGACTTGAAGGAGGTGGACCCCATTGCTTCACATTATATCCACTGAAGGGTCTAAGACATTTTCTAAAATAACTGAAAATGTGTTCGTCTGAAACAAGATTGACAGATGCATCTCAAACGGCTTGAGGGTGAGTAATGCATGGTTTAAATATCATTTTTGGCCGAACTATCCCTTTAAGGATTTTTCCTGCAGACACATGTAATAATTCAACTTCATCTTCACCAGAGGGGTCCAATGCTGTGGCATCATAATTACTGTTATCAGGGACCCCTCTCCGGGTCGAGTGCGAAACAAACCCAGGGGTGCACAATCAGCCAGAAAACAAAGATTAAATCTGCAGCGCACACACACACACACACAGTTTGCTCTTAAGGGTATATATAGCAAATCATTGGTTAAAACATTCACTGCTTGTCCTAAATCTCATTCCTTATTCTGAACGTCTCAAGGATTCCACAGCTTTATCCCCCTCCATCTTTGATTAACACGGCAGGATTAACCGTGATAAAACTACAAAGAACTTGAAACATTTCTTCCCTTCTTCTTCTTTCACAAGACTGATGGGGCTTAATCCACTGAAGGAAGCGAGTGAATCCTAAAGATTTATTTGTCAACATAACACATTTAGCAGAGCCCAAAATAGCCTTGTGTTTTTTAGTGCTTTAGCATTAGAATATTTTCTGGATCTTATTTACCAGACCACTTCATTAAGCTGAGGTACATTACAGAAAATAGAAATGGTTATGAAAAACAGAATGCCTTATGAGCAAGTTTCCAGATTTCTTTGCAGGCATTTTTTCCCTTGGAATAAAAAAAAAAAAAGTATTCTAGCAGTCTTTTCAAAATGAGTGTAAAAATACAGGACAGCAAAGTTATTTTTTCTCACGGTTGTGTATTTACTCAGCTGTGGTTCCTCCATTAATGTGATGCCATCAATGAGAACAGCAGGACACAGCTGCAAAATTCCAGAGCATTTCATGCCTGTCTTATTTCATCATCTATCATCCTGCTCCAACCAAATTGTCTAATTGGCAAACCAATATGTGTATAATATAACAATATAGCACAATGTAACTATGAATAAATGCTTAATTTGCTCGTATACATCATCTGCCTAAAGTATTTATTTACCCATATCACACAGTATACTCAGTTATTTCACTAATTACATTCGTTATATAATTAATCAGATTATAGATTTTCATCATTGTTATTTTAGTAATATTTCTGTGGCCTACTATTATAGTTTGTATTAATATTTTGCATTAGCTTTTACTAGTTTTGCTATGTGCTTTTGTCGTTTTGTATTTATAATATTGCTATTTTGGGTGATTTTTATTATCTTGTTTTAGTTTTTATTTATTTCCAGTTAGTAATCTGCTTCAATTTAATCTTATTTTTAGTGCTGTCAATCGATTAAAATAATAATAATAATGTAACGCTATCCAAAGGATGACAGAAAATACATGCTGCGTTAATTAAGTTAACAGCACTATAGGGCTACTTATTTTTCATAATTGTCAAGGCAACATTTCTAATTTTCATATAATTTTGTACAATGTGAATCGTACAAAAACAAACGTTTTAGGTTTCAGAAGGGTTGCTCGCGATTTTATTTTTTATTCCATTATTTGCGGTAGATATGCGCCCTCGATTCGCACTTTTGCCGATCCCGCACTGAAGCGATCTCCGCAGCAGACTTCTTCCCGACAGTCAAAGCGGCGTTACGTCACGAAAGTGCACACTCAGAGGAAGACCGTGAGTGTTTAGGGTGCCATTTGGGACATGCCCAGTGTCAAAGTCAATATAAGGTCACACATAAATGCTTACAGTGATGTCAGGAAATGCTGGTTCTGCAAATGTTTCCTGAAGCATGCACTACAACACAGGTATGGACAGCTGCATTCACTCCCAAAACACAAACAATTTTCATACTCAGGCACACAAAAGGTTAAGGAAGCCAGAGATGTTTAAAAAGAAGAAGCAAACCCTTAAGAGAACCCTTTCTCCATCACATTATAGATAACTTTAAACCGTCACAGAAATTAGGTCAACAGAAATATGATGGAGTGGGGCTGCCTTTGATGCTGTCCTTTAACACATAAATTCTGCATTGAGGGTGGGAACAGATACAGCTACTCATGGTGGAGAGGGGCGACTGGAAAGCAAGAGGTAAGGATTGATGGCTTTTCTCTGTATCGTGGCACTTTTATTGTCCAGGGACACCTGATAAGGGCTAGAGGTTCCCCTCATCCCATAATCAAGCTGTCCCACCACAGATACTACATCATTGTCCCGTTTGAGCAGGAAGTGATGCCATGATCAAATCATCTCTGCTTTTACTGCATCTATTCATCAGAGCTGTCTTCAAATGTCAGCACTGAGGGAAAGTGAGGAAGCATCTGTTCAAGCTAAGTAACTCACTTAATGCTCATTATCAGCAGATCTGGAGGTAACAATGAAATATTTTGCTTAAAGGGATAGTTCACCCAAAAATGAAAATTCTGTCATCATTTACTCACCCAGAATTTCACATTTTGGGTGAACTTTCCCTTTACATATGGATTTAGTAACATGATTAAATTCAACAAAAATACATCAAATAAACATAATAAAAAAATTCTAAAATGCTTATTTTTTTCTCATTCGAAATGTAAAAATGGGCTTGACGTAACAGGGTAGAGTACAGACAAAATCCTGATTAATCTCAGAGCACTGCTGCCTGGGAAACTAAAATCCCTCCTCAAGCCAATTGAAACGGTTAATTAGGTCCTAAGAGAAATCTCCTCCAGTGCAAAATCACAGCACACAATTCATACATTTATCAGTTAATCAACAATGCTGGAATATTTTTAATATCTGTGAAACTTTGTTTCTCCTATTTATTTGTAACCCATGGTAGCCTATTTAAATAAAATATCACCAAAAAAAAATGTAAGCCGAGCGTGCGGTGGGTTTGGTCTCTCACGTTAGAGAAGGTAACTGCTCAATCTCGCTATGATTGGATATGATTGGTTATGATCGGTTATGATGGGATATGACTGGTTCGGACACCACCTCTTGTTTTGGTTTTCATGCGTGTTCCGCCGCGTTCGCAAATCAGTCTGACATCCGAATTTGAAGGCCGATTGCGTCACAGCCATAGACTCACAGCGGCGCGACGAATTATTTTCCAATTCGAAGAATCCTTCGAAGGTTGCCTACCGTTGGTGTTGCCAAGTCCGAGGCTTTGTACCTGGGCTACTTTTAAGTTGTTGCCACGGGTAAACTTTTTTCCGCGGGTTGATTTCCACCCCCGTAAGTACGATTTCGGCGCTCCAACACCCCCAAAACATCCCTCACTCACTAATCCTGTGGCGAATTCAGCCGCCCGATGAAGAAAAGCACAGACCTGGCAACTCTAACTACCGTCCTTCTTTCCTCGAACAAGGAACCAGCAGCACCAGCCAAGAGAAAACGAGACCGAGAGGATGAGCTGATCGAGATATTTTGGGAGGACATGAAGTTTCAGAGAGAGAGAGATAGATAGAGGAGAGGAGATCACAGGAGAGCAGGGAGAGAATGGACAGGTAGAGAAACAAACTTTTGGTTATGTGAATTAAAATTTGTAAATGAAACGAGTTACAGGTTGATTCTGTAGGCTACATTTATTTTTGTCATCTAAATTAATTTGTAAATGAAACAAAATAAATTGTTCTAAACATTTGTAATTACAGTAGGCTACTTTTTACAAGTATTTACAAGATAAGTTACAATTAGATAAGAAAAACAAAATACAAATTAAAATTAACAGTATACATAAAACAGATGAAGAAAACATTTTTCTGTAGACTTTTATTGAGCGGAGTAAGGAGATTCTGGTGGTGCTGCTGGACTGGGAGGGGCGCAACAATAGAGACCCCGGTAAAGCCTCTGCCGGCGGGACATCATCTGGCATGAGTCTATATTTCCACTGTCTACCAACACATTTGCAGGGCTGACTCAGGCGTGGGCTGCCAATCACTGTTCTCAGAAAGAGTGAAGAATAAATGAAATTATCTTGCATACTCAAAAATCCAATTATTTAAATTATTTTAACATGCAAAACTGTTTATAGCTAAACTCAGCAGGACAGCGGCCCCCCAGGACCGAGCGTTGCCTATCCCTGAAGTAGAAGACATAGGTTAGTGTTTCTATTATGTGCTGTTTATATTTAAACAATATCTAACATCAAAATCTAATATCCATGTGTAAAAAGTCAGTTTTTCGGAAAAAGTACAATATTTGGCTCTGAGATGAAGTGGAGTTGAATAACAATCTAAAGTAGGCCTACTTCAAATGTATACTTAAATACAGAGTAAATGTGTTTCATTTACTCTGACACTAACCAAATTTATTGTCACATTAACAAATTGTTGCTAGCTGTGTCCCGTTTTTGTTGCTAGTTGTTCAATGGGACGCTCTGGTTTTTGTCGCCTAGCAGTGACAGCCGTTGTGACGAGCGGCAGTAACATATGGTACTGGACTAAAATTATAACTGCCTAAAAACAAAATCTAAAAATGTTCACCATGGTCAATTTATGTACATAATAAAGTCTAAAGAGTATAAACCAGCCTATAAAATCACATTCTGGTAACATATAAGTCAACATTTTAACCTTTATTATATATTTTTCTTTAATTTTTATCATTAGCTGCATTAGATTACTCGATTAAATTGAAATCCAATAGCTACTTAGGCCTATACATTTAAAAGTGTAATCTGGCAATTTCATCTCCAGCGCGCAATGAATTCTGGGGTAGGCAAGGCTGCGAAGGATCCTTCTGATGTATCCTGCATTCACGGGAAAAGAAGGACACATTTGCAGGCTGCAGTTTCAAGGAGCCTTCGAAGGACCTTCGAATTGGGACGCCCCATAGACAGTAAAAGAAATGGACACAGCGACCCCATAGACTTCAACAGAGAAAAGTGAAGTCATTTAGAAGCACTCACTTCCTGATGGCTGAGCGTACTGCGCAGGCTCAACTGAGCTTGACGATGTATATGTCACGTGAGCAACCTGTCTCTCAGTTGTACGTCTTCTAGTAGCTGTGCCAAGAGGAATCTGAATCATTCCCTTCCGAATCTTGCAGAGACTGAGAGCGTGAATAGGAGCTGTCCATGAGCTAGCAGCAGGAGCAACTTTATGACTCTCTATGGGCTTCTCCCTTGACTTTATCGGACGTTATGCCTCCACGTTCCCCCGATTGCATACGAGCTTCTCCTCCTGTCTATACGGTAATTTCTCTACTGTGCGATAGAGAGTCGTGTGTTATGACGGGGCCATAACTTAAGATACAAGGTAATGGAGCCTTTTATACATTGTCGTGTTTCTTTAGAAATAAACAATGGACAAATTGAGTCTTTAAACGCCTCAGATGTCAACATGACATCATGACTTTTGCGTAAACATACACGCCACTTTCAAGTCAAGTGGCGTGTTATCTATACGCATTTTGAGCTATCCGCGTGCATGCGTGTATGTCTACGCCATTAATGTCCAAGTGATTCCGCGTGTATGTACACGCCATTAAATTTCCGAGCGAAACGAAGCAAAATGTAGATCTACACCTGGGGAGTGATATTTTTTTCCTAGGATGGTAGGGGAAGACTCATAAATGCTATTAACCCCAGTGACGGGTAGGTTTAGGGACGGGGTTGAGAAAGGTCATATATTTATATATACAGTAATAACGTTAAGTCAACTGCGTTCATAAACACGCTGAAAAGCAATTATGCGTGTTGATAGCACGCCAAAAAATTAAAATACGAATTGGCGTGTCATACACACGCAATTTTATGAGATCAGTCTGCAGATGTAAAGTTATTCACTGTCAAAGTGACACCAAAATGAATGGGAGTCAATGGAATGCTAACAGCAGGTGATGGCTTGCTAACCAATGGCGGCACCCAGGGTAGCTTCGGTTTCCGGCTGATGGATTACCCCTTGGGACAGCCTTCGTTGCGCCACAGTGACGCAATCGGCTATAGGCTACTTTCCCCTTTAAACGAGTCTCGTGCGTCCTTAGAAGCCCTTGTCGGCCGCGCACTTCGAAGGACGCGACCTTCAAAGGATGCAGCCCCTGAATTGGGACACATCTATGGTCCGAATGATATATTATATAGCGCATATGAAAGCGCTATATAAATGCCTCATTCATTCATTCATTCATTCAAATTAACTAAATGATGGTGTTAATGGGAAGACTAATTAAAAAGTAAGTAAACAACCCAGCCACTTATTTCACCGCTTTATTTCACGTCAAAAATCAAACTTGAAATGAACTGAAAACATGGTGACTGGGATTTTTTTTAGTGAGCAATCAGCTTGGTGAAATTAAAGACACATCTTAGTGTCTGTTTACTACTGAGCTTGATGACTTATGATCCGAAAATAAGTTGACTGTTTACAAGAACAGCTGAACATAAGTTTTACAAATAAAATAGATTGTTTAATAGGATTACTGCCTTTAGTTACTGACTTAAGTGTAAAAATGCTTAAAACACTAACTTGATGAGATGTATACTGTTTTAATAAATAGAACATTGATAACATTGGTAATGTAAAAATACAAAGTAGAATTTTATTGATTTCTTTCTCTTTTCTTTTCCTAATATAGCCTAATGTAATGTTTAGCCTATTTAACCAGGAAAATGCAAATTTTTTTGCAGTCACTAGGCTACTCTAGTCTTTAGTGTAATATGATCCTTCAGAAATCATTCTAATATGCTGATTTAGTGCTCAAGAATTTATTTGAAAAATATTTTGATGTAACACTATAAATGCATTTTCTGTCACTTTGATCAATTGAATGCATCCTTGCTCAATAGAAGTAGGCCATTAATAAATTTTTTTAAAGGTAGTGTAAATATATTTAAATAAATAATATATAATAATAATTAAATATAGCTTTATATATATATATATATATATATATATATATATATATATATATATATATATATATATATACACATAATGTTTTTAATAAACATTGGGTTATTATTATTATTGAATACCTGTATGAATAACATAGTTAGATAGCTAGGCAATCATGACGTGCTGTTCACGGCTAAAGGGCGTTGTTAGGGACAAAGCACAGATGGACTGTCATAAGACAGAAAGACAGAGAGGGAGGGACAGGTGCAGTCTCTGCAGGAAGTCATGAAGGTCCACAGTATGAGTGTAAAGTCCCACTGCAACAGAATAAACATCACTCTGTAAAGATGAAACTCTCTCAGTCAGTGTCCGCTGTTGAGTAATACCAAACCCACCCTTTCATCCTCACCCTTTCATCGTAGCAGAGGTTATGTTGACACATGGGTCAGAAAACTCCCTCGCTTCATCTCTCTGTCACTGTCTCCATCTGTCTCTTCTCAGTCTCTCTTTAAAAAAAGATGAATTAAACAAGAAAAATAGAAAGGCGAAGAAGATCCTTAAAAATACTTAGATGCTAAAAGTGAAGCTCTCAGATAAAAAGCGAAATATATTTTAATCAAAGATTGTTTGGCTGCAAGGATCAAATATTACATTTTACGGGGAAAAAAACATTTTTTTAGTCATTGCCTAAAATTAGGTTAATTTTTAGGAATACACAGTCTTCAGTCTCACATGATCCTTCAGAAATAATTCTAATATATCTTTATATATATATATTTATTATCTAAGATAGATAGGTTCTTATTTTGCAGGACATCTCACTATATTACTGTATGCAACTGTTTCTTTCAAGTGCACAAAACTTCTGTACTTTATTATGCACAATATTTCTGTCCTGTAAAGAGTCATACTAGCTCACAGCTGTTTAATAGGCCACAAAAAAATGAAACCACTTACAGTTTATCTTTATGGCACTTAATGCTAATAACCCATTTAAAGGGTTTACAATGCAGGAGCTGCTGTACCTGTAAACTTAAAAGGGAATTGAAAGTGCAATATTTTTCCCAACCCTCAGAAGCCCTAAGAAAAGATTAATCGAGGTCTAAAAATGGCTGCTGTGACCGTGTGGGTGATTGGCTTGGTAAACATGTTTTTTTCTCAAAGTAGGACAGTTTCATCATTTGGAAAAAAGACAGATTCTATTTAAAACATCTCTCCCAAATTCCGAGGACATAGCTTGAGATAATTTAAACAAATAAGCTGAACAAAACAAAGTATATTATCAGTTAAAACATGTTTTCACAGAGCGTTGTGTTCCAACTGCATTCATTATGCTACAGCATTTTTACCAAAATGACCTGTTTCCATAAAGGTCTAAAGTGGATTCAGGGCTGCTTTCAAGAGTATTTTGTTTTGATTTCAGTAAGCCAAACTGAAGATGTCAGGCAACGCACAAAGGCTTGGCTTCCTACACACTGTGAGGGGAGATTCAATTTTGATTAATTTCTCACAGCTAGAGGTGGAGGCTATGGGCTAGTTTGATGAGCATTGTTGGTGATCCATGGCACAAGGGAGGTCACTAAAGATTCACTCGACTCTAGTCTGACCTGGGTCAACCCATGATTCTTGCGTTTTATTCAAAAGTACCGTTAATAACTGACTTTAAAGGGTTAGTTCAACCAGTAATTCTGTCATTAATTCTGTCCCTCGTGTCGAGAAAGGTAGGAAAGACATCGTTAAAGTAATCCACATGACTCCAGTGGTTTAACCTAAATTTTTATGAAGCATAATTTACCACTTTATGTACAAAATAATATTATCCAAAGTGTGTTTGTGCGTGAACACAAAATGCAGGCGTCGCGGTGCTCTCGTGAACGCCATGTTGATGCGCGAGACTGAACAACACGGCATGATGCTCTCATGAACGCGTGTTGCAAATCAATATTTTCTTAAATAAAGTAGTAAATTGTGTTGGGTTTTTTTTGCGCAAACAAAGCACTCACTTCACTTGATAAAATTGAGGTTAAACCACTGGAGTCACATGGATTACTTTAACAATGTCTTTCCTGTTGTTCTGGACCTTTAAAGTGGTAGTTGTGTTGGATCTCTATGGAGGGACAGAAACTTCTCGGATTTCATTAAAAATATCTTCATTTGTGTTTCGAAGATGAACAAAGGTCTTACGGATGTGGAACAACATGAGGGTGAGTAATTAATGACATAATTTTTGGTAACCTATTTATTTATTTTATATTTATTTATACATTTGGCAGACGCTTTTATCCAAAGCGACTTACATTGCATTTCAAAGTACACATTTACATTCTTATCAGTTCTTGCTTCCCCTGGGAATCGAACCCATGACCTTGGCGTTGCTAGCGCCAACCCTCTACTGAGCTACAGGTAACCCAGGTGCATGATGGAAACCATAATGTGATTTCAACTGTATAGCCTACTTAAGACATTCTTATTCTTCTTTTTTCCCCTTATCTCTATATTCTCAGGTGATAATTGGGTGTTGTTTAAAAACTTTTAGGGGATAAAAGAAATGACAAATCGACATTGCGGGATATGGTGGTACGAGAACTGTCTGCAACACCTTCAGAAAGTCCAGCATTTTTGAGACACTTAATGTAGTCTAAAAACATGACAGGATGCATTTTTTTGGAAGTTGCATTTAAATTCCACAAGGCTCAAAAACCTAATTGAATAGGCATGATGCTTCTGCATAGATTGACAGTATTCACACATAAAACACATCGCTGTGCCTGTCAGATTCTTCTTCGGGATGCATGCAGAAAGGATTACGGCAGATGCTATCATGGTTTATTTGCCATCAATATTCAGTCGCTTCACACTGAAGTCTTTTTTTTTTACACCTCTGAGAGGCTACAAGGTGTTTTTTGCAGCTCTTTCCCTGCAGGGAGTTGACCTTGTCAGTGATATTTCTGTCTGAGTGCCTAGAGGCATCTCACAGACACCACTGCCAGTTTTGTCAGGTAGAGAAATGGTGGGTTGCCGCAGAAACAGGACCGCCGGGAGGGGACATACAGCAGATTCCTGCAGACTGGATTTCAGCACGTCTGCAGAATAAAGATTGACTGTAAAGAGCAACTGCAGCCATCACTGTAGGATATTGGTCTTTTAATGTTGATCTGATAATCTGATTAAAATATGCTTCAAACTTTTCGATTAAATTTATTCAGTAATTAATCAGAATTAAAAATGTGACGAAAAATTAAACAATAAAATTATACCTCATACTGTACCTCAGGTTACGAGCAGATGCCTGTGATAGCAGCAATTGCATTTATTATTTTTTATTTAATACGCTTTATTTTATTATGAATATTAACTATTTAAAAAATCTAAAAATCTTCTAAAAAATAAATATAAAATGTATACAGAGAAAATGAAAAGCAATCGTGCAGTATACAATGAATTTCTGTTTTAAAGTCACCATGAAATCCAAATTGACAGTTCTTATTTTTTATGGAATATTGCAGTATTTATTATACCGTATTTATCTGTGGACATCATTGTTTTATTTTTTGTTTTTTTATTCATGTGACCTAATATTTAATCAAAATAATGTCCCTTTCACTTGAGGATGTGTTTACTGGTGAGAGGGCGGGACAACCTGTCACTCACGTGAGATCACAGCAATAGCAAACTACAACCATCCAATCAATTCCCGATGAACAAAATTAAGTCCCGCCCTAAATTTTTTCTTGTCCGAGAAGCCCCTTTCACTCAAGTCCCTTTCACACAGCGCATTGATCCCAGAAAAATGCCATCAAATTGCTAGAGTGCCTTCTGTTTGAACGCAAACACGTCACAGGGTGGGGATAGTAAAAATCCTGGGATCACATTATCAGTGTATTTTCCGGAATCTCTGTGAAAGGGGCTTCGGGTATGTGTCTCAATAAGGAAGAGAAGACTATTGCAACTTATTTTTTATGTTGACTTTAAAAAGAACTGAACAAAACACCAAGACCAGTATGCAGTCAAGATCAAGACTTGAACACTGCTAGAACAAGCCATGACATTCAGTGACATTTAAAGTATATTTCCTACCCTTTCTAAAGTTGAACATCAATGGCAGGATGGACACTCTTAATATTTATAAAGTAATATTACATCCGTCCAGCTTATAACCGGCCCTATTCTAGTCGTTTAGAATCTCAAAGTAGAATCTCAGTGGCCACAATCTACGGTCAACAGGTCAAGTACACTTGCTTGTTGTTCCACCTCAAGCAAATATATATCTTCATCTATATGAGCCAATTTACTTAAGAGATCCCACCAGTCAGCTGGCTGGGCATAAGAAATGGAGCTGTCCTAATGGAAAAATCTTGTTGGAGGAGCATGAAAGGTCATTTAATTTATTCCAGCTCCAGTGAACCATCTCTTATGCTCTTTAACCAACAGCTGTGACTGTGATGACCTATATCTACAGCTATTAGCATGATGCTGGTGCAGATTCAACGGCACACCTCATCCATTCCATAAGGCCATGCTTGTGATATCATCATTATCATAATTGGATATTGTATATATTACTGTGAGTACAATGGAGATAAGTAAACTAAAATTCAATTGAAAATTTCAGGCTAAAACACAAAAGGGGTAATCAGAAAAATGAATTCAGCTACAATCTTTTTGGGTAAAATAATGCTCCACTTGTGTTTCCAATGGAGTAACACATGCAATGGTTTCCAATGTTTCCAATACTCTCTGACGCTGTTTTATAAGAACAGAACTGAGCTGGATGATGACATCATTTTTTGCTCAACTGCTTAATAGATGAAATGAACTAATTTAATAATGGATGATCTTTACAACAGAACTAAATCAACTTTGAACTGACTTCAGCTAAACAACAGCCGAAATGCATCATTATCACTGTAAAGCTGCTTTGAAACAATCTGTATTGTATAAAGCACTATATAAATAAAGGTGACATGACTGACTGGCTGAATGACATGACTTTCCTCAAATTGGCCTTTTTAAAACAAAATCAATGCAGTTGTGTCAGATCAATATGGGATTCCCTGGGGAGATTTCACAGCCGCAGCAGAAAGATCTCCCCTTTTTGTCAACACTGAGGAGCAACCACCTGGATGACCTGTTAGATCGTTTCTGCCCAGACCTGATGATAGTCCACATGTTTGTCACTTACTTCAAGACCCATGCTGCAACACTCCTGATTTTGGTACTAAAAGACACAAAACGTTATACCTAAAAATTGAGTCTAAAGAAAACGACCTGGCATTTTATTATCATTATTGCAAGTCAAGTAGCGCAGATTTTATTTGAAGTATTATTGGTATTTATTTCTATTTTTATAAAAACAGGAAAATTAACAATAAAATATAAAGTCATATATCAACTTTAGATTACTGTATTACACTTTTATATTTATTACACCAATATTGTTGGATATTTCACCAAGATCTTTTTTCAGTATGAGAACACTTGGCATGAAGTCAAGGGTAGCTGACAGAAAGCAATTAAATACCTGAACAGCCCAAGGAGGAACCTCCTCCAGTTTAATTCTTTGGCAAATCCTTAGCTCTGTGTGGGTGATTCTTAATTATTCCTCAGAGTCCTTTTCACCTGCATGGCTCAACGTATTGAGTCTAGCAATCTTTCAGTCTTGGCTCATGAAAGAGGTATAGGTTATGTCCCAGAAGAGGCAAAAGAGCTTCATTAGAAAGTAATGTTCTCTTTGTGATGAAATGAACTGGTAATTGCTGATAAAAGTTTCTTTGGTAAGGAAGAAATTATGAGAAACTGTAAGATAGGTATAGCCTTAACTTCATCTGACAGTTGAATGATTTGACTGATTGATTGAATGTTTCTCCTTAATTATTGTTAAATGTGATCAATCATCTGGGATAATTACCAGCTCATTAGTTTATTGGATAGAAACCAATAAATATTTGGACATTTAATATTGATGAGTTTTTATAATATTAGAAAATAGCTGAATGCCACGATTGACCAATCAGAATCAAGTAGCCTATCCTAGAGATTAGTTTAATAAAATATTCTATCAAACAATAGATATTTCGTATAGAGAGTAAATGCATAACCAAATGTGATACAATGTATATAGCAAGGATCTTTGACACCAAACGTTGGGAGTCGTATTTCATTGATTAAAGATATTTCCAGAAATTGTCTTCTCAGTCAGAGAATTCTGAGGGATTTCCCACTCCAATAATTATATTGATAAGTAAAAACTGATTGCATTAGTTCCTAGTCTAACCAAGCTGAAATAAGAAAATAAGATGTCTGAAATAATAATTAAAAAAGATAGTACAGAAAATTTGGAAATAATGACACCTGAAAATCATTGTATAAAAAATATCAGAACAAAACTGTATTTTATTTTTGTTTGCGCTGTAATATGCAACATATTTTGCATGTGTAAATTACAACAAAATTAAATGATTACCAGATTCTAGCCAATTAAAAAAAGAAGAATCTGAGTAATAAAAAAAAAGCATTTTTCTACTACCTAGTTATTTAACATTCACATTTCTATTGCTGGTTTACAATTCTTAAATCTGCAAAGTTAAGTTCTAAATCAAAAATTACTTTTGAGAAAATCCAAAATGTTCAAATTATAGTTGATACAACATTACAGAACAATTGCTAACATTTTTCAATAGACAGTGTATCAAGTCTAAACTCACCTTGTCAGCTTACACTGGAGTCGAAGACAAATTTGTTAATATATTTCAGTGCACAACAGTTAAACTGTCTTACGCAAGAGAGAAAGAAACAATGCATTCTCTATGAATACTGCCAAAGACATATAAATATTGGATCAGATACAGTACTACAGCATCAATCGACCCAAAGTCAATCCTTGACATTATCTATGCTGTGCTATGAAAATATAATGAACAAAAAGAAAAAGCACAGCTACTAACATGTCTCGGAAGCTAAACAAAGCTGCCATATTGAAAGTCAAAGAAGATGAAAAGGCAATACACCCTACTAAAAAGTCAGAGATATCAGTCTGAATAGTTGCTTGCAAATAAGCAAAGCAGAAAAAAGAAATCCATGTCTTTTTTTGCACAAATAAGTAAAGATGTGTCTTTGTGCTCTAAAGAAGAAAAAAAGTCTGGTAAGCTTCACCACATGTAATAACTTCTTGTTGTGTCCACCTGTGTCGGCTTAGTGTCTGAAGAACCGTCCTTGTCCTTTTCACTGTCTGCCTCCCATAAGTTAATGAGGGGAGGATACAGTTCGTTTAGGGGGATAGAGGAGGTTTTCTGCATGTACTTCTTTAAGGAGTGATGGTAGTTCTTCCTCTTCCATCTCTTTGCAATGTACACCGTGATGGAGCCTAGGCTGATGATGGCCAGTATTGTGCCCATGACCCCTGCCAGAGCCGTATTGGTGCCTTGCTCTGAGATTTCCACAGCAAATGTGGCGTGCTTGGTTGTGACGTTGACGCATGACTTTTGGGTCTGCTGGTGGATATTGGAGACCGAGAGACAGACCTCATACTCAGTAGCAGGCTGAAGGTGTGTGAGGTTGTACTCATGAACATCTACAGGAACTTTAGCTGTATAGGTGATGTGAGGGTTGTCGATTTTCATGGTGGCAGACGACCACTTTAGATTGGACGTCATGACATTGGAGTTCACTTTCCAGGACACTAAAATTGAGTGGGACTCGGTTTGCTTCACGTAGATCTTCATAAGCTGGGTGCTATCCAGGAGAGTTCCATTGACTCGAATGGCAGTCACCCGAGTGTCTGCTCCTTCTGTATTTTGGGCCACACAGGTGTAGTGGCCAGAGTCATCCACCTGAATATGTGATATGCGCAGAGTTCCTGTGCTGCTGAGTTGGTATTTATTGGACACTGTATCTATCATGACTTTGTTACCAGACGGGGTCACCCAGTATATTTCCGGTTCAGGTTCAGCCATAGCACGACAGTCAAGGTCTACCGTCATCCCGATGTCTAGGTTGAGGTGATTGGGGAATGTGTCATGAGAAATCATGGGCAGACACTGGCCTGAAGTTTCGAGAGAAAGTATGTCTCTCACACGCTGACCTCTAACCTCAAGTGGCATTGTGCAAAACATGGAAAGAGGCTCCATAAATCGAATGGTTGTCTTGTTTGAGCTCATCCACTGAATTACACAGTCGCAGCGTAGCGGGTTGCTGTGGATACTGATCTCCCTCAGGTTGGGCAGGGACTCTGCCGTAGCCTGGTAGAGGGAGTTTAGAGCATTGTTATTAAGCATTAGACTCTCTAGTGAAGGCAAGTCACGGAAAGCTAAACGGCTCACATAGGAAAACTTGGGGTTGTTGGTGGCTTCGAGTTTGGTCAACTCTGGGAGGTTATCCAGGGCAAAGCGATCAATAGAAACAAGTTCTCCCATGTTGTTAATGCCAAGTTCTTTCAGCCTTAGCATGTTTTTAAAGTCCCCCTCTTGAATTTTATGTATTGGGTTCTTGTTCAAATCCAGGAACTTCAGGTTTGGAAGCTTCTGCAGAGCAGTCTGTGGCACCCGAACTAGTTTATTGTCATAGAAGGAGAGACTCTCCAGGTTGTCTAGTCCAACAAACGCATTGCCTGGTATATCAGTGAGCTCCATTCCTGCCAGGACCAGGCTTCTCAAGTTGGTAAGAGGTCTGAAGTTCAAATTCAGGATGCCGACCACAGGATTTTCCCCAATCATCAGGATCTCCAGGTTGGGGGTTGATTCAAACCAACGACTGTCAATGGCCTGGAGTCTGTTGGAGTTCAGATGGAGTCTCAGAAGGTTACGCAATCCGGCAAAGGCATTGGGTGCAATGGAGCTGATCTGATTGTGATTAATGTACAGCTCCTGTAGATTGGTGAGGTCTTGCAAACTGAAGTCAGGCATCTCGACTATTTGGTTTTCCTCTAGGTGAAGCGTCGTGAGTTGTGACATGTTGGTCAGGCCGATATCACGGATGTTGCTGAAGTTGTTCTGGGACAGGTCGAGTTCTGTGAGATTCAGTAACTGCTCCAGTTCCTCACTAGTTCTGGCAATGTAGTTACTTTGCAGAAGCAACACCTGTGTGTCAGCGGACAGGTTCCCAGGGATGCGTGTAAGGTGAAGGTCATTGCAATCAACGGTAGTTGCTTCTCTGTAGGTGGACTGGGGTGTGAACCAAGGCCGGATCTCACACACACAAAGCTGCGGACATTCTGTACTCTGAACTGAAGAGAGGCCAAGTAAAGCCAAAAACAGGAAGAAACAAATCTGGCCCTGCACAACAAAAAAGAATGTCCCTCTTGCCATTCTGACTGTACGTGTTTATCTCTTTCAGATCTGAGCTGGAATTCCTATAGCACCAAAGAGATGGTGAGGTGAGATTCTCATTCAATAGAAGTGTTGCAAAACAGTCCTTTTATCCCTCTGCAAGCTTGAACAGCAAAGTCAAAGAGCTTCCGGAAGATTTAAAAGGGTGTAGTTCCCGTGGGCTCATATAGGTTTGAAACTTCCTCACAGTGTGAACCTTAGACTGGAGAGTTGGCCTATAGGAAAAATAACAAACAGAAAAGATTGTGTTACAATAATCAATGGAACAATTCCATGCATGAAAAGTTATGTTATATAAGCTTATATAAGCATATAAAAAAAACATTAAGTATGAGATGAAAGCAGAAAGTATGGATTCAAACAATGGAAAAAATGTCAAATTCACATAACTAAAGCACAAATGCACATGACTGAAGCAAACATTGCACTAGAATTTTTAAAATTTTGTCCAATTGTCTAGGTAAAATATATATAAATTCTTGAAACAACACTTGTTTAAAGAATAAACAAGGAAAAATATCTTATTTTCAAGACACTTTTTTTTAAACAGGTAAGACAAAAATACACTTTTGCACTTTTTTTCAAGTAAACTAATCTTGTTTTAAAGATTTTTTAAAATATTTTTACTGGTAAACAAGTAAAAAAAATTATTAACATAATGTGAAACAGAAATATATAATTTATCATATGAATATATCTAAGCTTTTTAGTTAATACCTTTTATAAAACAGTGTTAGAACAGATATAAGGTATGTAGATTATACAAAAATTGCTAAATAAACTAAGCATTATGAATAATGAAAATAAAACTTCTCAGAAGCAAGTGAACTTGGAACGAGATTTGCCGAACTTTGTGACAGAATACAGTTACAAATACCTGATTTAATTTTTACAATAATTGATAGATTTCTTTTCCTTTAAATACAACATATAGACTAAACCAGTATATGAATATAAAGGTAATATGTGAAAACCAGAGGCAGGGGCTTTTGTTTACTGCAATCTGACATGATTGAAGAGGTGAATCAAAGAGAAAAGAAAGGGTGACCGAAAAGGAAGGAAATATTATTTCTCAGGTGATCAAACAATTGCTATTGTACACAAAGACCGAACATTAGTGAGGTGTAGAAATAATCATATACATTTATACAGTCTATCCTGTCAATATATTACCATAATACTGATTCAAAATGTTTTTCCATCTAAGTCAAATAACTACAGTACTACCTCTTTGCAGCATTCATGTAAATAAGACAAAATAAAAATAAGATATTATGCAAATGTGAACCATATCAAATCAACATTATCAAATCAAGTAAGCTTTACTTGATTCTGAATGAAATGTTTTGTCCTAGATTACTGAAGATTACTAGAAGGGGTTTTGTTGAAGTTTGAAATGAAATAACCAAGCATAAGCATCCATTGCAAGCAATAGGCACAAAAAGGTGGCATGTTATTGTGCCATTGACAGAGCAGTGAACGGGGCATCTGTTATCCCATATGGTGATAATGCTGATTCAATCACACAAACTGCAAGCCAGAGGGTTTTAGTCCATGCCAAATACCACCTTCATTAAGAACATATACTCCTCCACAAACATTGCTCAGCATTGTTCATGTTTTAACTGCAATTATCAAAACAGTTGAACTGAAAGCATGTGATTTAAAGACCTAAGATATAAAAGATATAAATCATATGTAGAGTACAAGAGGCAACAATATGCCAACTTCACTTCAGGGCTACGGAGTTTCTCATGAAGTTGAATCCACCAACAAATACAAGCTTGGACTGGTTGAACAATTTTAAGTCTCATACTCCCCAAGACAATGAATGGAGGAAACATGGTACAGCTGGTGTAAATGAGTCCTTTAATGTGAGAGTGGAAATCAATAAGAGGCCTGATCTCCCCCCTGTGGCCAAAAGAGCATCAGGGCAATTTAGAATGAAAGCTGACTGTAACTGCCAGTATCAGCAGTTCTCATAAAAGAGTGCAGTTCACAGATGGACCCGGCCTGTGTTATCGGAGATATCAGCACCGTCCTTAAAGTGTTTCGTAATGCAATACAAAATGACACCTCACACTGAAAGCGGAACTAAACTAGTAAAGACGGGAGCGAAACCAACAATATTTTAAGGGCAATTCACTATTTTAACACTGCAAAGGTCAATCAGAGGGTGAGAATTTCACTCAGTTGATCACCTGGGTTTGGACAAGAAAAATCATTCAATCAAAATATACATTATCTACAGTAATTATCTAGATTGTAATACAATATATCACACAATGACATTTGAAATATCTTAATAAGGTAATTAAGATGGAAGATTAATCTTTTCTGTAAAATTTAAAGAGGGGCAGATGAATGAAAGGAAGAAAAATAGAAGGACTAAAGTATTCCATCATTTTCCAGGAATAGCAAATAACACATTTTTACCAGAATATGATCGATGCTTTTAATGACACTCAATTTCCAAGATGTCTTAAGCAGTCTCTTAAAGGGATAGTTCACCCAAAAATGAAAATTCTTTCATCATTGTAACCTATCCAACCTATATGATTTTTTCTTTAATCCAAAAGAATATCTTTTGAGTAATATTTTTGTCCAAACAATGACAGTCAATGGGGTCCAAAACAACAATGGGCCTTTGGATGATGGATGACACAAAGGATGACTTTCATTGTATGAAAGGAAAAAAATATATTTTTTAAGTTTTTTAGAGTATCTTCTCACAGAAGAAAGAAAGTCATACAGGTTTGGAATGACATGAGGGTGAGTAATGATGACAATTTTCAGTCTGTTTACTTAAACTGTTACAGTATTTTCCATTGCTTAAAATCGGTAAACAATGGGTCAGATGTGCCCTTATATTTTGCCATTTTCACATGAATTACGTTTCATTTTTACCAATATTGAGGTCAATCTCAGATTCAGCTCTTAATAGCAGTATTTACCAAAGTGGGGGCCAAAACCTTTTCAGTAAGTAGGATAAAGTAATCCAGCGATCACAATTTCATTTAAGACAGAATACTGGGGCTTAAAATTAAGCCACAATGTCAGCTCTATGTTTTTTAGATACTGGCCTAGTTGTCAGTCTGTAGTTCAGAGACACCACTTCAGTTTCATTAAGTCTTCTGTGAGCCTTCTATCGATCTTTTGGCAGCCAAACTTGTTATTAAAGTAAAACTAATGTTGATGCATAGTGTTTTAAAATTACCCAAAGGCTTTAAATGTTTAAAGTATGGTCTTATAAATTAGGACATTAGTTATTATAATATGATGGTTAAAAATTAAAACCTCATTAGGAAGTTAATACAAACAACAGACAATAACTCTTTTCACATTTCAGTAGAGGTATTTGGGGATAAGTGTGTACAAGCTGCAATTACGAATCGAAGAAACGTGATGTAACAAAATGTTTCTCAAAGCACCATTTGCCTAAGAACCGCAAATAGAACATCCTGATGATCTTCATAAATATTTACTCTTTATAAGTAAACAGGATCTGAGTCCAAATCTGCAGGCAAATTAATGGCTATTTATTTACGCCATTCCAACCTCATTATGTGAACTTCTGCAGCCAGCTTGCTTCCTGTTGTCCAGCCTGTCATCCAGAACTTCCCCTTGTTTTAGATAACAAATGGCAGCTGTGAAATTCAATGGGAGCCTCTTTGAAACACCTGCCATTTCAGATCACCGACAGATGCAGATCTGTTCTCTGCAGAGCGGGAAGACTTCTGTTTTGAAGGCACGTCTGATCTATGGGTCACAGTACTGCTAGTGTCTGACAGGTTATTTTTTCAAGTTTGAAGAAAATGTATACTTTAAGCTAGCAGTTTTATTTGAACTGTACACTAAAAGCTAAACTGAGATTTGAGTGAAATTGGTAGCCTCAAATTCTAATAGCTCAGATGATTACAACCATACAAGTCTGTCAATGAAACTTACAAAATGGCTGTAAAAACAAACCCTAAAGATATTGAGGTAATGAAGATACATTCTCCTATCTTCTAACTAAGCAACCTCACTATGCTTTCAAAATCTCAACTTGAGTATGGTAAAGTGCAGTTTTTAAATCTCAGCAGAAAATCAATATTCTAACTACTACAAACAACACTAATGGGTTTATGCTTGTAAAAAATAAGGGTATTTGGATTGGTACACAAGCCTAAGCTACTAATGGCCAGGATCTACACAAACATTAGAACACATCATTTGTTGTTCATGATTTTATTCAGTGATTCATCAAGCCACTTACTGAATAGCAACAGAAAAATGCTCTTGTTGCTACAGATATAAACAGGGCTGATTTTTTTTATGTTTCTCACAGCATGATTTAAAATAAACTGTATTTGCTTTTCTAACTCTCTATATGCACACAGTTTGCGGCGGAGGCAGAGGAAACACATTCCCAGCATACAATACGAAAGTCCAAATAAACAAGTGAAGAAACTCAAAAGGCCTGCTAAAATGGCTTTTGACATCACCACCACCACCACCACCACCACCACCAAAAAAAAAAAAAAACTCTTGTCTCTAACTCCACAGCCTTTTCTCTGCTAATCCCCCCAAAGGATTCACTTCCTGAAAACCTTCACAGAAAGTGAGTGAGAAATTAAAGTTAATTAATTTTATTCTTGGATCAAAAAGGTTTTGCAAAGGGCCAAGAGAGCAGATCTTTTCACATCCAACATCCAAGACCCTTTACGCTTGCCAACTCTTAATCTGAGGGGTATTATTAATTGCATGGTGAATCATAGCTTTGCCCAGGGTTGAACTGTGGGGTAATGGCATGGGCGATACACAGTGCTGTAGAGATGGGGACTACTGTGAATGGCATAAAAACATTGATTGCCGATCAAATAGAGTCTCTGTGTCACTACACAAGGATAAGTGCTGAGGAGTAAATGCACAGTAGTCCCCAAAGGTCCCATTTCAGTTTCCAACAATTAGCACTTATACATGTTGCTAAGTGAATCCCAGAATTACACAAAACCTCAAATAGCCTAGAGAATTATGGCATGTGAACAATTTTAATCTTCCTAGATTTTAGTTTCTTCTAGTTTATACATTTTAAATTCATATCTGTACATTAATGCCGTTTAAAATAATTATCGAAATACTACCGTATAACTATATACTATAACTATTTTAAATTTAAGTATTTTAATTCTATTTTATTTAAAAATGCATTATATTCATAATGTATGATTTTACAAAACAGAATAATTACAATTCATATAGGCCTACAGCCCTGTCTCATTTATAAGAGCAGAATGTATTTTCCTCCTTTACCTGCTGTCCAAACAGATCCTTTGCAGAGTGATTTCTTAACCAGATTATGGTCACATAATTAGTCAAACAGCTGCTTGCTTGGTCTATTCCACTCTTTATCTCTGTGACCAACACAAGAGCCAGACTTGTTCTTTTCACCACTACATGGAACTGACCACTGTTGCTTCTAATCAACAGACTGATACATTCACATGCACATTTATAGGGGGAAAAAAAATAACAGGCCTTTTACAGCTCCAGACCGCCTTACATCTGTCTATAATATCTTATGTCATGATAAACCACAGTCTACAAGGTAGTGTAAGTGACATTATAATATTTCAATGACTATTTGAATGACAAAGAAAAAACCCTTTTATGTAGTTATTTATAAAAGGGCTTTCTACACACATCTTTAAACAATGCAGTAGTGTTTTCTATAAATATAACAGGTAAACAAGACTACAAGAGCTAAATCTTTTCGAAAAATAATATTGATAGAACAGTTTTTATTTCACTGACTGCATGGCACCTTTTATTCAAATTATATTTTTTTCCTATTTTATTTAAAATGTTCATTATATAATATGAATTAATATTTCGATTAAAATGGTATAAGAGGCATAAAATCCTAAAAAATATTTTTTAAATTCCACAAATTAAAAAAGAAATGATATTTTTCCACATACCTTTCAAAGATGTAACCACCTGCAGCCTACGCTATTGTCCTCATCTCATAATATGCCCGAAATTTTCCCTTGCGTTGTTGCTGCTTATGAGGACGCTTCTCTTCAAATGTCAGAAAACAACTTCTGCAACAGACGCAACAGCTGCAACAAGGGGTGGCGTCCCCAGGGACAATACAAACCCCCTCCTCAAACCTCATTATACATCCTTCCCTGACTAAAAGACGTCTTCCCGTGTTTATTGTCTTTCCTATGGAAGTCGGGCGTCTTATTTCGAATGAGTAAGCAACGAAACATCTGCTAGAGTGCCTGGACATTGAGATGCAAATCACATTTCTGCATCGCCAACCAGACCCCATGCGCGCGCCTGCGGTAAGCCAGCAATAACGTGATCAGATCAAAGTTTGCGATCGATTTCCGCCACAATTACAGTGTAAAATCACACGACTAAATATAACAAACGAGTCACTGCGAAGAATTTGAACTATACAAACGGGATAATTAGGAAGAATTAGAAGTAAAACTGGGGTAGGCTACTACATACAAGACGCAACCAAATGCTTCATCCGTTCAGTTAATGCAGTTTTGGGTTCATGTTTTACACAAAGCTTTTAAAAAGTCGACCGTATCCCATTCCCTTCACGTTCTGCTTACTCCATAGCATACATAATGTAATGACCCACGTTGAGGCATTATCTTTTACCACACTATCGTTCTGACAAACCCTGCATGGATTGTGTGAACTAATAAACAAACCATAAATTATGAAAAATCCCACACGTTTTGCCCTTGAACATCTTAAGCAACAGCCAATGCGTCCTTGCTATTAAATGCAGTAAATCACCCCGCATGGCAAGCCATTTGAACAGTTATAACTATTATCCATTTTTATATTACTAGTAGGCCTACTTATTTTTATATTATTAGTAGTTATATTGTAATTACCTGTAAGTTATCCAATATTGACTATCTACTCAATGCACATTTAATCCCCTACAAACAAGTAGGCCTATTTATTAGGCTACCAGTCAGCTATCCTTATAGTATCACATAACCTATTCTATTGCTGATAAAAAATTGCTAAATTTTGTAACTGAATTCTGTTAAATATTTAAAAATCGAGAAAGTTCCTATTAAGTACTAATAGATTAAGTACTAATAGCCTATATCTAATAGTTGAAAATGAAACTGAATTCGGATTGCTAACTAATAATAATAAAAATCAAAGTAGCCTACTATTTATTATAATAGGCTAGGCTACTATAAATAAGTATTATTCATAAATAAGTAAGTACTGTTAATATAAAAAAAGACATGTAGGCCCTAGTTAAATGTATAAATGCTAAAATGGCTTGCCATACATCCAATCCATAAAAAGAAGCCTCAAAGCAACACAGATACCATCTATTTTCATTTAACCAAGGGAACACATTTTCGGCTGAGTTGCACAGCTCATTATTACAGAATAAGTGTAAGTGGCTATTGTTTTTTTTTATTATTGCACCGCGCAGGATGGAACCAGTTGCCCATGGTTCAGGTTTAACATGCAAAGGGAATAGCTATTTGAATGCTTCAAAATATATCTGAACATACCTTTTTGGCTTGCTACACGTTCCGAATGGCATTTAAGTCCTCCCTCCGCTCTGACTGGTTCATGCACTTACAGTATCTAGATACAGTAGCCTATCTATGTCCTTGTGAACAGAAGAATGAGCACTTAAAGAAAATCCATTGATAATAAACACCATTACGTCGCTCATAAGTTCTGTATGATGAACTGCTTAACGATCACAGCGGCATCATTTCGTTACATCCACTCCGCGAATATGCATGTGCAACCTTCGCCAAGCGCATGGTCAGGTTTTGCATGGATCCTTGCAACAGAAATCCGCTGACTGGCTCCTATCCGCCGTGTCTCCGTGTTACTGTGGTGGAACCCGGGCTTCGTCGCCAAGGAAAATATGATGACAGCACCTGGCGCTGTCCAGGCGAGTCAGCTGATTCCCGAGCAGGCGATTGGTTGCTAGCCGGTGGCTGTCACTCGATTCCCAAGCAGAGCACCATCTGTTAAGGGATTGTTGTGATGCGAACAAAGGCGGGCATGGGGGAGCGCGGTGGGGATAACGCGGGGTGTGGAAGCTGAAATGCTAAGGAGGTGATATTCTCTTATGAGAACGTCTTCCACTGACTCCCTCCTCCTCTTTGACGTAGTGATGGAGGACTCTGCATGGTGTCCCACTCACCAAAGATTTACAATGAGACAATGTCCCTTTGTTCGGTGCCTCACTTTGAGGAAAGTTTTTTTCTTCCTAATCCATCTATCTTTGTGCATTGTTTAGGCTAGATGACATTTTCAGACAAAATTTCCTGTTTTAAAACAAAGTTTATATTTGTTAATAGCTTAAAATAAAAAGAAATTAATTTTGTGTGTGTGTGTGTGTGTGTATGTGTGGTTATGATGGGAAAAGAGAATAAGGGATTATACAACTTCACGCTCTACATGCAAAATAATACTAATAAATAAATAAATCTCATGAGACGCGGTGGAAGAAAACATTTCCGAGCTCATTTATTCGCCTGTTAATTAGTCTGCTCACAATAAGCACAGTTGACGAGAAAAAAAACATCATGCAGTAAGCGTGAATGTCTGAAATTTGGGGTGATTCATTTCTAATTCTCTTTTGAAAGGATTCATTTGTAGAAATATATAGAATTTTTTGTTTTGTTAATATGTTTTTGGAGCGATGAGCGAACTCAGGACTAAAAGGTTACAATAACTATAACGATAACTATATTAGCATTAAAAAGTTGCTAGCCACCGCCAGCATTTTTGATAATTTGCACAAAAGTTCATGGCCCCCAGAATATTTTTGTTGTAGCTATTAAGAACAGACCCTCGTCCTGGGTCGACATTTCATTCATTCACATTCTGCAGTTTTGATTTATATGCTGTTTAATGGTGATGATCGCGTTATTTTACATAGGCCTAGATGCATACACTTACTGTATGATATTGCTTGTTTCTGCTTCTTCGCCTGTGTTTTGATCAGGAGATTTAGTAATCTTTCAGAAGATGCTTAATAGCGTCCCCTACTGTATAAAACCAAAGCCGAAAAATGACGAAAATTTCCATCAATGGTGGGGAACGAGTTAAATGTTCGAGCTCTTTAAAGTCGGGTGGATTGTGATTTTTTTTAATCGATCATCAGCTGGAAAACAATCCTTCTGAAAGTAATTTCAAAGATGTCATTCCATTGTTTCATAGATTTGATGTAACTTCCCTATTCTCCAACTTCAGTTATCTTTATCATCCTTGTTGTGAACAGGCCTTAACACATGCAACAACAAAAAGAAGAAAGAAAAAGAATTCAAAAGCATGCGTAACTGAACATAATCTGATCTCCACTGAATTGAGATACCACAATTACCCAGAGAGTCAATGAGTTTAAACCACTGGATAAATGCGTGGGCGCTCTTTCTGAGTCACCTTCAGACATATAAGTAGAGAACTGAAGGCAAGCGGAGAATTGCATTGCACAGAACCGCAGCTCCTGCATTGCCTCCCCCATGCTTTATCCCCACTGAAGGATGCAGACAGATGGAGTGTTGTCAGTGTGTGTGTGTGTGTGTGTGTGTGGGTGGGTGCAGATAACAGGGAAACTTTTTGAGGTGACTGTTGCCCAAAAGGCCTTAGCTGGCAGGTAAATAGAAATGCTGTAGTTGCATTGGCTATATTTGAATTGTGATATGATGGTGAGGATCAAACACATGCACCCACATAACTAAACCTTTATCTTAGAATATTTTAGAAAAAAAAGTCATGCCACTATAAATCAGAGAATAACAATACTGTTTTGACCGGTAAGCCTTTGTGTCAGAGGTGTCCAAACTCGGTCCTGGATCGAGGGCCATTGTCCTGCAGAGTTTAGCTCCAACTTACCTCAATGCACCTGCCTGGAAGTTTAAAGTATGCCTATAAGACCTTGATTAGCTGGTTCAGGTGTTTAATTGGGGTTGGAGCTAAACTTTGCAGGACAGTGGCCCTCCAGGTTCAGGACTGGATGCCCCTGCTTTATGCGGTGGCATGTAAGTCAAAGATATTATTTCATATGACTGAATGAATGTGATACAATCACCACAAACACAAGAAGTAGGTAGAAACCGCCGTGCACTGGACCAAATTGACATTTTACAGTCTTGCTTCAGTTGCAAGAATATTCAGGTCACACTTATTGATTGAAGATATCGATTTATTCCATTAAGGCAGACAGCAGACAGCAAACAGAGTAAGATATGTCTGCTTCAGAGGATTCCCTCAGCATGCTAAACCATGCCTAACACAGGCAGGTTCAGTCAGCCCACACACACATATCTCCCCCCTTAACAGCAGTTTACAATTTTATAAAGTAATGTCAAATAAGACTCAGCAGAACAGAACATAATTTAAAAAAAATGAGTGCTTTGAGTTAATTTTTCCATTTGCTAAATGACTTTCATTACACATTTTACCATATGGAAAACACATAATTATAATGCAATATTGAAGCTATCAATTATTTGATAAATGGTTTCTTTTGCATAAAATCAAGTTATTGAATCTCTGAACCAGTCCTGCTGGCTTTAGAATGGCCACCATCTCCTTCAGACTGACACAGAGGTTAAGAGAAGTTAAACCGGAGCCTGGGGTAAGTCTAATCTGCCACAATGAGTTTTAAAATCATGAATTTGTTGTGAGGGGGTTCACAGTAGCACTGAGTCAGATGGGACCTGTGGCTATGGGGTGCTAAGCAGAGGTCAGTCAGTCAATAAGGCCACATCAAAGCCTTGGTGTTCTGTAGAAGAGAGACAAGTTGTACATGGCCCTGTTCAGCAAATTGCTGATGCTGGTACAATCAGTGCTCGTAAATGGTTGTGAAATGGGCAGTGTTGTGCCTGAACGCGTTTATTGAACGATAGTTCATGAACTCATTCATATTTTGGACGAACGTGAACTGAACGTCCTGTATTACTGCCTGATGAACGTTACTGTGAACTCGTTCATTCTGGTGTCTGTGGGATGCACGCTCTCTCAGTTTAACTTCGTTCAATAGGGTGCCAGATTTCTATAGAGCCTTCCAGGCGAAAACCCGGCTAAAACACACGTAAACAGGCCTTAATATATAGCGAAAAAAAACACCCAATCTGGCAACACAAGCCACCAGTGTCACACCGCGGCCGCCGCATACGTCATCTAGACAAAAAGCAGCATGTAGTCGACAAAGCATCGAGGAGGCGTCGCATCGTATGATCAGTTTTAAGACAAGGTCGGTGAGGATGAAAAAAATCTTACATTTCTGTCCAAACTTTGCCCGCCGACAAAATAATTGCTGTAGTGGTTGTACACTCACCTAAAGGATTATTAGGAACACCATACTAATACTGTGTTTGACCCCCTTTCGCCTTCAGAACTGCCTTAATTCTACGTGGCATTGATTCAACAAGGTGCTGAAAGCATTCTTTAGAAATGTTGGCCCATATTGATAGGATAGCATCTTGCAGTTGATGGAGATTTGTGGGATGCACATCCAGGGCACGAAGCTCCCGTTCCACCACATCCCAAAGATGCTCTATTGGGTTGAAATCTGGTGACTGTGGGGGCCATTTTAGTACAGTGAACTCATTGTCATGTTCAAGAAACCAATTTGAAATGATTCAAGCTTTGTGACATAGTGCATTATCCTGCTGGAAGTAGCCATCAGAGGATGGGTACATGGTGGCCATAAAGGGATGGACATGGTCAGAAACAATGCTCAGGTAGGCCGTGGCATTTAAACGATGCCCAATTGGCACTAAGGGGCCTAAAGTGTGCCAAGAAAACATCCCCCACACCATTACACCACCACCACCAGCCTGCACAGTGGTAACAAGGCATGATGGATACGTATTCTCATTCTGCTTACGCCAAATTCTGACTCTACCATCTGAATGTCTCAACAGAAATCGAGACTCATCAGACCAGGCAACATTTTTCCAGTCTTCAACTGTCCAATTTTGGTGAGCTCTTGCAAATTGTATCCTCTTTTTCCTATTTGTAGTGGAGATGAGTGGTACCCCGGTGGGGTCTTCTGCTGTTGTAGCCCATCCATGTGGCAATAATTTTAAAAAAAATTAGCTCGCAGCAACATATGGAAAAAAAGAACTATGAACTAGTTCATTTTTTGGAACCGTGAACTTAGTTCAAAATTGTGAAGTATGAACTATGAACTGAACTAGTTCGTTTTAAAATTTGTGAACTGAACTTTGAACTAGTTCATGTGAAAAGTGAACTTTCCCAACACTGGAAATGGGTGAAACCTTTACAAGAGAATCAACTTTATTGTTTTGTCTTACCCTTGAAACAAACCAAGACTTTTAATCCTAAAATATGAAAATCCACCATAAATGTTTTTGCCTTTAAAATAAAAATAATTGCCTTTCAGTTGTGACGTCATTTCCCCCACCTTGGAACCTATTTCAGAGTTTGCGTTCTCGGGCCACCAGGCACTGTTCTTTTGCGAATAAGCGGGCCGGACCGTGTTAAGGGTTTTCTGTTAGAACGTGTCGTGTAGGCTAAGTTAATAACTAATGACCTTTGCAACGGAAGTAAATCGAGCAAAACTAACTTTAGCTGGACAATAACTTTATTCAAGAGCTGCTGTAAAGTCAAAACAATCTCTGTTACTTGAATTTTCTATTATCACGTAAAGCTTCTTTGAAACAGTCCATATTGTTAAAAGCGCTATATAAATTAAGGTGACACTTGACTTGATATACCCCTTTGTAACTGCCTTTGCCGTTTGTATAATGTATGTTCTTCCCCAGAGAACATTGTAACAACTGAGAAGCTTCTGCAGTGCAGGTTTATTTTAAAGTTCACTGCTGAAGGGTTAACCTCCAATCGGCAGTGAGTAAAGGAAATGATATGTTCAGTGTGAATCTGTGTAAATATGTGAGCTCATTTAGTGCATCCCTGATCAAATGATCAGCTTTCAAAATCTCACACACTCACCTAAACCTACACAACCACACACACATAAACACAGAGATACATACCGGTAATCCAAAGCAGACTGGCCCCCGTTTTCCTGTGGTTCACTATTTTACAGAATCAACATCATAGACTTAATGTAATTACACAAACACACACAGGCAATTTAAATAGCTCAATACATATGCACTTTTTCATAGACAAGAATTTTTTTTCTCTAGGCATTCTCATCTCTCCAGCCCACTCCAAGACCTCCTCCATAATGCATTGCTTTTCCTCACCAAACCTCTCAGTGTCTACATGGAGAGAATCATCATTGCTCCAAACCTAGTCTCCATGCCTACCATTCTAGCCTGTATTAAGAGCTTTAGAATGAAAAATTAGAGCAGTAAATTAAGACTAATTTGAATAAGGAGTAGGTTGAGTGAAGAGAAAGAATAACGCTCTCATTCATTTTAATTTAATTCTATCAGTGACTTTAACCAGGGGATTAATTGTCGTGGGGAATGATGTGTTGGCTCAAGAACCATGTGAAGGAGCAGATTAAATCCAAAGCATGAGAGCACCAGCTGTATTGCTCTTTCTCATGGGTGGGAGGTGACAAAATCGCTGTGGTCTCTCCTCTACAAGGTTATGGTGATTGATTATAGTGGTTTCTTTTGACTCTATAGGAATAACAATTAAATTTATATCAAAGACTAAATTACATTAAGAAATGTGATAAACATTTAAAGTAGTTCAAAACTCAAATGTCGCATAATTTTAACGTTAACTAAGAAAAATGCCAAATACCAACTTTTAAGAATATACAGTATTAATCATTAAAACCATGGCACTGTGTTTCATGAAAATCTTAGGTGCCCCTCCTCCTTCAAAACAAAGAGAGAGACTTGAGGGCAAAATCTCTTGTCTTGGGGTCACAATGGTGACCTTGTTTAGGGTCACAATGGTGACCTTGTTTAGGGTCAGGGTTATGACCCCTTACACAAAGAATGGATAAGAAGAAGAGAAAGGGTGGGGGAGATATAGGAGCGATCCTTTCAGTGGAAGGAATTCTCTCACATCAGAGAGAGCTCATGCTTGCACGGCAACGGTTGCCAGGCAGATTGGATGTCTTGATACTGGCTAGCATGTGAGTTCTTCTCCTGATGGTGGAATCTAATCCGCTCTAGCAAAACATGTTCACATGTCAACTCCCTCTTGCTCTCTCTCCTTTATATAAAATGGACAGTCAGTCTGCAATTTCCCCCATTACTTTCTTCAAAATGGAGGTCCATAATCATGAATGTACAAAATTAATTAGTACAATTGGTGCAATGCAGAGCTACAAATCACATCCACACACTTAGACATTGTTCCTCCACTCAGGAAAATGCAATAACAAAACACTTGAAGCCTGATTAACAAGCAGAAATGTTTTGCATTTGTAGATTGAGTGAAATAAAAAAAAGGAATTTGGTGAATTGACCAAGAACAGTTAATGGTCTTACGGTTTTTCAAAAACAAATTGTTTAATATATTAAAGAACCTAATGACCTTTTAATCAGGACCAAAAAAGGGATGTGTAGCAATCAGATTTCGTTTAAATGTGCTCTAATGGATGCAAAAAGCTTAAATATTGGAGAGACACTCCCATACTCACCTATTTAAAATTTAAAGCTGAACTATGCAATATTTAATTGAGCATCTCCTGAAATCTTCTCCTTTCTCAGCGGAGGCAGTGTCTTTGAGGCGATTCACTTTGCCCCACATGTAGTTTAAATATTCAGCAGCTCTGCCTGGTAACCAAATATATGCATATAAATATAACAACCTAATGAGTCATTTTATATAAATATGAGTAGAAATTTTTATATTAAAATTTGAATGCATCCATTGAATATAGATCTGTACATATTTTTAAGTTTTTTTTATTTACAGTATTTTATTCTAGCTACTATTTACAGAAAATATTTAGCAAGTTGTTATTCAATGTAAAGAAACTGCTGTCTCTGAATATGCTGGGGGGAAAACAGTCCTCACAGATTAAAGTGAATATTTCATAGAATGTTCGATAGGTCGTATAGGTCATCTTTTAGTGAGATTTAAAATCCCTTTTTGGGATCCCTCTGAAAATGTCGATATTTTCTCTAGTTATTTCCAAATAAACATCTTAAGCAAATAGATAAAATTTTACATCATTTATCAAACAAGAAATGAAAGCTATCAAGCAATGCAGATAAGCATGCATACAGTAAGTTGAATATAAATATATATATATATATATATATATATATATATATATATATATATATATATATATATATATATATATATATATTTTTATATATATATATATATATATATATTTATATTCAACTTACTGTATGCATGCTTATCTGCATTGCTTGATAGCTTTCATTTCTTGTTTGATAAATGATGTAAAATTTTATTACTATAAAATGATGTATAATAATCATTTATAATAAATGATGTAAAATTTTATTACTAATAAATTATAAATTTTATATATATATATATAAACCTAACCAGATAAGTATATCTGCAGTATTTGCATTCGTTAACTGTCCTTTTTTTGCTCTAAATCCGAGGCAGTTTATCCCTCAGGATTTCAGCACCATGGATAGTGGTAATAAAATCATTTTTCAAAGAGCTCTAAACCACTGAGAGTCTGAAAGAGAGCAAGAAAAAAAAAGAGTCAAAAAAGAAGTAGTCAACCATTCCTACAAACTTTTTATCATAGGTTTCCAATCAGATTGTGTGCCACTTTCAACCACTGATCCCCCACCACCCGGCAAAACACAGAACTGATGTAAACATGAGTTTAATCTGTATAATCCAATGCATTGAGAGATAATATTTGGATTATATTTTACATTTCGTCTGCATGTTAACTAGGACCTTTGTTCTTCTCAGCATCGAAAATAAGTCCACCATTCAACACAATTCTTAAATGAGTTTCTGTATGTGTCTGGCCAGTGTTGTGATGGATTAAATTATATATATACAATGTACATATACACACACTCAATATAATAATATAATAAAGAATATAGGCCTATATGAAAAAAAGGAGAAAGTTAATAAGCACTGAAACCATTGAATAAAATTCAATTAATGCACAAATACAGTACAACACGGTATAAGGACTATTAGAATTATTAGGACATCTGCACAAATTTTTTTTTCTTTTCCTTCTTCCTTTTTCCATAAGTAAATAAACTATCTGTTCATGGATTAAGAAATGGATAAGGATCAGGTCTCCTGGAAAAGATCAGAATCTTTTTATTGCCTTTCACATGGCAGAAGAGAGTCAGCTGCCAGTTTATAAAGTATGTACTATTCCCTATCCTAAAATTACACTATAGATCATTCGGGATAAATCTTTTACAGTACACTTTAAGGCACTCAGAAATGTTGACAGTGCGTATTTGTGGCTCGCTTAAGGCCACAAGGACAAAGTAAATGTGCTACAAAAATAGCAAAACTGAAACTTATTTATTGATTTACTTTCTCCCCTTGTATAGCCAGACCATTACATTTCAGAGCAATTCAACACTTTGTTTTGTCATTTATAAGATATATAGATATCAAACAAACAAAGGACCATGGCATATTAAACTGTAATAATGTCATTTAACTGTCATTCACCCCATGTGAAAGCAGCTCAGTCATTTGCGTGAATGAGGAAGCGTTAAAGGCTCAATATTGACTTGTTCCTCATGTACACTATGTAGAATTAAATTTTCACAGATTGAGATCCAGACAATCCTTTATCTTGAATCCCTCACATTACTGCTTCCTCTCACTGTGCCTATAGTGTTTGTTACAATACAGGCCTAAAATTGGGAACACAATGTCTTTCAGCAGATATGGGACGTCTCGTTGCAAAGCCATTGCAGTTTGGAGATTCCCATTATTTATTTATTTTCTCAAGCAGAGCGGTGTTAACTAGGCCACCAAAGAAGAGTGAATGGCCGGAAAACTTTGTTAAATTATTACTCAAAAAATTACTCAAAGAGTAGTCACTCCTCTCAAAATAGGCAAAGCAGCTAGCCATAAGATCGAATAAGGATTTTAGGAATTACCATGCCATGTAACAGAGTCTTTAGTCTCTGGTTGCTACAGAAGTATGGTTAACTAAATCTATTTAACATGTATTTGAACATTTTGCTATCATTTACATCTTCTAATACTAAACACAAAATGTCTGATATCTTTTAAAGCAAAAATTTTTTTATGCTTTTAATACATAATATAAAAAAGGTACAAAACACTTGTGGCAGTAATCATGACAAACATACACAATTATGTACAATATTACATAAAACAGTGGTAAATTCGGCCCCTACGCCATTTTTAAATCCCATCAAGATGTCTTGCTTCTAAAAATATACAGACATATGGGCATCACTTTGCTATTGTTTGCACACGCTCACTAGTTTAAGATGATTCCAACTAAACTACATGCATACTGTGGATTACACCTGCTAGTTTGAGGCAGAAAGAATCAGGGAACAATAGTCCTCTTTAAACTCTCTAGACTGCCATTCAGTATGCGTGAATTCTGCACGCATTTACTCCGCACAGCTGATTGGCATTTCAGACAGAAGGGGCTTAAAGTTGGACCACATGGGGCTTACAAACACTAGACCAAACTACCAGCCAATGTTAAAACCCCCCACAGCAAAGAGCTTAAGATACTTATAATGGTCGCTTGTACAACAGTGCTGTGATTGGCTTCTTCTCAACTTTTAAGTTTATAATCCATTTTGCCTCCTGTGAAATCTTGATTAAGCCATCTGCAATCTCTGTCTTAATATGACTCAAATGCTTCTTGTTTGGCTCTTAGACATTCAATGGATCTTCACTGATTTATATATTACATGATTATCAAACACACTTTCATTGTGGTTTTTGAAATATCATGCAAGCACAATCTTCATGCAGGGCCATTATGACCCGGCCTTATACAAATATGACATTTGCTGTCTGCTGTGAGACTCCTCTGGGATTCTTATCAGTGTAACGCATGAAAGAGGACAAAATCGTAGACGTATCAGATGAGTGAATTAAATTTGCAGACAGGCGCAAGCTCCCCCTGAGAGCTGCAAAACAATACAAGCATAAATCTCAGGCACTTTTCAGGTTTATTTGTGGGTACTAGATAACAGAGTCTAATTTGAAGCTGTATAACTCTGTTTATTTCTAAAAAAAATCAAGAAATGACATAAAAAATAAAATCAATGTTGTGTTGTTTATAGTTTTAAGATATAACAGTCTTTATTAGCCCTCACTATAAATATATATTATCACTATCTTGTGAATATGGATCTTTAAATTCACTAAATATACTAAATAGTTGGGGAGCCAAAGTCTCAAAAGCTCAATAAAATGGGTTGAACCTGACTAATCTGCCATACTTTTTATTTGTGTTTTTTCTGTTAACTTTGGCCTTAAGAACCAAGAAGTGGAGGGTCTACTCTGCCGGAAATATCGCGAAAAAGAATTGTGGCCATTTTAGTGTATGCACCCTTTATTTTTTACCACAAAAAATGTGAAAAATTATTTCTTTTCTCATTCTTTTCACTAGTACTGCCTCCACTCCATATGATGCTGCACTGAACCAACTCATATCTTGGATAGATGAGCCCCTTTTCAAAGAGAATGCCATATTATCCGTTACAGCTTTGAGGAATGAATTCCATAACTATTTGGAAAGCCAGTTCACAATGTTACCTCATACAGATGTCAGTCTAAAACCACAGATAATATCTAAAACATATGGATGTGCACAAAGCAATCCCTAACTAGATTTTAAATTGTCACAAATGTTTATTTTTTTGTCAAAATGTAGTAATTTTAGTCTGGAGCCCTGTTCCATTGAGCTTTACAAAGAGCCACATGATAGCAATATGTACCTTTTCACAACACCTCTGAAACAAAGCAGACTCTGCTTTCTTTCATGGATGTTTCAATGCACAAACTTACACTTACCCAGTAAAGCCTGGGAAAGTTGTCTCTTTGCTTTTACTTACCGCACAAGAGTCATTTTGTGGGAGCGCGTCACCCGCCTCTTATTCACACGCTTGTGTTTGTTTACACACTGCAGCGAGAGCAGATGGAGCAACGTCATCCATATTCATCGACCCAAGCTCTGTCACCTTGACCCTGATGCCAGGCTCTTGCCCTGCGCTCTGTGAGGGTTCAATAGAGACACTCACGGCTGCTGCACAACCCCAGAGTAGGCCCATTATAGAAGAGGCTGGGAAAGATTGGGAAGAAGCCTCTTCTTTCCACCCCCACGCCTCAAATCTGCATTCCGAAACTCATGCTCTCAAGGAACGCCGTTGAGAATGGAACATCTGCCCAGTAATGGGGGTTTCCTAAGTTGATGGATGAAGGAAGGCAAAAGCAGACAATAGTGTGACACAGGCAAGAGCTCAATGAGCTTGATGGTTCATCTCAAGGTCTTGCTCAGCATAATCAATTGGAAGACCTAAAGGGTTTGTGAGAGCAGGCAATAGCGATCCCACAGCTTGCGATTTGGACAGAGGGGCATTTATTTATCTGGTCCTCACCAAAGCTATGCCAAAACATGCACCAAAAGCCCTAAATAACTCTGAGAGCAACAGAACCTTTATGCAGATGAATATTGGAGTTTGATGGAGAAAAAATGCTTTGGTTGCACTGAATTACCACAGTTAAATTCAAATAAACCCCTTTGTCTTGCACTCTGGGGTTTTGTAATGGTGACAGAGAAATGAATCTGAATCTGCAGTAAAATATCCTTTACAATGAGACAATTAACCTCTTCGATTACAGAAGTGGGGGACAGATGACCCATGATGTTCCTGCCAAAATGAATGAATGCAAAGCTATAAACTAAGACAAGTCCATGCTTATTTGCATCAAGTGTATAATGAAAGCCATAAATCACCAAGCACATAAAACACACCCACAAGAACTGAGATGACACCGGTGAGGAAGGTTGCGTGAACCAAAATTATTCACAGGCACTGGAAATAACAGCAGAAGTACAATTTCCTCTTGTAATGTCCTGTCCAGTTGCTTCTAACCAGGCCAGACCTGCCTAATTAAGTCCAGGACTAAACCCTGGAGATCACACACTATGTAGTGTCAAGGGAGAGAGCTAAAGCATTTATTAGTAAACTAGGAGGTTTCGGGCTATGCTGCAGTATGAACCCCAGGTTTGTATTTCCTATGCGTGCTACAGGAAACACATTAGTCACAGTGACTATGAAGTCCCCTAGTGGGAGGCGTCATCTTAATGAACTGCCATGTGAAAGGATGTCTCTCCCTCTTGTGCCATAAATACGTCTTTCACCGTTTTTGCACCACGGAGTGCTCGCCTGTGGGTGCTCGTAGGGCACTGGGGGCACAGTGTCATTGTTACATGCATCATAAAATGAATTGGATGAACCTGCCTGGATGGTGCAGAGGACATAACCTTGAAAACTGGCATGTTAAGTGGAGAAATCAGAGCTTAAACAGAAGCCAAAAAAGTTTCTGTACTTTCTCCACAGAGGAATGAACTAAATAAACCAATGAGCTACTGTTTCGCCATAAAATGAGAATTTGAATTTTGCTTTATCTAAAACAACTATAAAAGAGAAATGGCAACTTAAAAATAAATAAATATTGGGGCTATCAAAATATTACAATGATTGCATTTTTTTAATTATATTTTTTAAAGTTTAATTATATTATTTTAATTATGTATTTTTTTAAATATCCGTTAAGACTCCAGACATGCAACAGTGATCTTTTCTCATCTCCCTCGCAAATCTCCACAAAAAACACAGTGCTCTTTCCTATTTTTATCTCATCAAATGTCTCAGCTAATCAAACTTCAACTTATCAGTTAATATAAAATAACATACTTTTTTTACTTTGAGTATACATTTTGTATATATTATTATATAATAGTATCAATTATTTGTTTAAATGTTAATTCTAATAAAATTATTTGAACAATATTTATGACAGCTCTAAAATATATGAGTTTGAAGAAACTAATTTTATTAGTAAATGAAGACATACACTACCATTAAAATGTTTTATTATATGTTTGAAAGTTTTTTTATTATTTATTATTTTTATTTTATTATCTGCATTTAAAAAAGGCTGTATTTATTTGAATTTACAGTACCACTGAAATATTACTACAATTAAACAGTTTTCTATTTTAATATATTTTAAAATAATTCATAAGTAATTTATTCCTGTGATGGCAAAACTGTATTTTCAGCAGCCATTACTCTTCTTCAGAGTCACACAATAATGAACATGATAATGATAATATGCTGACTTGGTGTTATCAATGTTTAAAGCAATTGTGCTGCTTAAAATTTTAATAAAAACTGTGATATAATTTTTTGTTTCAGAATTATTTGATAAATAGAAAGTTCAAAAGAACAGCATATTGAAATATTATAAATATCTTTACTGACACTTTTGATTAATTTAATGAATCATTGCTAAATTAATTTCTTCTTTTTTTTCTTCTTCTTTTTTTAAACTTGCTAACTCCAAAGCTTTTAATGATAGTGTACTTGGCAAGATAAAAAAAATGTTGGGACACAGAAACACTGAACTATATGATTTCAGATTAAACAGCCATTACTTTAGCTTTAAATAACACCCTGTCCATTTAAATTTGCTAAACTCCTCAAAGCTTCCTCTTGATACAGATTGATTAACTTGAAATGTATGTACCAAAATCATAACTCTAAAGAATGATATTGTTCCTCCACAGCTAACTCTGATTATTGTTTTTCACAAAAATCACTTCAAGGAGCATACAGCATCTCATTGATGAAACTGTGGTAACAGGCTTATGCTGAAAGGGTATTGTTTGCTGAAATAAAGTAACAACTTTGCTATGTGAAATAAGGACAACTCAGTTCACTGCATCTTTCATTGTTAGCAATTGAATAAGAATATGAAATGGAAATGTTACAGATGCCTTATGAATAAATTAACAGTATGAACAACATCTCTGTTTCTGTTCTCTATCCAAAAAGACAAAAAGCCTATTCTGAGTTGTAGTGGCGTGCACTTAGATCCTTAGATCAGTGGTGAATAATAATAGCAACTAAAAATAAAATGCACAACTCCGACTTTTACTTTTAATTGCATACAATAATATCAGGTTTTGTATCATACTGACTATACATTTAATATGCACTCACAAGAAATATATGTGAAGAAAAGTATTACATATTGAAAAATGTATGTAATAATACATTTAAATGGAATTTTGCATAAATAAAGTTAAAAAAAAATCCAAAGAATTCACAAAATTGTTCCTGCAAATGTAAAAAGTGTCTGCGTATTAAAATGTGCCTATTTGCTTGAATGTGTGTTGGGCAAATTCTCAAAGGCATTGTGGGACACCACTCATACTCTTGTATGTTAAAGAGACGTGTCGGTCTCCTGGCTGAAATCAAGACAATTTAGAAACCCTTACTCTACTGGGAGCTGGCTGACTAATTAACTGACCACGCTATTTTGAATAATTGCAAATGAATTCTTCTCAGCATGCAACATCCACAGGGAACATTGCAACCTTTTTCCACATAGTAAATATTCTGCTGTCACCACATACTTTTTTCATCAACTTGTTTCATCCAGACTATAATTACCAGAAAATCATTGGGCCTAAACATATTAACAGAGGGAACAAGTGAAGTGGAGAAAATGCTTTTCACCATTTTATCCCCCTCCCCCCCAAAAATTAGTTATCGTCTCAGATGTAAATGAATTAAAAAAATTATAAAAGGTCAGAAACAATTAGGTATGCTAACATTTATTTGTTGAAAGGAGGGCTAAAATCACCTTGTGATGCTGTCTATTTATAGATCCCGGATGTTGCAATATTCCACAACAAGTAAATGTTGAGGCTGTGAAGTAAAAAAACAAAACAAAAAAATATTCAGGATTGAAGGGATTCTGTACCCTGGGAGTTTATCATGTTAATACATGAATGTTGTTGCACAACAGGAGGTAGTACATTTTAAGTCATGCTGTGAAAATGGGTATGGCAATCAAAGCAAGGTAACTTCAGCATAGTCCTATTCTACATATTTCAGTCCTTCTGAGTATCCTCAAAAGAAAGGGATATCTGAGTGTGTAGGATATTACATTCTACTGTATATTATAATGATAAAATAAAATGTCCTATATTGTTTATATATATATATATATATATATACGACTTGTTACACCACTCATCATTTAAAACTATATTAGATTAGTTTGCACCACAATTACATGAAATGACACTTACAAGTATTGAATGGGAAAGGGGTTGATTTGGCTTGTCATGTCAAATAAGGCTCTCATTCAGGAGACAACATTTCATTCAGAATGAATTATCTGGCTCTGCAGTCAGTTCTACCATGACGCTTTATTGTGAGCTAGAACAGACAACTGACAGAGCGTTAGTGACGTGTTGTGACACAGGGTTAAAACTGTGTCTCTCACTGCATTTTGTCTGTCTGTCCTGTCAGCAAAAATTTTAAACAGTTGCGAAGAAGAAATCTGATCAGAAGCATTGTGTAAATATTCATTTGAAGAATTACACTCACGGAAGGCAAATACGAACAGGTTCCAATTTAATACTGTATAAATATTAATAGCTACTCATGTAAGATGAGCGTTTTATTACATAAAAAAACATACTGACTTACAGCTCAACAGCATTTTGAGTCTTTACCTCATCTTAAAGGTCATTTTTTCAAAAACAGCAGCAAAATACATCTGAGGTTTGCGCTAACACAGTCAGCATTAAAATTCTCCGCTAAACCCTCTGCTAACTCTACCACTAAAGAAAGATGAGAGTCTGTTCTTTCCCATCAAAGCCAGTATTCATCAAAAAGTTTTTAAAATTGTGACAGGCTTTCTCAAGGTCACCTCTAAGTTAACTGCTGCTTTCTGAAATGGCATTCAGCATGGGTTTTATTCTTCTATGCACATACCCGTCATCATTCATATTCATATTAGTACTGGCACAATGCCACTTTTGATACACACCAGGAGGATGCAATAGCGTTTGCCAAGCACACTTTAATTTTTAAACACACACACTTCAGAAGTGCTTACTGCAACCTACAAGAGAGTTGCTACTGTTGTTGACATTTTTCTTGTTGACATGATCGAGCTCTTATTGTTGCTGTTGTTGCTGTTAACTTTTAACTGTGGTACAATATGAATCTATATCTCTCAGCTCAGATTACCTTTAAGCTCATTCTGAAAGCAGGTCAGGCATTTAACAAACGGAAAACATCACCAAAAAAAACACAAAAATTAGAAATGACTTGAAAGAAATGAAGGAATACCAAAGGGTGTTGATGTATTAAGGTTGATGCTCTTATTCAGACCTTAAATTAGGCCAGCCTTCTGCTGCACTAGGCCTTGAGTGTCCCCTGAGACACAAGCATCCCGCAGTGAATCCTGGGAAGCATCCTGCTAATTCGTCTGATCAAGGGCTTTCACCTCAGCAGTGTATCAGGAATAAATGCTGATCTAACAAGACTCACACACCAGTTAGTTCCACTTCCAGAATATAAAAGTAAATTCAGTGGCCAGTTGCATAAAACTACTCAAGCTAGTCATCCATTTCTTTTTTTTCAAAAACATAGCCTAACATTTTTAAGTTGGAGTCAAAGTCAAAGTAAGACTAATTACCCCTGCATGAAGCTGCATTTTATTTTAAATACTGAGATAAATATCAGTCTAATTATCTAAACTAAAATGTATTAAATTATCAGTTAAATTACTAGTGTTTTTAAAGATTAACAGTAAATGAGTGTGAGATGAAGGCAAAGGTAATCTAAATGTAAAAATAGGGAAAACTGGCTTGCACAATTAAATATTCAATATCAGCCAATGCTGATAATTGACACAAAAACTCTCCCACTAGATTTCTAATATATGGTACAGATATATCATGCATTCCTACTACAGCAGGTCTCCCTCGAAAAAGAGATTTCAGTCTCAAGGGACTTCCTGGTTAAATAAAGGTTAAATAAAATAAAAAATACATTTTCAGGACCTACTAATTAATAAATATTTAACCTAAATATACAAGGTATGTAGTTCCTGTTTTATCCATTAGTGATAGTAAACCTTACAAAAACATGACCAAAACACACACATCATTGGCAAAAATATGCTCAGGGTTAGGTGCTCAACAAAATAAATAATAAAAAAAACAGAAAAAAGTCGGCACACCAAAGCTCCAGAGCTCTTCATCAGCCTGCGTGCTCGAAACGTAACCATTGTGTGAGTCCACCATTACATTTTTTGCATATTTTGGAGCTTTGGTGTGCCAACTTTTTTCTGGGGTATTATAAATCTCCTGTTTATAATAAAAGATTTTTAGAGTCCAGACCTTTTTTGTATTTTTGGTAGTAAACTTTAAACATGCACAGAGAAAAGGGAAGAGAAGTCTAGTCTTTATGGATGACATTTTCTGGTGTTTGTGTGCTGCTGCCATGATGCTTCCACCTGCAGCTCCTGAAATGTAATAAGACTGATGTTTTTCACATGACCAGGCCACACCTTTCCATATTCCTCTTTACTGAAGCTATTTTTAACATCTCTATTACCCCCATACACACAATGTAGCCGTGTGCCATGTCTTTGGGTCTCGATGGATTGTTGTCATAGCAAACTCCAGAGACCAATCTATGGTGACTTAGCGTTGACATGGTTACAATCTCCTCAAATGTTCTCAGTATTTGCAGGAGGAGGGTTGGAGGGATGGGAAGGATGAGGGAATAATAGGGATTAATGGCAAAAAAGAATGAGAGTGCACTCTGCTTATAGGTTATGTTAAAACTGGTTAGTATGATTGTTTTACACCTTATAGCAAATATATGATGCGTTTGGAATAAAATCACGATGAGACTAACGAATGTGCATTGGTACAAACAAAATAGCTTTATACAGTGCTTGGAGATTTAGCAAAGCATTTCTTAAGCAAATTAAGAATCTTAATCTCTTTCATGAGATCTGGATTGTTTCTTAGAAACATTAAAAAGAGTAGAAAGAGAAAAAGCCTTGTAATCTTGTGTCTCAAGTTTTTTTTTTTTATGGTTCTTTACACATAGTAACAGTTCTATTTAGAACCGTATAGTCCCTTTATGCTGAAATTCTTTGTGTAAGTTTAGGATTCTTGATTCCCGCCATTTTGTTTTTTAAACCTGTAACTGCAGCCGTCAAAGTCACCTTATTACTGATTTTCTGGAGCTCAGCCATCCAATAACATAGACACTCTCAACAGGTAAAATATTTCTTCCTGAAAAACAAAAAATTTCAAATTGTAACTAGTTTCCAACCAAATCATGTCTTTTTCTCTTTTTAGTTTAACAGAACATGAAAGTGTGACCAGCTCTGTTCAGTTAAGAACATTTATCGTCTCTTCTCCACTAAGTAACAGTAATAAGAAGAGATATTGAATTTATAATTAATACTTTTTTTAGTTATTATACGCATAACCATACAAAAAAAATAATATTTAAAGGGTCACACTTCATATTAGGTGTTCTTAATCACTTCTTAATATGTTAATATGTCATGTGTACTGAGACCTCTTGTGAGGCTGATTAGTGTATTCATCTGCATACTGTACAGTGCACAATTACATGTAAATCATAAAGTCAGGTGCCATTTACTTTAATGTTTGCTCCTCACAGAAAAGTTTTCAACAAAAAGCTTTGACATCAGCCTGATGGTACTTCAATGGCCAGCTCTTTCTACAGTAAACCAGGTATGCATAGGTGCATTCACGCCATGTTGTAATTACCATAGTTTTGTGATTCCAGCTTGTCAAAAAGCGCTCCCGCTCTCGTAGAATTCGTAATTGCAACTTGTAAATTGGGAATTTTCTGAGAGCTCCTACTTTTCCCACATGACCAGTGTACCAGTCTACTGCTGCTGATTCAGTTAGTTGATTGTAAGTCAGTTACTATAATGACTTTTTGTAAATTTTTGTAAACTGAGGGCGAGTTGAGATTACTGTCTGTGGTAATTGAAAGCACAAAGATACTACATAACTTAACTTGCCTCAGTATATGTCACTTAAGTTAAAAGGGGTCATATAATGGTACATGCACTTTTTCAAGTTGATTGTACTGAAATGCGTGTTGGCAGTGCCATTACACAACCATCATATAATGATAAAAATCTATCCAGTGTTTTTCTTTTAATCTCCTTATATGTTTTCCCCTGCCTCAAATTGAGCTGATCGTTTTTGTGAGGTCAATAAAACGGACGCCCCTCCCACGAGTGTTGATTGACAGCAGCGTTTCAACACAGACACGCCCTGAGCGAGCTGTCATCATAGTCCGTCATTGTTGATACACTGGAGCAGAATGGCGTCTAACGATTGTGGTGTTTTGTTCTTGGGTGTAATAACGAACAGTCATTTTGATGTTCCTAAATCCGAACCGCTGAAGACGCAGTGGCTGAGTTTTGTTTTCGAAGGGAATATTCCCACGAGCAACGTCAATGCTTTCATGTTTGAGCGATTCGCAAATCTTTTCTCACCAGACATGCTTTATAAACGAGTATAAAGTATAGATACTCAGTATAAAGCTGTTTTTGCTAAGAAGCTGCTCCTGAAAAAAGAATCGGTACCAACTGTTCATGTCCCTGCTGCACCTCCAGAGAAGTGAGTGTAAAATTGTATATTTTATATGAATCTTTGCAAATTGCTTGCACGCTTCACGTGAATGCGGCTAAGGTTTACACTCAGGGTACATTACGGCATGTTTTCTATACGATGTTCTCAATATAATTCATAATACCACGTTTATAACGGACAACGGGTTATGGTTATTGTGTTATTACAAACTGAGTACGTAATACTACGTATAACGTTACATCAGTAAACACATAGCGTTCAACTTCGTACATCTCACTAAGTTACTCTACCCTGCCAGTACACAAAGTCAAAGACATTATGTTAACCAACCATTCAGAAACGTCCTGTTTAAGCCTTAATTGTCGAACAACTTTGCGGCAGTCATCTTGTTCCGGGTCCGACTCCGGTTCAAACTGATACGATTGCACAGATGTGTCCTCAGAGACTCCCGCTGCCATTCTCTCTCCAAAATATACCCTCAACTGTTGTCAAGGCAACACTCCATCTACGTTGTGTAAAAACGCCCGCAGAACAGAGGGGCGGAGTGAGCGAAGCTCATTATCATTTACAGGCATATGCACTGTAACGGCGTGCTGAAAACAGAGCTGTTTTTGACCAGGTAAAATTAGTGTTTTCTTACAATACTAATAAGAATTTTTAATTAAAGTATATTACAAACTTTTCATTTAGACGCTAAAGAATCAAATTAACTTGTATGAAAATGGCATTATATGACCCCTTTAAGTTAAAGGGAATATCGAACGGTCCAGAGAGAGAAGGTGGGAGGTGTTTTGGGATTGTGGTGGTGATGATGACAAAGCAGGAGGAGAGAACTCCAGACAAGAGCTGACAGGACTTTGCTTGTGATGAAGAACTCACCTGCAGTCTAACCTTCCCTCCTCTTCCTCCTTCTTTCTGTGCCATGGTCCCTCATCATTCACCTACTTAGAACATGCTGTGGCTGTGACAATATGTGTGCAATAGCTCTTTCACGTGATGAAGTCATAGCTTCCATGTGTTTGCCATGCGGGTATGAACTTGAGTGTGTGTGCTTATCTGCTATATATATATATATATATATATATATATATATATATATATATATATATATATATATATATATATATATATATGTGCCTGAGCAATGGTGCAAAAATCCTCTATTGCACTGTCATTGAAGTCTAGATTGATTCCACTGTCTGCGCCACTGAGTGAAATGGAGGTCTCGATCATGCATCATACAGTCAGGCTTTACTGGGTGTGATTCTGAGGTCCAGGCTCACATACGTCTGAATCAGTCCTCTAATGATCAACATTTATATCAGCTGGCAGAATGGAGGGTTATGGGTGTCAGGGAAAATTATATTTTTATCAGCCACAAACAAGATGGGGTTCTCCAGCAGTCTTGCATAAGGTCAACGATGTAATTTTTAACTAACACTAAAATAAAGCTGAAATAAAACTAAACATTAAACCATTAAACAAATTATTCCCACCATTAACCTGTAGACACTTTATTTCCACTTTTCAGATATTTTCCTATCTTTTATTGAAAATAAATACCTCTCCAAACTCATGTGCGATGGGAAAAGAGAGAAGAATGAGATTGGAAAAAGGAGGATTTGAAAAGTGTGTTGGATTTAATCATGATTTAATCATGTACATCGGTTTCACGTGAATCAATTAGGTTAAACAAATATCATTTGTCATATAATAAAGTAATTTTTTAGTAACTCAATTAGGTAGTCTCAAAGTGATTTTAATATGGATCCCTGAAAGGATTGATTAATTAATTATATTTTTTATATATTTGTGTCACATGACTGAATTATAAGATTGTGTTAGCTAGCTAGCTACCTATTAGCTAACAATAGCACATATTAACATGCTAAATGCTAAGTATGAAGTCCTTTATGGACAAAGCAGTAATAACATGTGCTGTATCAGTCCACAGGCTAAGCAAATCTCCACTCTTTACAACAATGGTAACCAAGTGTCATTTAAATGGTTCTAATAATTACAACAGAATTGAACATTAAACACTATTAAAACACTATAAGGTCCCCCCCTTTTCTCATCTTAAATTTAAACAAACTTAAATGAAAACCAAAAATAGAAAAATAGAAGCTAATTCAAAATATTAATTAATACTATATAAAAGCATAAATAATTATAAATTAACACTGTGGATAGTGTACCATGCAATCTAAATATTTTAACTGTTAATTAATAGTTCAGCAATTATCAGCTAGAACACCCTAGCAATGCCATACAACACCTTAGCAACAACACAATACAAAACAAAATAAAAAATATCTAGTATTATGTTGCTATTTTACTGTCTTTACCAAAGACAATAACACTTTATGATGACAATATTTGTATATTTGTCCTAGTCACAGTACCTCCCATGATTAATGTCCATCATCCTTTAGCAACATTAATTTATATACATTGTGCACATATGAATACAACAGAGAAAGACTGAAGGGGTGATGATCAATCATAAAGCCATTTGTATAGCTCTACTGACTGAATGAGGTCTGGCATCTCTCTATAAAATTAATATTGGTATTATGGTGATGACTGCCACAGAAAGGCTACTAAATCTTGCCACGATGATCCACATTAGTAACGGCTAATTATCTTTTAACGAGGTTGGCAACCGGGCGAAGTATACCGAAGGGTCATAGATCACCATGTTCAATCGCCATTTCTCGTTTCATCATATCTTTGGATTCCCTGTGGCACAAAGGATTAGAATAAATTCTGTGTGCATGAATAAAACATAATCTGTGTAGCCTATATGTAAAGCGTGCAGATAGGTAATGAGTACGCAAGTCATAACATAGGCCTTGTTATAAAGAATTTGCCAGGGGCTAGTGGCAAAATTCAGAAAGAGGACCTAAAAACTGCCAAAAGTGGTTTTACCTGAGTCGCCATGGTGATGGAACCATTCTCAATGTTCTATGATTAGCACAACCTTCTGCAAAGCCTTCAGAAGAAGGCGGGTAAGGCACATCTAAAGCATGCCAGTCTGTGATGACAGCTTCTGAAGGTTTTTGTCAGAAAGGAGGACTCAACCACCCTTGACAATATCAGGTTCTGGTGTCAGTGCTTTGACATTAAAATGCAGTTTTCCATTTCATGTGCCTCCATGCTTTAAACAACTTCAATCTGACTGATATTACAAGGGGAAAAAATATGAAATGTTGCCATTCATCAGAAGTATGGTAATGATAAACATGTTTTTGTGCATTAATGACTATAGACATAGCTCAATGATATGACCTCCCACTGTGAGAGAATACGATTAGATCTTTAGAACACTAACCAACCGCAACTGCAGGAAAATATGCAGTATTGAACACAAATTTATAAACAAGACATGGAGAATAAAACAAAGACTTTTTTTAGAGAAGACAGGAACAATTTTTCTGTGCTTGATCATGTAGTTTAAGATCAACAAAACGAAGAAACTAAAGTAGGCGAGATATTGTTCTGAAATTTAACCAACTGCATAACAGTAGTCGTGCAGTACATACATTTACAGGATTTATAGATCTACTTCTCAGTCATGCATTAAGTAAATATCAATTATACTGCATTTATATTGATAGATTTTAATTAAAAAAAATTCATTTACATTTACATAATTTTTTTTTATTTTCAGCATCAAGTAATACATGTTAGGTATAGGCAATATGCTGCATGAAAAATTATATCTCTGTTTGTCTCTCTTAAACAAGAAAACAAACTACTCCAAATGTCAGAAGTCCTCTGAAATTCTCTAATGTGACTAGGACACTCCTACATGTAGTTTGTGCAAGATCTGGGGGTCATGGGGTTTATCAAGAGTTCACCCTTCAAAAGAAAAAGAAAGTCTTTCAGCTGATTTTAGCAACAAGTGAGCATCTCTAGAACGTATACACAATTATTTTGAATGAATGGATATTCATTTATGAACTAATGAGATTTAGGAAAGCAGCTGTACAAAATCCAAATCGACAAGAGAAGCCTTAATAAAATAAGACATAGCTTAGGCATCAATAGGTGATTAGAGTATCTGTGTGGCAGTGACCTTCTGAATGCTGTGTGAAAGTCCATTTATAATCCCTGTTTGACAGAGCTGAGATGAAGAGGATTTTGGGATGAAAGAAATGCACTCAGCCATAGGGCCATCAGAGGCTGGTTGTGCACATGCAGGGCTATAGATCCCGTTTTATCACACAGACAGCAGAAATATACACCATTGATGTGCACAGTCTGCACACACACTCATACATTTGTATAAACTTACTTATAAAATTTGGTACTTATATAATATAATACGTTCTATGAACCTCAAATGCTTCTCCAAAGTACGTTTGTCAAAGTAAAACATCCATTAAAACATTACTTTTTTAAGGCTTTCATTTAGAGGTGCCTTGTTTTCAAAAACGTTTTACTTTTTTTTTTTTTAAGTAAACAAAAAAATCCTCCAAATATTTTATAGCAAAATATCTTAATTTTGTGTTCGACTGGGGGGAAATAAGTCAGTAAAATGGTTTTGGAATGACAGAAAAAGCTATTAAATTTTGATTCTAGGGTGAAATGTTCCAGCACAAATATAAGTTATTATCAACAGAATTGCATCCAATCATACACTCATTCAAATGCACATCTGCACACGAGCCGAGGCAACAAGCACGAATGCACAAACACACACAGCTTCTGACAGCAGACCAATCCGTGCTCATCTGTGTGTTGTTTTCAAGTTGAGGTAAATTAGGATTTAGCTATACTGTACATTGTAAGGAGCACAGTTCCTGTATACATGCATAAGAAGCTTAGGGGGTTAAGACATCAGAACTTGTTGCCATGGAGTGCAGAAGAAAACTCTCCTTGGAAACACCCAGCATTTAGATTCATAGATACAGAATTTCTTGTGTGAAGGACAATATTAAAAAAAATAATGCTTTTATTTATTTATTTATTTACTTCCCTAAACTCAACTTTAATCTTTCTCTCCAGTAAATAAACACCATATGTTTGCGTCTGGAGTCCCTGCAGTGACGGACAGAGGCTCAGACAGGATATGACACGCGGACAGGCAACCATGGAGCCTGAGCTGAATTCTAGGCAGATGAAACACAGGTGGTGGCACTGCGTGTGTGTGTGTAAGCGTGCGTGCACATAGAGGTTAAGTAGAGCTGCAGGCTAAAGTGCTAAAGACCTGACAACAGACACACTGAACTGCGTCAGTGCTCACTGAATCGTTACAGTGTTGCTCTGTTTTCAGCTGGTAAAAAAGAAAAAAGCTGTCATTCTGCCATTCTGATGGCTAGCCGCTGTTATCAGCATTGCAGGCTGCCAAGATAATAGGCTCACAGATTATTAGCCAGCCTACAGGCCAGCACTGTATAGATATGATATAATCATATATGGGTCAGTGACGTAACATTATTTGTGTCCAGGGGCTGCCAGAAAAATCCTAACTCAGAATACTATCCTATCCGTTTAGTTGCCATGGAAATTTTTTAAGTCAAGAATTAAGATAGGACATTTCTGTAATACAGCCCCAGATCTCATTATTAAAAAAATCATTTAAAATGCAATTAATGCAGACAATAAATTGAAATATATATTATATGATGTACTTACTTTCAGTTCCTGAATTAAAATTAATTTTTATATTTTTTCATTGAGCTTAAAGAAAGACTGTTTGATGAATGAAATCTGTGATCATAGCATGGTAATGGTTAGAAATTTGACAATAAAAAAAAAAGTTTTACAGTGAAATCTAAAGTCAGCTCTTGAATAGTACTATAAAAGTAAATATTTTCTACCTAGAAGTAGGGCCGGGCGATATGGACGAAAAATATAATCTATGTGGCTATGCAATATATGATTTAGGTTATAAATCTGATGAAATGGTGCACACTGCATTCCCAGATGAACATTAGAAGCAACCCAAACCCACATATGCAGAGATTGAGTTTTGAGACATGCTCCATGAATGTAAATGATAACAGTTCATGTGGAGCAGCATTTACTGTGAACGGAGCCACTCTGAGACTCACGTAACCTTCACGCGTAAATAATTCAAGTGCATATATTAAACACACAGGGCATATATTAATTTAATTGAATCACATCCTTTGTGAATTCACAATAGTACTATGTATTATATTATAACCATTTAAAAACCATACTATAGCATTGTTAACCCTTAGAAAAAGGTCTAATAATGCAGTTCGTGGCTTCCCGTATTTGGAACGTGCCACTTCCGGTATTTAAAAACATTATAAAACATCCCATTTCAAATTCATTAAACAGCACAAGTATCTGTCAGAGCATCTGACAGGGCAAGCCACGCTAAACTATATGATTTTACTATATCAAAAGAGTTATATTGAAGCCCTATATATATAAAGTATATGCCTCATGTTTAGGACAAATGGGATTATGCACTTTCCGTGCAGCAGCTCTGTCTTCCGCAATTTTTCAGATGAGCTCGTAATATCAAACTACTGTAAATTGATATAAATGGTTTTGCCTCATCCTGTATCCTTTATAAAAATATATCAATATATCGTACACACTCGATATACTGCCCAGCCCTACTTAGAAGTATCAAACATATGTTCTCAATCCCCCAAATCTAGCATCAGAGATCCAAGCCCTGTCAGCTGCAGATATTAGTCAATGAACAATTCAGGGTGGGACATGTCCCAAGTAATTTGTTTCAACCCAAATCTCCTAGAAATGTCATTCAGGGAATGTTAGGTAAAGAGTCTCAGTCCTCCTTCAAGAGAACTGGGCCCGTATTCATAAAGATTCTAAGAATCCTCTCAAAAAACTCTTAATTTAGCTTAAAAACTTTTACGTAAAGGAACATTCAGGCCGGGTGTCGATCTATAGCGTCTTATTAACTCACTGTCATCCATTGTCTGCAACACATTTCTTCTCCCTCTTCATCTTTCTGCCATCTCTCCTCTGCTAAAGAAACTCTTAAGCCTCTTAAAAGTCCACATCCATACTCCTAACAATTTTGACCTCAAGACCTCTTTTAAGGGTTAAGATGCTTTTTTCTTTACTAGGATTTTTTCTTTCATTTTAAGAGTAAACGCCCACATTTCTAAGAATTTTCTTAGAATTTTGTCACTAGGAGCTACTCTTTGCATTAAGATTCTTTATGAATACGGGCCCAGTTCTTTTACATGTGTACACTGCAGGAAAAAATACATATTTAGGCTTGGGATTGGGAATCATTGGACACATTATGGTAAGTACTACTTTGACTCTTTTTGAATCTTTACCCACAGGCATTATAGGCTGGCAAATAAAGTAGATATATTCATTAATGAAAAAATATTGTCAACAAGACTACATTTCAGAAAACTAAGGTTGAACAAAAAACTTGTGTCCTATTTATTTTTAGAGACAGCTGAACAGCAACTTCATGCCAGGGTCATAATATTTTTTGTGTGGGTTTATATATGTAGATGATTTTCGGTAATACTGCAGACTTCCTTTACACTCCCAGTGGATTCCTGTAGAGAATACATCACTCATCCTGCTGAGCAGCCTTTAACTGAACATTGGTATACATGCATGTCAGTCGGCCCCATCTAGTCCCACTCACGGCTTCAAATACTGGCACACAACTGGGCCTTCATCCTGGGATTCCAGACAGTCCAACCACCCTACTATGAATAATTAAACACTGAGAGAAACAATTACATAAAGTGAATGATCAATTATTTAGCCCCGATTCTATGTATTATTGAAAAAGGAAGCTGAATGCTCCTGTAACTTAGTTGCTGTGACTAGAACTCAACAGCAAACTGCATGGCCAATGGTTTAGGGACATGGTTAACATGACTATGTGGGGTGACCACTGAGGGATTTTATGTATAGCTGCCAAAAAAACACACTGGACACAGGATTCAGGATTGTGAATTGAAAAGTTTGTCGATTGTGAACTGCAAGATGCCAAATTTGTAGAGATCCAAATATGGTACCACTGTGATGAACAGTCATAGACAGAATTTTTCTGCATGTTGTGGTAATTAAAATAAATAAAATTAGGGCTGGGGATATTATGTGCATAACCTTGTGCATGACAGACATACTCTGCAGAAATCCATGCAGGCCTGCCAATAGAATGTATAAAGTATAGAAAGACTTTTTTGTCAACATTAGCAGGGTTAAAGGGATAAAACGTTGCAGGATGTTTTCATTCACTTAGAGCTATGTTACACACTACATACAAGGTCATTTTCAAAAATACATAATAGGGCACTTATTAAATTTCTGCCAACCTAAAATCCAAAATAAGGATTCATTCATTAGCAAAACATGTCAAAAGGTAAACAGTAAAAATTCATTTAAACTTTGAACATGTCAGACTCTGGCTGTAGAGGTACGTGCCACCTGAGAGAATGTCTACAATTTGTCTAGAATTTTCAATTAAAAAATATAGATTTCCGCTCCACCTTAGTATAAGAGACATCAAATCAACAGGAATATCCATTTTAGATCTGACACACAATGATCATACTGAGATCATACATACCAAACTGAGATCATACAAGTACCCCATGTGCCAGGAAAAGGTTGACTCAAATTTGAATTTTTTTTTTTTTTTTTTGTCTATTTAAGCGAATAGAGCTTGACCATAAATGTAAATTTGGAGGCGAAGAAATAATTTGCACTGTGGAACACCAACTCACCATAAATATAGATCCTGATCTGGCAAACTGTGCTTTTAAATGAAAGTGAAGACACATAAATTCATTTTCTCATGGGAATTTAGATTAGAAGTCTTACCCAGATCACAGAGCTACTGTGGGAGTGTTTTTTCTTCTTGGCATCAGAAGAAAACATCAGTGTCTGATTATAAGTCATAATGGAGTGTGTGTTGTGTCTGTCAGGAGTTCGTAAACAATAAAGCACATGAGACAGATGCAGCGAACTTCATCCATTTTCTTTACTCTTTCACTTCCGTTCTCAAACACATTACGTCATTCCACAACACTTCAAAAAAAATTGTCCACAACACAACATATAAATATAATTATGTTCATGAACACAACAGTGTGTGAGCTTTCTACTAAAACTGGGCTCGATAGATGCTGTCCTCTCACAGAACAGATGAACATTATCATAGAGACCATCTATCACGCTGACAGTGAGGACCAATTTAACATCCAACAATGCCAAAGCCAGATAAGCAAAACTAACATGATCATGCGTTTGAACTTTCATTGTTATAATTGTTAATGATATTGTCTGCATCACACTTACATTTTCATTAATAAACTATTTAGCATGTTTATTAAGATGTTTTACTCATGGGGGTTATAGGCTAGTTCTCACAACGCAGGTGATTTTAGGTTTTACCATCCATGTAAACTGTATAAATCACACAAAAGCATTATTCTGAATCAGTGATAGCAATACATAATTTAACATGCCAGTAAATCCCACAGGGTCCATGTTATCAACATAAAAATCAATCCTATGATTATATAACCTAAGTACCTTGCGTAACAAACAAACAACAGCATAGACACCATGTAGCCCCATATTAATAGCTATTACAACCAAGGACAGAAAAACAACAATGTAAGACAAAGATTTCTTTCAGTAAGAAATTTCTTTAAATGAGTCAAACGTGCAACGTATGTTCTGGGAGAATTGTTTCCCTTACAAGCTGTTGGAATAAACAAGGCCACTGAGGCGAGATCTCAAAAGGGGCAACAGTCAGTCAAAAACATGCCCAATTCCCAACACTTTAAGAGCCAACTAGTACTCCTGAGGCAACTCAATCTTGTTTTAACCCAGCTCATGAAGTCTTGTGGCACATTGTGCTGCGCTCTCTAGATCGTTTCATTTCTGATATTGGGCTTGATGCCAGTTGATGGTCCCGACTCCCAACCAAGAAATATGGTCTGCCATGGTTAATTCTGCTCCCGTATTAATCTTTAGATGTGTGGTGGGCGGTGGGTTTCTGAAAATAATAAATGATAAAAGGCAATCAAAAACAACAGCTTCGAAAGACCAGCGTTCAGATAGATTGCATGCGGTGCACAAACTCCGCAGGGCATCTTATTGATCATATGACCTTTAGCATTACAATGTCAAAACTGTGGGGGCTGCAGTCAGCAGAATCCATCAGTATTTCAGTGAAAGGACACTGAGGCTATGCCAGGACATCTACAAGCATTATACACAGATTTGCTTCAGCGAGACACATTTTAAAATGACTCAAAATCCATTGCTCCAGTTGTAATCTGCAGCTTCATAAGTTATTATCAGCCTTTATGTTCTGATTATCATTTTATTACTCAATTCTGTATATTATTATGATTTAAGATAAAGCAATTTAAATGAAAGTTTGGTTAGCACTGATATAGGAGACTAGCCTGGATGCCAGCATTTTTTGGTCGGGAAGTTCGGTCTGGACTCGATCCATTGAGGAGTAATTATGATCGGTTCAGAATTAGTCGGGCCAATCAAATTGCCAGGGCGAGCTTTATATGATGATGGACAGATGTTCTGCAGTTACGTAATCATCACGTTATCAAAGAGTGCTTGGGTTGAACTGGTTTCCCCTCAAGATGACTGCAGCTGGAGAATTGAGATGTATAGATTCCGCTATTGCGTCTGTTGTAAAAGAAATCGACAGCGCATTCATTTTAAAAGACGAACAGAGAACTGCAATCAAGGCATTTGTCGATCGGAAAGATGTGTTTGCCGTCCTTCCTACGGGATTCGGCAAAAGTTTATTTTATCAGCAGTCTCCGATGGTCGCTAAGAAGATGGGACGCAATGAAAACCCTGTGGTCGTTGTGGTTTCTCCTTTGGTCGCACTCATGGAGGACCAAGTAAAAGAAGCAACACTCATTATTTTACTACTTCTTCCAGCGTCCGTGTAGTTGAGTTCTGTTGACAAATTTGCGTAGCTCATAAAAAAAAACACTTACTGCGTTGCTCTGATTGGTTGTAGGTCTATCCAATTGAGTGGAGATTTTTTTTTCCTGGTTCGGTTAAGACACGCCTCATAATCAAAGCCCTATGGAGCAGTATCAGACTCACATTCTGACTACAATACGAGTATGACGAAGTTAGGCTAATAGGAGACGTGAGGAAGGTTTGAATTGAATTCGACAGATGCTCTACTAGAGAGAAATAAAATGTTATATGTAACATAATATAAATGTAAAAAGAAATCCTGCCATTTAGCACATTCAGGGTTTTTAGCTCATGAATTCATGAATACATATTTTAGTTGCACAAAACTGTATGAACATTGGAAAACATCTAATTGTCAAAACCCACAATACACACGCACACACTATTGTTCCTCAATTAAATGCTAAATATTCGCTATAGCACTAAAATAACAGCTTTGATTTTTAGAGGTGAAAAGACATTGTGGTTGTCCTTAAGATGTGGCATCTTAAATATTTTCAGGCTTATTAATTTTATTTCTTTTTTTTTAAATGTCTGAAACAAGGGTATTTTATTAAAATGCAAGTAAAGTATCAAATGTCAAAATTTTTTAGAAAAGGAAATGCCAAATTGCCACCACCCTGACTCAAAATTCTCTTTCAGTTGGAGCAAGATTCTTTATCTGCCTATCCACCAACTCTGGAAGATTTTTATACTTCACCTAAAGATGATATCCTTCTCCCCTTCACAGCCATCTTGGATCTGTGCTCATAAAGCTCAGCAGTGCACCTGAGGCTCTGCTACAGGTCAACAACAAAATTCACAAACATGGGCAAAGAAATTCAATTATCCCAGCCATATATTTCCACGATTGCCACCACAGAGGAAATTGAATGTTGACCTTCTAATTCGATTGGCCCTCCAATGAAATGTAATAGCATTACATAAATGAATGAGGGGGAAAACGACAGGGCAAACAGAAGCAGGATGTTATTGTTAAATATGAACTGTGCTCCGGATGTTGAGGAAATCAGACAGTCAGGGGCAGATACCATAGACACATAAAGAGTTTTGATAATCGAGGACTAAAAAAAAACACTTTAAAAATGAAAAGTAATTAATAATAATTACAACAGAAATCTATATAAAATGTGGTTTTAATATAATATAATAATATCTAATATAATAGTTTCTGCATAAAAAGCTGCATAATCCCATGCTTTTGATGTTGAGGAGGTGTGCACATTATGTTATCTTGAGCCATAGGATCCAAAACGGATAAGACAGATACTGAGTATGCATATATTAAATGGTACATTCACAAACATAACATACTTGCTAAATTTCTGATGATTATCTATTTCAACAAAAGGGTAAAAAAGCCTCAAACTGTTCACTCCAGAAAACAGGTGGCATGCAAATGTACCCAGTGAGCTGCAGAGTAAACCAGTTATTCAGAATGGCGTGCAAAAGGGGGACCGAATCCACTGTCTATTACAATAAAGATTGTCTCAGCTACAGTAATTTCACATCCCACCATCTGTCACTTGCTTCTTAAAGCAAAACCCCAATTGAACAAAATACTCAATATAGGCTACATACACCCTAACAGATGTTATGGATTTCAACACACTTGAAATTATGTCACAATAGTTAGACAGCATGAAGATGAAGTGAAATTTATGTGAAACTGATATCACTAATCAAATTTTATGACAATCTCTCACAGTCCCAGAGTGCTAGTTATCATTGCGAGTTTTAATTCATCAATAATAAACCAAAACGGCAATGTACAAGCATGCAAACACCAAGCAAAAAATTTATTCAAGGAGAACACAAATTGGTACATTAATATTAGTAACTTTTACAGTAAGATGCCAGTCAGGAGAAAACGGTGGGAATTTGCAAGTCTAATCCGGTCTTTAGGACTCAAGGAAGGGTTTGTTCCACATCACAGCAAAAAGTCTTACTGAGACTGGAGGGAACAGAATACCTCTGTTACATTAGATCGGATCTGTGCTTCTCAAGACATTATGATTAAAAATTGCCAACGAGGAAGTAAATAAAAGTGTGTCTGTGTCATAAGAGTCACATCAACTGGTTTAGGTCCAAGTTGCCCTCAATTTCATATAAATAACTCTCCATGCTGTCATCTGACATGCTACACCTCCTCTATATTTTGAAGTGCTAATACCAGACTTTATGTAATGTAGCATCCCATATTTGCTCTTCCTCCTGGTTGCCTGCTATGGTTCTGCCTTCATTAAGAACCATGTTCTGTCTACTGACACATATATTCTCCTTTGAGCTCTCTACTGCCCACTTATCTTTTGCCAGTCCTAATGAAGCTTCTTGTTGACTGAGTGATTAGACTTAATCAGGGCTTAATGACCTTGAGGCCACAAATTCAAAAAGGCAAAGACTTGTTAGCCTGGAAAAAAAGTTGTTGTACTTGAATCAGCATGCAAAAGCAGTATGCTGTAAGGACAGCATGTGAAAATTATATGAACTTAACAACATGGTATATCTTGCATAAAAAGGGTAATGGCATATTGTCAAACTTCCACTTCCAAACTATCAGAATCCACTGTATTTAAAGGAGTCATAACGTACATTTTTATTATTTCATTTATTTACTGAGGTCCACTTATAATGTTGCTGAAGCTTTGAGCCCTCATCATTCGATTTCTCATTACCAGTCTCTCCGATACTTAAATTTAAATGGTCCTTTAAAAATCCCCCTTCAATGTCATGCTTTCTCCGGTTTACATTGTGACAGGGTCACAAAACAATGGAATATGCAACAGAAATGTGCTCTTAAGTTCAGACTGTTTTAATTCTTTATGTTATGTCACGCTCTCATAAGGATCATAACGATAAAAAGATAATGATTTTTAGATGCTTCCTCACAAACATATTTAAAGCACAGCTTATGTAACTACACAAATGTTCATATCAAACATGCAGAGAAAAGTTATTTTTGCAGTTATTATTATATTTCTTTTCTGTGTTCAGAGTGCATAATTATCTGGGAGATAAAATCCTGTTACAGATGTCTGAACACTACTTACATAATTCAAAAGTAAGGCTCAAACGCATCAGAATTGTGATATTTCATATGGCCCAATTGTTACTGCATCTTTTTCTTTGTCAGTTTTTGCTTCATGCCTCGCAGCAAATGCAATATGCCCGGATGTTCCAGATAGATGAGATTAATTATGAGACCCATAGCACCATGGGTAAAGCAGTCTACGAGTGAATGACAGCCCGTGCCGAAAAGGAGACAAGCGAAGAAACATCAACGCTCCACCATCCGGAGAAAACACATAAAGCATGACATTCAAAAAAGGTCAGACTCTCCCTGTCTTTCATCCACAGACAGGCGAATACACACTTAAGCAGGTATGATGAGGTATCCATAACCGTTCACATAACTTCCAAAGTCAGATCTTTTCATTCATTCTCGAAGATACCCTTTATTCACTAGTGTACACTAATGCCAGTCGGGTTTAAATAGTCCAAATGGTTCATGCACTGCTGAAAAACAGACAGACGGCATTCAGCAATGCAGATTTAAGTTAGTAGATTTTAGTTAGCAGTTAGGAATTTGATAGCCCACACCAAGGTCTATAATCCCAGGAAAGCGAATTAAGTTAGCATTCACATTTATCTTAATGTCATTCTCAAATGGCGCATAAATACTGGAAAATGCGCGATATTTGATCTTTGGAACCACAGAACATTTTGAGACCAATCACTAGAGTTGTAAATGCCATGTGAATCACATCATGACTATGCTGACTGGACAACTATGCTAACATTGCAATATGCACAGTCCAAATTATTAAAATTTTTACAGAAGTACTGGGGAAAAAAGTTTAGTTTGGATATTATCCATATATGGTAGCGATTAAAATAGAGTAAATCACCTTTTGGAAGAAACTTGACGCTTCCAGTAATGATTGTATCAATTACATAGAGACAAGTGACTGTTAAAAAAAATGTATGTGATTGAATCATTCATTCAAGAGATTTGTTCAAAAACCCTGATTCATCCAGTAATGAAACAAGTTAATTTAAAAATAATTAATTCAAACTAATTAAAAAAATTAAATAGACTGCAGCAATTAACATTTTGTAAGAACCTAGTAAATGTGCAGGTTATTTTTACTTGTTTATTCAGAATCGTGAATCTCTATTTTAAACAAAAAACGTGATTCTCAAATTTTCCACAATTGCGCAGCTCTAAGCATCTGCGTTTACATACTGGCATGGAGTATATCTGGGCCCTAACACAGATGCAATTATATACACTTACAGACATGCATGAAAATGCACACACGCAAACACAGACAGCACAGTCTCTCCAAGGTTTCCTCATCAGTATTCCATGGTCACAGCATGCTGCAGTGACACTGCTGTTATCTGGCCTCTCTTCCGCTCTGCTATGTGACTTTGGGAGAGGCTACATAGAGCTTCATGCTTATCTGTGACAAACCTCCCCATTTGAGACTGTTTGCTTTCTTCAACTCTCTCACTCACTGTCTCTCTCACTCTGTCTGTCTGCCTGCATCTCTCTTTCTCCCTGTTGTGGTCATTCAGACACTTTTATCTTGATTATCAGATGTATCTGATGAAAACAATAGTACGAAAAAAAAAACGGGAAGGGGAAGAAAGACTATGCCACTTGTCTGTGCTTTCACTTTAATTCCCATCAGCTTCAAAGGTAGGCAGAGAAGACATCTGGTGGAATTAAACTGCTAAAAATATCTGTGAGGATACTCAGAGCGGTAGACATCTCGCCGTAAAAGCCAGAAGACATCAAAGGTTTGCAAGGAGCATCTTCAGGGGGCAAGGTCTTTTGGATTTTAATGAAGGCACTTTTTCTACTGCATTACCTTCCTGAGAGTCTCCCCAGCTGAGATGTATTCGCAAAAGATTAGTGGCTACTGCGAGCTTCCCGTTTGACGGAATAGCATGTCTAATCCACTGGTTTCAAATAGTCAGTTTGCTGCGTCGTACAAACACAAGGTGAAACTTTTGAAGCAGCAGTTCTCATGTTATTTTTACCCTTTCTGCTGGACTGAAGAGTTTGAGTGGCTTTTTTCCCCTTGCTGGGTAATGCCATTTTGATGCTACACAGGTGCAGACTGCACCTGCTGTCTCTGAGTGCTGCTCTTTCATTGGCCCAGATGTATCGCGAAGCAGAATCCTGACCAATCAGGCATAACTGAGTGTTGCCAAAAGCAACTTATTGTGATCTGTGTGGAAGAGCACATTGAAATCAACAACCAGTCTGCCATTAGACGTGCAATACCAACAACAGTGTGATGTGAAAAGAAATTGTGCTTTCCATAAAACATCACAGCTGAAGAGAAAAAAAAAGATTATTTGCCACCTATTAATCAAATTAGAAAATAAAGCCAAATGATGAAAAAAATACAAAACTTTGTGTCCTATGGAAGTTGGAAACGTGTTTGTATGATTAAAAAAGGAAAGATTGTACTAGAGATAATTATATATTTGTCTTCATTGGAGAACATCGGTCCTTTAAGATTAACTGAAAGTAGAGTTATTCCGATTCCGATACTAGTATCGTAAATGCCGCCGATACCAATAAAAATTCTGGCAACGGTATCGGCGAGTACTTCTACCCATGTAACGATCCGATACCATTTTCTTAAACAATTTCTAGTTATGCACGCTAGTTGTAAATCGGAGATCAATTCTTCTTCGCTGCTCTAAACAGTAGTTGCTTGTGGCGACACAGGAAGTTGTGCTGTTGCCACAAGCAACCACTGTTTAGAGCAGCGAAGAAGAAAACTCGCGCGAGCGATAGCAGTATGTCATAAGCACAGCTGCAGCACGCCGGCAATCTCGAGTTTGAACGACGGCTCGCGCTCCGGCGCTCGCGCTGTGCAAGAGAGAGGTGTGATCAGCGCGTACACGAGCGTGATTGACACTGCTAAGACACTCCTCCTGGCTCTCATTGGTTGTTTCTGACCGGGAGCGTGTATTTCTTGCAAATGGCAATAGGACCACTGGGAGGAGCCAGAGAAGCTTGATTTTTACACAGATTATCTGTCTCATATTCTACTGTCAGGACATAATGACAGTTTTAGCAAATACATGTTTTCAAAAGTTACCTACTGGAGCTTTAAAGCATTTGAAGAAGCGTCACCCCGCAGAACACGATTAGCTGCTACACAAAGGCAAGGGCAGAGAAGAATGAGCCGCGCCAATCAACAATCTCTGAAAGCTTCATTCAAACAAACAGAAAAGTTTTCAAAAGACAGCCAACGAGCGATAAATATAACCGACGACATGTATTGAGTTTATTGTTCTGGATGACCAGCCGCGGTCAAAACTGAAATGCCGTTTATTTAACAAAATTGTTTATGGACTTTAAATTTTAACGAGATTATTTTCTTATATTGTTCATAAATCATTTTTTTTATTCCTAGATTTATTTGTTGCACTTTTTTTATGCAGTTATTTTGTAAAACTAAAATACCTTTTTCAGTTTACAGTATTGGATGTGTGGTTGCATTTTAAGTTCTTTTTCACTTAAGAAAGATAAATAATATATTGCTGTGAAATGTATGTCAGATAATAAAAATACTCTAGTTCACTGTATGTATTTGTTCATGTTTAATTAAGGGATAAGTCTGAAACACGCCATAAAATAATTCTATCAATTCATACAATGCTAGTATGAATTGCAGCTGTATAGATACTGTACACACCCAGGTATCGGATCAGTACTCTGTATCGGCCATCGGTACCGGGAAGGGAAAAAGGGTATCGGAACATCTCTAACCGAAAGCAAACAGAGGAATCAGTGTCTTAAACTCAAGACCAGCTGCCAAGTCAACACCCATTTCCTTTTCCACAGTAGTGGAACAGTAGTTTGTTCTCTTGCTCCTTGAATCAGTGCCCTGTAAACTGGCACTCACAAAAAACTCTTCACGTGTTGACAGTCTGAACTGCATACAGGCAGCGAGCAGTAAATAAATTAAAACAAATAGTCCTTTAAGGAGCAATAATCTGTGGCCCTATTGGGGGTTTAATCTCATTAAATGATATTAACTTTTAATGTCATTAAATGATATGAGTATTTTTAAAAAACAATTAGAAAATAATCTTTAAACCTCAAACTGTTCGGTGAGTTTATTTATATTTTTATATTTCAATGAACTATTGTTTATTAGCAACGCAATTATGTTAAATATCTGTCAGATAACCCATAAATGGAACCGATAAATCAGGTTTAATTTTTTACTAAAACTTTTTTGGTAAAATAAAGTTTTGGTAAAATAAAGCTTAAGTAAAATAAAATATAAATATTGTATGAAAAACTTAAACAAAAATCAGAAAATGTTGTCTTACATTTCAGTTTTCAATTAAAACTGTTTCAATTTTTCAATTAAAACTGTAAAAAAAAAAGATGAACTATAGATATGTAAAACAATTAATAAAAATGACAAAATCACATAAAATTACTAAAAGATCAATTAAAATGAAAAGTGAATATAAAAAATAAACTAAGCAAGCATGTGATCAACTAAAGACAGAAAATAAACTCCCCCAAGTTGCCCAACAATAACTATGCCTATAATGCGATTTTTGTGTAAAATAAAATAATAAGCACAATAATACCAAAATGACAATGTTAAAATGCTATACAATTTTATATAAATTAAAAAAAAAAACATTAAATACTAAACACTAAAAACATTTATTTTAAAAGCTACTAGTGAATCACAACATTATAATGTACAGCATGAAAAATGGATATTTATTTTGAGATTTTCTAAAGATTTCATTTAAAGGGTTAGTTCACCCAAAAATGAAAATTAAGTCATTAATTACTCACCCCCATGCTGTACCAACCCCGTAAGACCTTCGTTCGTCTTCGGAACACAAATGAAGATATTTATGATTAAATCTGAGAGGTGCATGACTGCTACATAGGCTGCCTAAGGGACTGACACCGGACGGCCCAGAAAGTCATTAAAGAAAATGTTTAAATATTCCATGTCGCAACAGTGGCTCAACTATAAGTTTATCAAGCGACGAGAATACTTTTTGTGCGAAAAAACAAACAAAAATAACGACTTTATTCAACTATTCCTTTTCTTCCTTGTAGGCCTGAAACGAGACTTCAAGAGATTTCCACGACGCGCACGCGCGAGAACTTAACTGAAGTAGTTGAAGGAGATCGCAATTCTCGCGCATGCGTCGTGGAAATCTCTTGAAGTCTCGTTTCAGGCCTACAAGGAAGAAAAGGAATAGTCGAATAAAGTCGTTATTTTTGTTTGTTTTTTCGCACAAAAAGTATTCTCGTCGCTTGATAAACTTATAGTTGAGCCACTGTTGCGACATGGAATATTTAAACATTTTCTTTAATGACTTTCTGGGCCGTCCGGTGTCAGTCCCTTAGGCAGCCTATGTAGCAGTCATAAACCTCTCAGATTTAATCATAAATATCTTCATTTGTGTTCCGAAGACGAACGAAGGTCTTACGGGGTTGGTACAGCATGGGGGTGAGTAATTAATGACTTAATTTTCATTTTTGGGTGAACTAACCCTTTAACAGCGTTATTAAATTACTAGTGTTTTTTAAAGATTAACTTTGTTAGATGACAGCAAAGGTAATAAAAATGTCTAGGCAAAAATGCACCACTAAATATCCAATATCAAACAATCTCTAATATGATACGATAACTGATGATATATTATGAATATATTTTTAATCTTAAAATGAAACCTGGAAAAATGTATTATTTTGTGCTTTAGTCTAATACAATGTCACATAATTTAAAAAAGGAATATCTCCATACTTTAGCAACCTCTGAACTAATGTAGCATACCACACGCTTATAGGCAATATTCTTAATGTATGCAGCAAATTTTCCTGAGTAACTCTGACTCCCATTGAAGATAATCTCACGCTGTTCTGTATCTTTCTGGGAGAGTAATTATTAACACCATTCCTGCCTCCTTATTATCTCCAATGCTGAAGATTATAAAGACAAATGTGAGCGCGGTTTACAGAAATGCAGAGTCATGCCTGCAGTGTCTTTGCACCTCATCAATGTCCTTGGAAAGCATCTGCATTGGACAAAATTTTGGCATGCAAGTGCCAAACATAACAGGCCATCAGGGATCAGTTACTAACTAGTGTCTCCCCTCTATCCTTGTGATCTCACTGCCGTCAGAGGAACTTTACTGTTTGCTCATCAACCAATCGAGTGGAGCACCAGGATGATCTGCAAGACTGGATCCTCACCTAAATAGTACAAAAGCCCTCCTTCTGAATTAGTCTATCCACTCGTTCAGCAAACATCACTATGCCGTTTTGTGATTTTTTGGTGCAAGGTCAATTTCTTGACAACACTGCACTTTCGTCAGCCTGCTAAAAGTCTTCTCTGGAGCAATAAGTCACATTTAAATTTCCACTCACCTTTATTTCCGTAAAGGCTACTTCGTGCAAATTGTTTCATCCTGAAAGTTAGAGCAGTCAAGTTCTTTTATCATGGCTCTTTATTGCCCCCTAGAGCTCAATGCTTCCTTGAGCAACCTGTAAAAAGATGGGAAGTAAAGGTTCTAGTAGGCTACTGCAAATGTAGTAGTAGATCATACAGTATGATATTCATAGTGCATACTGCATAAATAACGAGAGAGAAATGTATTGTATTGATTTATAATGTTTTCAGATCTCGATCTAAACACTCATTGAACTCACTGGCAGGTGGGTTGTGAAGAGCAATGACAAGAAACCACAAGATGTCATACTTAACTCATCGAATTCCCTGCCAGACAGAATAACTTTTTTTTTGTAGAATTTGAGTCTCAAAATCATAATAATAATCATTTACTCACCATTATATCGTTCTAACCCCGTATAACTTTCTTCCATGGAGCACAAATGGAGAATTTGTCATGAAATATAGCCTACAGTGTCAATAAATGAAGACTGCGTGGCCGTCAACTTCCAAATTATGACTAAAAAGCGCATACAAGGCTAAAGGTAATGCAATACACTCGAGCACTATATTCCTATTCCTATATTTTCTGAAGTTATAGGATAGGTTTATGCGAAGTTCGTTAAATCTAAGATGTTTAATTTCATATTTAATTCCCTAATCCCTCCGCTTTAAAATCAAATATGGCGCCAAAGCAGTCAATGACGTCTGTCAGGTGAACCAATAACGTTGAACAGCAATTTGGTAGTCCATACCATACGTCTTTATATTTATTCTTATATTTAAAATATATATTTAAAAATAAAATGTTCTTTGAATGACAAATGAACGATATTAATTTCAACCAGGTTAAGCTACAGTCTACCGATATGTCAGACTTGACTCATAAATTCCAGAACAATCACTTGGACATTCAAAAAAACATCTAAATTAAGAACTCAAACCCTGGCCAGCCCTCCACATAAGTAATGGTATAGTTTTATCTTTTTTGAAAGGTTCTTATTTTCAAGAAGCTCATTATTAATTTGAGTAGTAATTTCATCAACAGGTTCCCTCTGTCAAAGACAAATAATTATAATTTTAAAAAAAATCTGGTATATAGATAGCCTATTTAATCTCATGACCTCCCCTTTAAATTAACAAACTAATACATAGGCTATTTAGAGGTTATGATTGCAAAACTCTAGTATATTAATTAAAATATTAGGTTTAATTGCAGAGTAGTCAAATATGGCCTACAATTTTGAAACTATTAAAAAAAAAAATTAATGCAGGAAAACCCCACAGATTTATTCAGATATGCACAGATGTACATGTACACATTGATAGGCTAATACAACTAGATGCACATAATCAAAAATCCTTAATGACCTGAATATTCAATCACTTCAACACATTTTTCTTATGAGTTTGTGAAGTGTTGTAAATACGCTGACAGAAATGTGATGCTACATCATGACCTCCAGAGATTGGGCAGTGTGCTGATGGCTGGGATGAAGATGAGGAACAATGTCATTATGTCATCACATTTAATCAAAAGCTAACAATGTTTGGTGCACTTTCAATTCAAGTCACACTCTTGGAAATTATTGTGAAAATAAGCTTTAAAAAGGGAAGCATTCCACATTAATACTTGTTAAGGGATACTGGCTTTGTAATTTAGCATATCCCTCAATCTGTGCAAATTTCTATTAGGTTTAATGGCAAATTAAAATTCAGAGTGATTACATCAGGCACGTTTTTCAAAAAAAGTTCTTCAAAATCTTTCTAAATGCATTCCTAAAGACCAATCGATACATTTTTGTTGTTTAGCACATATAGTCTTATGTAATATTCTCATGCTCACAGTCTACAGCGGCTGATTACCATCAAGTTTCTATATACTTGTAGCACAGAATGCTGAACACTGCCTGAATGCAAAAAGTGTCCCATTGGATGATTGATTGATTTTCCTCTCTGAAACAACCAGCTACGATCAGCCTTGTTACCTCTAAGAGTGTAGTAGTCACACAGACTTTTCCTTCAATGTGGGATGGCGTCAGTAAATTGTTCTTCAAAATAGCTTGAATAACACCCCAGGTAATAGATTTTCAAAATAAATCATGTTCGCAAAATAAAGTCTATAGAAAGTTTCAGTTTTTCCCCAAGAGGCAGAAAGACATGTTTTTCTCTGCTGTTTCTGCTCATTTAGACACTTAGCCATTATTATAAAAGCAATCAGACGAGAAACACTGCCATAATGTTCACATAACTGACCACAAAAACGGCCCTTAGGGTCAGTTTACACGACACCGTTAACTAAAAATTGAAATTTTTTATGCATTATAGCCGTTTATTTACACGACAACGGCATTTTGGAAACCTGAAAAAGCAAACTTTTAAAAAAATAGGTTTCAAAGTGCACATTTTTGAAAATGTTACCTCTATCGTTGCAGTACAAATTACAGGTTGTCTACATGCGCAAGTAACAACAATGGCGGACTACAGGACTGTGTTTGTGCTGCTCAAAATAGGCTACTGAGTTTCTTAACGCTTCTCCAGCAAAGTGTTGATTTACTGCATCACTACTACGACCAGCGGAGACGCATTTACATATGCTAAATTCTAGCATCGCCAACTACTGTGTTGGCATGCATAATACAACGTTTTTAGTCGTTTTCACGGATCTGTGTGGACGGAGATCGTTTTGAAAACGTTGTCGTCTGTATACGAAACTTTTAAAAAAACGCAAAGGAAAAACGTTTCCATTTTTAAATAGCCTACATCGTTATCATGTAGGCCTAAACATACCCGAACAACGATGTACTTATAGGAAAACGTTTTTCCTTTGTGTTTTTTGAAAAGTTTCACATACAGACGACAACGTTTTCAAAACGATCTCCGTCCACACAGATCCGTGAAAACGACTAAAAAGGCTGCAAATGCATGCCAGGCCATGTAGTTGGCGATGGCACTTTGTAAAGAAAAACTATGCTCCTGTATACTGAACATGCAATTCGCAGGCGCAAAACGCCACTGTCGTTGAAATGAACGGCCAAAACGCAAACAAAGTTTTTCATTTTTAGTTGAAAACGGTGTTGTGTAAAACGGAACCACAGTGCAACCACAAAAACCGAAAATTCTCAGGCCAGCAGCATATGTGTCCAAATTTTAATCTTAACCGTTCTATTTCATCAGAAACGATCTTAAAACAGGGCTTTAAGCGTAAAATACCGAAACTTATAAACTCCATAAACTCATCTAAACATAAGTAAACTCAACTTGAAGAAATCAATAGGCGAGATTGTCAGTTGAGATCTTGCCATGACAGCTGATTAGCATGACCCCTCATTATGCTAAATGTGAACTGTAGAAAAAGCCACTCATTAACCTTTGCTCATACTACCTTCTATGTGCAAAACCTCCTAATAGAACTATCCCTGATGTACCTTTTCTTGTTGTTATAGCAACTCTGCTGTCAAATTTATTAGCTATTCTTGTCCAGGTCTTCCTATAATTGGCATGTTTAATCCCTGTTCACATATTATTGGTTTACAAGTGTCATTTAAATAGGCTATGCAATGAATCAGCATTGTCATTAATGCGGATAACATTTAAGGGTCAGTTTAATACAAGTAATCAACATTATCGATTTCAGCCTTTAAAACCTGGCCGCTGCCTCTTGTCAAGGGAACCCTTACAAAAAATGTGTATATTTAGGCCTAAGTTAATTTTATCAAGTACACTTATGTAAAGTTCAAGTATTTAAGTATACTTTATGTAGCAATACTAATATCAATGTACTACTTGTAAGTGTACTCTTTCGATACTGCTATTCCAAAACTAACTTGGCCCACTTTTTAGTGTATATATACTTTTAATCATACTTTAAGTGAAATGGTAGTACATTTTGAGTACACAACTAGATTACAACTACCGGTATTCGTTTTTATATGTACTGCAAGTATACTACATGTGAACTTATATACTGATAGTTTACTTGTAGAACATTTTTTAGTTTAAAGTATACTCTCAATAAACTACTAGTACACTGCAAGTATAATTGTGCATTTTCTTTATAAATCAATATTTTCAAACAATGTACTTTTGAGACAGTATGTAAAACTATGTGGCAAAAAGTTGGCCTATATAGGCCAAAAATACTTAGACTTTTCTGTCAGTACAAGTCAAGTATAATCAAGTGTACTAATTTTAAGTATATTTCTGAGAAGTACATAAAAATCAGACTGAAAGTATACTTTCTTATTTTTTAGTTTAAAAGTAGTACCCTGAATAAACTTCTTTTTGGTAAGGTAATGACTGGGTTTGTATTTTCCCAACAAATATCTCGAAATTGTGGTTTTACTTTGATCATTTGCGGCCTTACAAGTAATTTTTATTAGAAGGATTTATGGACGTCACAATACAAAATCACTGTTGTGCAAATAGCAATAATGAACATTGCACATTTTAGACTAAATCTCAAGATTGGTAACCCACTGTCTGTTTTAATGGTCCTTTTAAAATAAAAGGTTATATAGAGAACCTTAAAGGGTTCCGTCAGGCGTTTCATGTGTAGAACCTTGAGAGGGTTTCTATCATGGCCATGGGATCATTATGGATATAGTTTTAATTAACTTTTTCCCACCAGCTTTTTTTTTTAAGTTGTCAGCCACCATCAGCATTTTTTAAATCATTTTCACAATATTTATGGCCCCCAGAATATTTTGTTGTATGAATATCTGAACATGCAATTTATCAAAAGAACAAATAGAGTTCTCTTACGAGAGGTTCTCTCGTATTGCGTAAGTTTAGCTTACGCTACGGGTAAAGTTCATCTTTGCTCGAGATATTGAAGCCAAAAATTATCCTTAATTTTGTATATATTGTCAACGCAGTGCAGCAACTGCAGACCTAGAGCAAGCTGTCTAGCGTGCTCATTGGCTGCCTTGTGGCAACTGCAGCAGCCTACCAGTGAGTCTAGCGTGACGTCACGCCCAATGGAGGCGCTTCGCGCCCTCTACGCGTCGCAGCCCGCGCAAAGGGGTGTGGCTTTAGCGTATAAATACGGGGCTCAAAGGCTGCTTCCCTGATTTTTCATCTCTTCAGCGAAGCTCTACACTTCCGCTGGACTCGAGAGAAGCCGCCGCCGTTGAAACCAGCGACTGCCAGCAGAGGAAAGCGCCTGAGGAAGCCGGTCGACTTCTCGCCGCCTTCAGCCTTCCGTGCCAGCAACGCTATCCGGCGTCGATATCCTTTTTCTGCTCTTGTTGTTCTGTTTCTGTGTCTGTGTGTGCTCGCTGCCGCGACACACACTGTTACTAAAAGAGCGCGAGCGTTCTTTTCAGAATGCCTCGCACGGCATCTCTGGCTAACGCTCGCAGACATGAGGGAGTCTGAGCGTGCTACGTTCCTCAACGCACCGCTCTCCCCCACGGGTCTCTTCGGCCCAGCGGTCAACGGGATCGTGGATCGCTTATCCGAAGTGCAGAAGACCTCGCAGGCCATGAATTTGTTTCTGCCACGACGCTCCAGCTCAGCCACGGGCCACGCACGTGACAAGCCGCCTACTAGAAGCTCCACTCAGCGTCCAGCCAAGCCTGCCGCTTCGCAAAATCGACAGAGCGGCCGCCCTAGATCACGCTCGGACAGCCGCCGAAGGCCGCCGAAGGCCGCCAAAGGCAGCCGAAGGACCCCGAAGGCCGCCTCCCCCGCGGGGACCTCGGCCGAGGATTGTGCTGAAACCGGAACAAGTGAAGCCCTCCTAACATCAGGAGAAAAGAGGCGGTTTAGTCCCGTTGCGGCCGGACCGCCGTCGAAACACCACGCCCTGTCAGTCCCCCCACAGAGGGCTACTGCAGAAGATTATCTCGCAGCCAATGAGCCGGTTATAATGCCCTCTCGCCTGCACACAAACGCCGTTTTTACGGCGACCCACAGAAATCCCATAAAGAGTGTATTTTCTGTTTATCCGGCTCACGCCGACAGTGTTTTAAGTGTAGAAAATGTGCCCACGTCCCAGTGCTCACCCCTACACACAAGCACTCAGAAACATGTGTCCCTCAGGCCCACAGAGCCCACTCGCATAAAGCTGGCAAGTGCCGCTCGAGTGTTAGATGTGAACATCGCGCCCGCGAACTCACGCTCGCGCCCATCCCATGCCCGCTCTGTCATACGGCCATTTCAACCTCAAATAAGTCAGGTTATGAGTGTAAGTCACGTGCCCGCTCACAAGCCTCAAGTGAAACAGCCAGCTGTCGCTGTCAGCGAGCCGCCGCTTACAGACATTCATATGAGTCAGGCTGCGATTATAAGTCACGTGCCCGCCCCAGCGCGCTCACGCTTGCCAATAAACGCCTCGCCTTCGGCGCCGCCGCTCAAAGTAGCTGTCAGCGAGCCGCCGTGTTTAAACACTCATACCGGTCAGACTGCGAATGCATGCCACGAGCTCGCCCTCGACCGCTCGCGCATACTATTAGTCGCTCCGCAGCCCGAAGCGGCTGTCAGCGAGCCGCTCCATCCAAGCACCGTGAGCGAGCGCACCGCGCCCCCGTCTCCGTTCCCAAAACCCACAGTATGTGGCGACCGGAACCTGGAGGCCATTCTTCCCCTTGCCTTACATGCACAAGCATGGGAAGCCATCCCAGGGGTTTCAAAGTGGGTGCTAAGCACAATAAGACAGGGCTATGCGCTTCAGTTCGCTCGCCGTCCCCCGCGTTTTCACGCTCGGACCGAGTCAACAGTGAGTGCGGAAGTAGCACATCTACTCCGCGCAGAAATAGCCAAACTGCTGTGCAAGGGAGCTATAGAACCGGTGCCGCCTTCTCTGAGCGAGTCAGGCTTTTACAGCCGTTATTTTCTCGTACCAAAGAAGGAAGGAGGCCTAAGGCCGATATTAGATTTGAGATTTTTGAACAAGGCCCTCATGAGGAGACCGTTCAAAATGATTACAACCAGACAGATCCTCGCGCAGATTCGCCCGAGGGACTGGTTTATATCTCTCGATCGGAAAGATGCGTATTTTCAGATACAGATTATACCCCGTCACAGGCCATTCTTGCGTTTCGCCTTCGACGGCCAGGTATATCAGTACACCGTCCTCCCGTTTGGCCTGTCCCTGGCGCCCCGTACATTTACGAAGTGCATGGACGCGGCGCTCGCCCCCCTCAGATGTCAGGGTGTGCGAATTCTGAACTACTTGGACGATTGGCTGATTCTAGCACAGCCGGAGATAGAGCTCGTATCTCACAGAACTATGCTTCTCAGTCACTTGGAAAGATTGGGTCTCACGGTCAACTGGACCAAGAGCTCATTACGGCCCAGCCAGTCAATCTCCTTTTTAGGAATGAAACTGGACTCCGTGGCTATGAAGGCTCAGCTGTCGACAGAGCGCACGCGCCGAATTCGACACCTGGCCGCATCTTTCCAGAAGGGCGGAACCGCCTCCCTGAAAAAATTTCAGAGGATGCTGGGTTGTATGGCCTCAGCTGCAGCAGTGCTTCAGCTGGGCTTACTGCGCATGCGCCCGCTACAACGCTGGTTGAAAGCCCGCGTACCCCATCAGGGATGGACGCGTGGCTGCAGGCGAATCAGGATATCTCAGAGGTGTATTACAGCTCTGCAGCCCTGGTTAGTGGCCGATTGGTACCAACAGGGGGTGATGATGGGAGTGATTTCCCACCGGAAAATCGTCTCGACAGACGCCTCCAACTCAGGTTGGGGCGGCCTTCTCGAGGGCAGACCGATCTTTGGCCTATGGTCAGACCGGGAGAAGTGCCTTCGCATAAACTGTCTGGAGATGCTGGCGGTCGAGAACGCGCTGAAGCGCTTCCTCCCGTTCATACAGGACCAACACGTTCTAGTCCGCTCGGACAACATGTCGGTTGTGTCCTACGTGAACCGCCAGGGCGGTGTCAGATCCAAGAGCCTCTGCGATTTGACAGAACGCCTCCTCGTCTGGGCCCAGTGCTGCCTGCGTTCGCTGAGAGTGACGCACGTGCCAGGGGTCCTGAACGAAGGACCGGACAGACTGTCCAGGGACAATATCCCCCCTGGGGAGTGGTCTTTACACCCCCAAACAGTCCAGCTGTTATGGCACCTCTTTGGCAGGGCGGAAGTCGACCTTTTTGCGTCAAAAGACAACGCTCATTGCCCAGTGTTCTTTTCAAAGAACGAGGATGCGCTGGCCCAACTCTGGCCCAGTCGCCCGCTTTACGCCTTCCCTCCGATCTCAATGTTATCACAGGTAATCATGAGAATCAGGGACTCACACAGCCCGGTGCTCCTCATAGCCCCGCGATGGGAGAACCAAGCTTGGTTCCCGGAACTAACACGGCTGTCACACACAGCCCCGTGGCCAATTCCGGTGAGGAGAGACCTCCTCTCTCAAGCCTGCGGCTCAATCTGGCATCCCCACCCAGAGCGCTGGTCTCTGCACGCGTGGTTGATCAACGGATACCCGTTATCCTGCCAGAAGGAGTTATGAACACGATCACGCAATCCAGAGCCCCCTCTACGAGACGGCTTTATGCGTCCAAATGGTCTGTGTTCTCCAAATGGTGCACCGACAAAAATCTGGACCCCAGAACGGGTGAGGTTTCGCAGGTGCTCGGTTTCCTTCAAGAGCTGCTGGATAAGGGCAGGTCCCCATCCACGCTCAAAGTATACGTGGCGGCCATCGCAGCCTTCGCTGAGTTGAAGCAAGGCCGGTCACTAGGAAGGAATGAGCTGGTCATCCGCTTCTTGAGAGGAGCCAGAAGGATGAACCCTTCGCGCCCACCTTCGGTTCCTATTTGGGATCTCTCCGTGGTCCTAGAGGCCCTAAAGGAGCATCCCTTCGAACCGTTAGATTCAGCGAATCTAAAATACCTCTCGCTCAAAACCGTTTTTCTTTTGGCTCTGTCATCAGTTAAACGAGTGGGGGACTTGCATGCGCTTTCTGTTAACGCTGCGTGCCTCGAGTTTGGATCAAATGACTATAAAGTCATCCTCAAACCGAGACATGGCTATGTCCCGAAGGCGATTGGCACTCCGTTCAGAGCGCAGGTCATTTCTCTGTCGGCTCTGCCAGCACCCGACACCGTGAGCAGCGACAACCTCCTTTGCCCTGTCAGGGCACTAAGAGCTTATGTCACGCGCTCCGCCCCCTTCAGACGCTCCGAGCAGCTTTTCGTTTCGTTTGGCGAGCGCACCAAGGGTCTCGCCGCCTCGAAAAACAATCCCTGTCCAGATGGATAGTGGACGCGATTTCCGCTGCCTACGCGTCAAAAGGTCTGCAATGCCCTCTGGGCATCAGGGCTCATTCCACAAGAGCATTTGGCCTCGTCGTGGGCATGGTCCAGTGGAATTTCCATTCACGACATTTGTACGGCGGCGGGCTGGGCCTCCCCGTCCACATTTGTAAGATTCTCTAATCTGGAAGTTCCCGCATTGCAGGCCAGACTTCTATCAGTCTACTAGCTGTATGATCTGCCCACATCTCTGGTGCGCAGGCTGCCTATAACGTTAGCTCTCCTGGTTGAGCTGCACTATATGGGATGATATGATGTACATGCAGCCCGGACCCCCCCGCTCTGCATTCCCCATGAGTGTTATGTTTACACACGTGTCGGCCCGCTCTCTGGCCGCCTAAATTCCCACTTTCAGTTCCCCATGTGGGACTCACAGAGTGGATGTTGGGCGCGCACGGTGTTGACAAAGTGTTCCCGTAGCGTAAGCTAAACTTACGCAATACGAGAGAACCTCTCGTAAGAGAACGTACTCGGTTACCTAACGTAACCTCGGTTCTCTCTAGAGAGGGAACGAGTATTGCGTAACCGGCCGTGCTGAGCGCCACGAGCGATTTTCGCTTCAGATGATGCAAACCAGGGAAGCAGCCTTTGAGCCCCGTATTTATACGCTAAAGCCAAACCCCTTTGCGCGGGCTGTGACGCGTAGAGGGCGCGAAGCGCCTCCATTGGGCGTGATGTCACGCTAGGCTCACTGGTAGCCTGCTGCAGTTGCCACAAGGCAGCCAATGAGCAAGCTAGACAGCTTGCTCTAGGTCTGCAGTTGCTGCACTGCGTTGACAATATATACAAAATTAAGGATAATTTTTGGCTTCAATATCTCGAGCAAAGATGAACTTTACCCGTAGCGTAAGCTAAACTTATGCAATACTCGTTCCCTCTCTAGAGAGAACCGAGGTTACGTTAGGTAACCGAGTACGTTTTATTGTATAGCTTAATGCATTCTTTTTTTCCTCACCGCTTGAATATGCAAGTTTCATAAAAAAGCAACATTCTGAGCAAAAAGCTGAGAAATTACATAAATTACATTTTATGACTGAAACAGCTTGTAAACACTTTATATAACTAGAAAAAAATGAATAACCGTTAAACATGAAAGTATTTTGCAATCATTTAAGACAATTCTCTTAAAATCCTTCCAGCAAGTCAGATGCTGCAATCATTATATTGTGCTTGCAGCAGACTGTTATGCACCTGCTGAATCTCAAGGCACGTTGTGGTAGAGTTGTCCTTGACTGCGAACTTGACAGTGACAAACTTCTAAACAACACCATATTACAGAAAATTAATGTGACCCAAGTAAAAAAAAAAAAATGATTGACATCCCTATTATCTTAAATATTTCGTGAAAATGACTGCTCTTGCCCCTCCTTTTAAGTGGTTTATATGAGCCACTTTCATCTATATCTTAACTGTCACGCAAAAAGAAAATGAACTAACCCTTTCTGTCTCAGATCCAACAAAGAACATGCAGTAAAAAAGACTCACGTGGATAAGCATTCACAAAGAGTGAGATTACTCAAACCTTTCAGAGGTTCTTTCTAATGGGAGGAAATACATCCAGTATGGCGGCCATGCACGTGAATATGGTCAGTGCATTTAGTTGTTTATTTAGTCCTGTGGAAGATATGTTCAACCAGCAGGCTTTGATGATTTGGATTTTAAGATATGCATGGGCGGTTATGAAGGGAAGACAACATGCTTATGAATTTAGAGTGCACTACTTTATCCCCAAATCTAAGAGGTGCTTTAGTGTCCTACTTTCAGAGTGTGGCATAAAATAGAAAAGGTCACTCTGGTTACATTTGCTTTGTCCATTGAGTTCAGACTTGAGAGTGAAATGTGGAGAGAAGAAATCAGCATCTATCTTGTGCTTTACACACGTGTTCAATAGGGGACAGATGATAAAGCCAAAGATGCGATGCGAACACGATGCGCACGCGCGAGAACTTAACTGAAGTAGTTGAAGGAGATAGGAATTCTTGCGCCTGTGTCGTGGAAATCTCTTGAAGTCTCGTTTCAGGCCTACAAGGAAGAAAAGGAATAGTCGAATAAAGTCGTTATTTTTGTTTGTTTTTTCGCACAAAAAGTATTCTCGTCGCTTGATAAACTTATAGTTGAGCCACTGTTGCGACATGGAATATTTAAACATTTTCTTTAATGACTTTCTGGGCCGTCAAGTTTCATTCCCTTAGGGAGCCTATGGAGGAGTGATCCAGCTGTCACATTTAATCAAAAATATCTTCATTTGTGTTCCGAAGACGAACGAAGGCCTTACGGGGTTGGTACAGCATGGGGGTGAGTAATTAATGACTTAATTTTCATTTTTGGGTGAACTAACCCTTTAAGTCGTTTTGCGTTGCAAAACCAGCCAAGTCCATGTGTGCTTTTTTGCAAAAACCTCTAAGTTTACCTCTTTGGACAAGACATAGTAAACAGTTGCAAAATCACTATGATGATGATAATGATTGGCTTTATTTGTATGTGTCAAGACACACGCAAACACTATATGAATGTTATGCAGCTCGAGCAGGAATCAAGGCTTCAAGGTGCTCTTTTGGTTTTCAGCTGTGATAATAACTAATGCGCTCACTCACAGAATCAGACACTACTGCTATTTATATATACATTTCCTGTTATGAATTATAATACCATTTGGTTTGTTGGTCCGTTGGGTCGGATTGCTTTCACATCTCAAGCGAACCGCCACAGAGTTCATTTGCAATCGGGCCAAGACCAAGTCAAGTCAAGTCACCTTTATTTATATAGCGCTTTTTACAATACAGATTGTATCAAAGCAGCTTCACAGTGATAACGTGAAAATAATACAACAAAGTTTGTTTCTAGAAGAAAATTGCATCAACGTCCACCTTAAGTAAGGCAGATCAATAATATTGTTGAATATTAAATGTCCCCAACTAAGCAAGCCAAAAGCCAAGGCAACTAAGCAAGGCAAAAGCAAGGAACCAAAACTCCATCAGGTGACAGAATGGAGAAAAAAACCTTGGGAGAACCCAGACTTAGTCGAGGGGCCAGTTCTCCTCTGGCCAACGAAGGAACAGTGTATGATTCGGGCAGCATTACAAGTCAGATTGGATCGGAACATTTAGAGTATTTATCCATTAACATCCGGTTGGAAGTCGAAGTAATCACGCCGGTATGGAGACGAGTTGTTGAGGATCAGTGTCGATGGCTGTCGTAACGATGAGGCCTTCACAGGGCTGATGAGGCTGGCACTGCAGGTTGAGTTGGGATGGGTCCAGGCGCAGGTCCACCATAGACGGTCTCTCGGGATAAACAGAGAGACTAATATTAGCGTAGACGCCATCCTTCTTATGATGTACCAAGTACATCAGGATTTAAGACCACCTCGTTAAATCGGTCTCGGAGCGATTGTTTGGGTGCGGATCCGAGCGCGATTGCCGTGTTCACATATGCCTAAACGAACCGAACCAAGGGAGAAACCGCACCAGGATCTGAAATAAACGCACAGGTGTGAAAGCACCTGGAGTTTTTGTTCAGTGCTTAATTCTGCATGCTGGTGAGTTCTCTGATTATAACAAAGTGTAGACTTTATGAAAGATTCATTGTGCAGTCAGCTTCATTGATTATAACGGAGCTTTGCGAGATTGCGATGAACTGAGATGTCAGCTTCTTGGGGATTATTAGGGGGTGCACTTTGTGTGCATTCTGCCATGCCAAAGCATGCACGCAGTTCTTGCTTTTATGTTAAATTAACAATTGTGAATGTTGATGCTTTAATAAAAATTATTTATCGGGAGTGTTTATGCTGGGATGTGTGGTAGCTGTGAAACTATTTCATGGAAACTTCATGGACGCACATAAAAAAATCTATTTATATTATTATGCGGGCGGGAGCGGGACAAAACATGAATGTTGCAAGCGGGAGAAGATAACATATTTTTGCAGGCGGGAACGGGACTGAAAAATCTATGGCCATGTAAAAATAGCTGTAGAATTTTGTGTCTGAACTTCCGTTTTTGCGGTAACTCTGTATATTTCTATGGCATTGCTGTCAAAGAGTAATTAGCTGGTGAAGTGGATTCACTTATTGTGGAGTTAACAAAAGTTATCATGAGCATTGTAATGGTTGGAGCGGATATCATAACAGATGTCAGTAGATCAGGAAGATCTTAAAACGAGCGGTTTATTCATAATTCCGTAAAATATACCTTTGTGCTGTGGAAATACAAACCGGAAGACAGAACACAAAGAGCACAGCACTGAAAAGGGGAGGGCTACACAAGGTCTATAAATATTCATCTGCTCTGGAGGCAGCCATATGCAAATGAATTTGTCAGTGTGACGTCACAGATGTTTTAATAGTTCAAAGATCAAATTTGATTTCTCATGTCATGTTTGTGGATTTGAAAAAAACATAATTTTTCATAGATAAAACCCATAGGCCTAATGTTTTTTTGTTTTTTGTCAATTAAACATAAAGGCTATGCATGGTCTTGTAATGCTCTTTCATCATAGGTTAAATATTAAACAAGTAATCAAAAATAATAGCAGAGATCAATTGACAGACATCATTTTGAATGCTACCTTGTCTCATTGTGCCCTCCTGCATCTCCATTTTCAGTGGATTAATGCATCATGAGGGCCAACATTCAAAGCTTGTATGGATATTTCAAAGCCCTTATTGAGTCACATTTATTGATCCTTTTCTTTGAAAGCCTCTGATATACCATGATGACCAGAGCTAATGGTGTCAGCAGCAGGCATCAAAGACTTATTATGAACACATCAGTTCTTTTTATCCCCAAAACCTATTTCCGTCTCACTTCCTCTGTAACGCCACACCCTTTTTTATTTTATTTTTTAATTCCGCATGCCCAAAATAAAATTTGACTCAAATGTTTGTCTTGTTTTAGCAAAAATATGATTTCTAAGATAATAATGGGGTTTCACATCATTTTGATGGTCCCTTTAACACATTCTGTTGACTATAAGTAATGTTGTACCTAAATCTACTAACTCTAGTTAGAGTGTTAGTAGAGTATTAGTAGACAGGTTAGGGTTAGAATAAGTTGGCATGCAGTTAATGGGCCGTATTTTAAGGATCTAAGCGCATGGTCTATGACGCAAGTCCACTTGGTCCACATGGTGGTCTAAAAGGGTTGTCCCTTTTCTCTTAATGAGTAATGGGTGTGTTTTGGGCGTAACGTGCAAAAAAAACAATCAGAGTGTAATTTACCATTCCCTTTAAAAGCCAGTTGCGCTCGCGCCATGTCGGATTGAGAGTCATTTCAATGCGTCAGAGGATTAGCGGGTGTTTGCAGTGGAATTTATTTGGTCAAACATTTGAAAGGAGATACACCTGCTGTGTGTAAATCTGACATTACAGTGTTTTTTTTTTTTGTGTTTTTTTTGTTTGTTTTTTTGAAAAGGCGGTTGAGCACGACTGCTCCGTGAATGGATCAGAGGTAGGTGGCTGGAATAATATGGATTATGATGAAGGAGAAGATGAAGAAAGGGAAGAAAGTAGGGGACGGATGAGTGACAAAAGAACCAAAGGGAATAAAAGAGTCAGAAATGAGAAAGATAATGATACAGAAAGTGAAGAAGAGGGGCAAGGTATGGTTCAAAAAGAAAGAGAGGAAAAGTATGTAGTCATAATAAGATTTAATGAAAAGAACCAGGGGAGTATGAAGAAAGTTAGCCCACTAGTGCTAACAACAACTCTGGCAAACAAGATAGGGGATATCGAATATGCAAAGGTTTTAACCCTTTCACGCGTACGATCACACCGGTGTGATCAGTCTTGGCTGGTCCCTGGAGCGTACGATCACACCGGTGTGATTAGAACGGTCAGTGCATCACGTGATCAACTGCTAAATTCAAACGAGCTTTCGCGCGTTTGCTGGCGCTGAGCCAGAGACGGATGCACTCAGTGCTGTCATAGATCACAACTATTGAGTGTTTTCAACCACATAATGTTTATTTTAGGTTTCAGACATTTAAATACACATAAGTACTAGCAAAACAATGATTTTGAGTTTGTCAAATACACACTGATGTCTATGGAAGTGGCAATAATAATCCTTTCCATTATAATAAAATAAGACGACACGTTTTATTCATATCAGATACACATAGTGTAAGTAGCTTTACATTTGACCCTAGTCTTCTCCCAGTTCACCGGCCACTTACTTTCATGTATTTCGTGAGAAGTGGAGGAATTGACGTGTTGTAAATCCAACAGATCCGATTCTCTGAACTGTACAACAAACTAAAATGGCGCCGCCCATTGTGAATACAGCTCAACTAACGCGATCGTTATAAAGATGTTTAAATAACAAAACCCATCCACTTGCACATATTTGACAATCGGAATATCAGTGTTTCATGCTATAGCTAATACATTTGGGAATAATTTTAATAAAAAAGGAAAAATGACATAAAAGCAGATCCTCATTCATTCAGCGCTGTGTTGTGGTTGCGCTGTGTCACGTGACAAGCAATGACGCGTCACCATGGAAACATTAAAGTGACAAGTTCTAAATAACGGTCGCCTTGAAAAACTCACGCTGGGGGGTCAGTTAGAATATTTTAAACTTACGTGTGAAAGGGTTAAATGATGGCAATTTATTGGTGAGATGTGCTGATGCAGTGCAAATGGAAAAAGCGCTAAAAGTTAAAGAGATAGGAAAATGCAAGGTGGAAAATACGGGAAGGGTAGGAGCTCGGATGGGAGGTGGAAACATAGGAGTGATAACGGGGGTGCCAATAAGTGTTAGCATGGAAGAATTAAAAAGGATTATTAAAGGAGGGAAAGTACTTAATGTACAAAGATTGAAATCAGCAAAGGAAGGAGTGATGAGAGATAGTGAATCGGTGTCAGTAGAATTTGAAGGAGAACATGTTCCAAAGAAAGTATTCTTGGGTTTTATGAGTTATCCAGTCAGGATGTTTGTACCAAAGCCGATGAGGTGCTTTAACTGCCAGAGATTTGGGCACACAGCAAAGAATTGTAATAGGCAGAGAAGGTGTGCTAGATGTGGAGGAGATCATGAATATGGGAAGTGTGGTACAGGGATTCCACCAAAATGTTGCAGTTGTGGAGGTGCCCACAATGTGGCATATGGAGGGTGTGAAATTATGAGACGGGAGACTAATATTCAAAAGATAATAGTGGAGAAAAGGATATCCTATGCTGAAGCTGTAAGAGTGTCAAAAGAGAGGGTAGATGTAATGAGAGAGCCAGAAGTTGTGGAAGAACAAGTACAACATCAAAGAACCAATGAAAGAATGTATGTGGGAAAAAGAGATCTAGTTACATTCATAGCAGGGGTGATTAATAGCACTGCAGAAGTTAAATCAAAAAAATTAAAAAAATCCAGTTGATAGTGAAAGCTGCAGTTAATCATTTAGGACTGGTACGACTGACGTGGGAAGAAGTAAGAGAGAACCTTACTATTCAGTCAAGTCAAGAAGCGTCATGGGTTGGTTAATCATTTTAATGGTAATTCTTTTACAATGGAATGCAAGAAGCTTAATGGCGAATGGTCAAGAATTTAAGCATTTCATAAATGAATTGGAAGAGAAACCAGATGTGATGTGTATACAGGAAACTTGGCTGAAACCAAGTCTTGATTTTGTAATTCATGGATACACTGTGTTAAGGAAAGATAGGATTGATGGAGGAGGAGGTGGGTGTGCGACATTTATAAAGCTTGGATTGACTTATAGGTTAATAGAAATGGGAGATGAGCAGGAATATATAGCGGTGGAGGTGTGGGAAAGAGGGGAGGGGATAAGTGTTATTAACTACTATAACCCGTGTAAAAGGTTGATGATTGATCATTTATTAAGTATTCAAGGTCAGGATAGACAAAAAGTAATTTGGTGTGCAGACTTTAATGCTCATAGCCCTGTGTGGGGGGGAGAACAAACAGATGCTAATGGTAAGATAATTGAAGAATTGATGGATGAAAGAGAATTGGTCAGTCTGAATGATGGAAGGGGAAAAAGGGTAAATTTAGTAACAGGAAGGGAATCTGCATTAGACTTAACATTAGTGTCTAACACTTTGGCTGGAAATACTAGATGGGAGGTATGGCTAACAACTACACTGGGTAGTGATCACTACCCAGTTTTATGCAGAGTAGGTGGGAGGCAAGAAATAAGGGTAGAAGAAAGGATCCCAAAGTGGATATTTGGAAAAGCAGACTGGGATCAATTCAAGAGGGTGAGTGAAGAAATAATGACTGGATTGAAACAGCAGGAAGTATAGAGGAGATAAGTAACCAAGTTACGTCAGCAATCATTATGGCAGCGGAAGAAGCTATTCCTAAAGGGAAAAACAGAGGTAATCGGAAATTGGTGCCTTGGTGGAATGAAGAGTGTCAAAAGGCAGTGAGGAAAAGAAATAAAGCGTTTAAACTAGTAAAGAGGGATCACAACATGCAGTCATTAATTCAGTATAAAAAAGCACAGGCAGAAGTGAGAAGAACTATTCGGCAGGCAAAGAGGGCAAGTTGGAGTAAATTTTGTGATGAAATTGGAAGGTCAACACCGGTGGGTAAGGTATGGTCTATGATAAAGAGGATGGGTGGAGATAGGAGACAGTGGGAGTACCCAGTATTGACATTAGAGGAGGAGATAGGTGTCACCAATCTGGAAAAGGCAGAAATAATGGCAAAGTCGTTTACAAAGATACACAGTTCAGAAAATTTATCAGAAGAAGAGAGAAGGAGAAGGTCAGTAACTTTAAATCAAAATATGCATGCGTTAAATAGGAAGGAAGAGACTGGTAGTGTCATTGATGAGCCTTTTTCTCTGGCGGAAGTGGTTAGAGCGATTAAAAGAGCAAAGCCTACCTCTCCAGGAAAGGATCAGGTATGTTATGTAATGTTAAAACACCTTGGGGAAAGATCACTATTTAAGTTACTGGAACTTTTTAACAAGATATGGAAGAAGGGAAAACTGCCGGTTGCATGGAAAGAAGCAGTAGTGGTTCCAATTAGGAAACCTGGCAAAGATCCAAGTAAACCCATAAGTTATAGACCAATTGCCTTAACATCTAACTTGTGTAAGATAATGGAGAGGATGATAACAGAGAGATTGTCGTATGAAATAGAGAAAAGAGGATTACTGGTAAGTTGTCAGAGTGGTTTTAGGAAGGGAAGGAATACAATGGATTCAGTAGTGAGATTAGAGACTGAAATAAGAAGGGCACAAGCAATTAAAGAGACTGTAGTTGCAGTCTTTTTTGATATTGAAAAGGCTTATGATATGTTGTGGAAGGAGGGGCTATTGATCAAGTTGGATAAAATAGGGATAGGTGGGAACTTGTTTAACTGGATAAAAGATTTTCTGTTTGGTAGGAAAATTCAAGTGAGGATAGGGGCAGAAGTGTCAAGTCAATATGAGGTCGGGAATGGGACACCTCAAGGAAGTGTGATAAGTCCTTTGTTATTTATTATAATGATAAATGATGTCTTTGAAAATGTTTCAGAAGATATTGGAACATCATTGTTTGCAGATGATGGGGCAATGTGGAAAAGAGGAAGGAATATAGAGTACACAATTAGGAAGGTACAGAAAGCAATTGATAAAGTGGTAGAATGGGCTTATGACTGGGGATTTAGGTTCTCAATAGAAAAGACTCAGCCAGTCTTTTTTACCAGGAAAAGAATTCAGGAAAAAGTTAAGCTAATGATGTATGGGAGAGAGTTGGAGAGGGTAAGTTCCATTAAGTTTTTGGGAGTGATTTTAGATGCAAGGTTGACGTTTGCAGAACATATAAAGAAAATGGAAGACAAGTGCAAAAAAGTAATTAATGTGATGAGGTGTTTGACAGGAAGAGAGTGGGGAGCCAGTCGGTCATCGCTTAAGAGTATATATGTGGCTCTGATAAGATCAGTGTTGGATTATGGTAGTATAGTGGTTGGGTCTGCAGCTAAGTCTCTTTTAATGAGGCTGGAGGTTATTCAGAATCAAGCTTTAAGAATTTGCTGTGGTGCCTTTAAAACGTCTACAGTACCTGCCATACAAGTGGAAATGGGAGAACTGCCACTGGAATTAAGAAGGATTCAATTGATGGCTAATTACTGGGCTGGATTGCAGGGCCATAATGACTCGCATCCCACGAAAGCAGTATTGCAGGATTGCTGGGAAAATGGAAGAAAGTTAAAGGAAAACTTTGGTCGGATTGGAAATAATGTAGCAAAAGAGTTAGAAGTATTTAATCTTAGAATAAGCCCTACGGTAGTTTTTCCAGAGATTGCCCCTTGGAAGATGACATGGCCTGAAGTAGACTGGTATGTGCTTGAGGAAAAAAGGAAGGGAAATGAAGAAGTTAATCTGAAAAGTATATTTAATAACAGAGTAGGTGGAAACTATAGTGAATTTATGCAGATTTATACGGATGGTGCTAAAAAACCAGAGACGGAAGAAACAGGGTTTGGGGTGGCAATTCCAGGGAAAGAAGTAGAAATGAGTATAAAAACATCTAATAATTTAGGGGTATATTCTGTAGAGATGTTGGCAATTTTAAGTGCTTTGCAATGGGTGGAAAAGGTACGACAGGGAAAGGTTTTAATATGCTCTGATTCTTTATCAGTCTTGGCAAGTTTAAGGTCATTCCATTCAAAAGCTCGGCAAGATATCCTGTATGAAGTACTTCAATTAAACACAAGATTAAGTCATATGGGATGTCAGGTTAAATTTATGTGGGTTCCAGCACATGTTGGTATTACAGGTAATGAGATGGCAGATAGGCTGGCTAAAAGGGCGCTAACAAAAGGGAATGTAGAAATGCAGGTTAATATTAGTAAAGCAGAGGTTAAAAGCATAATTTGGGAGAAAATAAATAAAAGGTGGCAAGAGAGGTGGGATAGAGAGAAGAAAGGGAGGCACTTATACCAAATTCAGAGAAATGTAAAAGAGGATAGGGTGGGAAGTGGGAATAGGAGAGAAGAAGCTGTGATGACGAGGTTAAGGTTGGGACACTGTTCGCTGAATAAAACACTAAAGATGATAGGGAAGCACCAGACAGGGTTGTGTGAGGGATGTCAAGAAGAGGAGACAGTGGAGCACATAATTATGAGGTGTAGGAGATATGAAATGCAGAGGCAGGTGATGAAGAATAAGTCGAGGCAGATTGGGGTGCAAGAGATTACGTTAAAAGGGTTATTAATAGCAGTAAATGGGACGCAGAATAGAATATTGATGTCTTTTTTAAGGGAGGCGGGAGTTTTCAATAGGATTTAATTGAGAGAAAAAAAAAAAAAGTTTGTTGTGTATGTGAGTGTTTATTTGAAGGGAATTAAGGTTATGTAAGTGTAGGAAAGAGAATGGACAGTGATGTTTTGTAATTATAGTATCTGATCCACGCTCCGGAGTAGAGGGGGTGGTAATGCACCAAAAAGCTGGATGCCAACCGCCGTAAAATTGGAAAGAAGAAGAAGAAGAAGCCATGTCGGATTCGTCATTTACATGGAGGAATTTGCAAGCAGAAAGACTGAACGCTTCTCCGTGGTTAAAGCGTAGCAGACCATCTACGGGACAAGCCGGATTCTAAGAGATCCAGATCTGTTATTTAGCTAAAACTATTTTAGATTGCTTAAAGGGACTATAAGTAACTTTTTAGGTAATTTATAATCTAAAATCAATATTTTTATTCATAAATATGTCCTCAATGGTGAACAAATACCTCTGCCAATTATCTGATTTATCCTCGTAAACAAAGAATTTATTATATTTATATACATGGGACGGGTAAGTCCACGGAGGCTTCCATGTAGTTCCGCCATCTTGAAAAACTATAATAGCAGAGAGGGACAAAAAGTACTAGGCCAACGCGTTTCCACAACACGTTTTCATTAAGAGCCGGCGTGACGTGACTGAACGCAGCAGAAGCGGAGGAGCAGAGCAGTGAGAGGCGCTTGTCACTGCCCCGGCAAGTTTAAAAGGCTGCATTGCAAATCCTCGTCGCCAGAAAAGTCCAAAATAGATCGTAAAAGGAAACGTGACCGGAGATTACAAAAAACACAAGTTAATGTCGGGATAGCTTTTTCCAGGTGGATAGAGCTAATGCAGGAGAAAGATTTCAAAAGAGACGCTGAAGTCCTGCTTTCTTCTCGACAGGCAAGTCAATGTTACAGTCCTAATTACAAGCTTTTTTCATTGTTTGGTTGTGTACTTTATTTTATAGACAGATGAACATGTATAGTTAAAAGTTGATGATGATATCTAACAATGCACGTAGGCTACTTCAGAAAATATAACGAATAAAGAAGGCATAACTACTAATTACAATAGTTCATGTTTTTGACACTCATTACTTCATACTGTAACATTCGTTTGTTCGTTGTGTCAATTTGAAGTTTGTTTGAAATAACAAACCTGTTCACCCGAAGGAAAACTCGACGAAGTGCTATTAGAAGACATCCTGTCATAGCTTTTTGGTACCGGCTACCGTAGATGCAACACGCATTTGAAAACGCGAGGCGCTGGAGAGCACAATTCGTTTGAATTCAAAATACAATTTCACCGCTAACGTTAGATGGGAGTAATTCTTACTTCGTGTCCCTTTAAGTCATCTGCTACAGCAAGAAAATGATTGATCAAAACTCAAACGGTAAATAATATGCTGTATATTTTCTAGATCATGAATGGTACATATTTTTACCATTCACGACTCTCGCGTTGCTCTCCGCCGTTTTGAAAAGGTCAAATGTGACGAAGAATGACTTCTTCAGGCAGATAAATCTGGCTGTTTGGGAATCAGCCAATCAGGAGCGGCACTGCGCTCTGCGGTTCGCGGAGGAAGACAGCTTTCATTCAGTTTCGGGAAAGTTTGAAAGAGAGCGCTGGTGTTGAAAGACTGTAGTCTATATTGATATAGAGAATATAATATAGTGTTGCTGTACTTATAATACGTTCCTAGAATTGTGTGCGTGCAGCTACCAGTAAGTATACTGATGTTTGTTGTTCGTTTTACCTCACAATAATGTCGTGGTACGTTAGTGCTTGTTTTCTTATGGCGGAGCTTTTCACCGCCTGTGTGTTTAATTGTTGATAACGCTGTTGCTCTGCAAGCCTTACGTGTCTCTATTGAAATAATGTCTGTTTTTCTTGCACAATGTGTAACATCGTTTATTTGAAGGAATAACTCTGCAGTTCATAATTATGTTCAGCTGAATTTAGCCTGTTGTATATTGTTGCAGTTAATGTGCAGCAAATTAATCTTTGAACAGGGATATAGTGTCTTATTGCATTTAAGTTTGTATTTGTTAAGTGATAAGCATTTATTATAACACTGCATTTAAGTCATACATAACAAAACTATAATTTTATATCTTCATTGTGTTTGTTTTATTATATACCTGCTATGCATGTGATAACTATTTGACATTTACATAGAGAGTATACATTTACTTATTTATGCCTGTATCTCTGTTTTTTAGAACCACACACATTTAAACCTTTATTTTAATAAAACACCTAAACTGAACATCTTGTCTGCATTCTAATCGATGCCCCCTGGTGGCCACAACCTTTTAAAGACCAGTCAAATTATACAGTCCTTTCCAATCACCAAAACATCAAAGGTTATCTCATCTCAGCAACTCGTGCATCAAAAAATTCTACGAGCTGCCCAGTGGAAAATACCACATGAGGGGGTGTTCATGTGCATTTTCGACGTCGGCTTTTGGTATTTACCATAATTACCATAGCACATGAACTGTAAGTGCCTGTACAATTGATGTGTCGGAAGCTAAACCCTCATTACCATAACTGAAATTCAGCTCCTTCCAGAGGCTTCCTAAAGCTCAACGATTGTAGCTACACTTTGTAAAGACTGTAATGATTACGCTGATTTTACAGTATCAATCCGAACGCGAGTCCGAGGATGAAACATTGGAAGAACTAGTTATTCAACCCGAACCTCCATCGCAAGGACGACCCTAGCAGGACGTTTCTCAGAGATCCACTACTCGGTTTGAGGTACATTATGAGATGTTGCAACTGTAATTCCTCACCATCAGCTTTAACAAGAGTATGTCTATCAACAAACCGATGTGTGTGTGTATATTTCTAATTTATTGCGGTGCACATGTGGGAACTGTATCAACAGCGCATAGCCGAGCACTAACGTGAATGACTGATGTAACAAACATTTGTAAAACAAATCTTGCTCCATGCTTATTCTTTCCTCAAAGTAGTAAGAACGACAGACAATCTGCATTAATAGACACAGTTTTAGGTAATAGTGGCCCACAGCTGCTTATCAGAAGTATTTCAGTAAGACAGTAATAACGTGAGTTAGCCGGAAACTTGCAGAATATAAAACACAAAACTACGTATTTTGAACACCCAGTAGAAAATATATGCATCAATAATCATTCATACGGGTTGTGATTCTGAGGAGCAAGCTGATCCAAATATTGGTACTGACCCATCTTTCAAGAGTAAGCGATTTGTTAATCCTGCGTTGAACTAGTCAGTTAAATGACGCGTTGTTGGCTGGTCAAGTTGTTCGCAGGTGGACAACATACAACATAGTTCTTGTGACGTAGAACCATCACGCAGTGGGATTCGAATTAAGATTCGAATCGAACATGGCGCGAGCGCAACTGGCTTTTAAAGGGAATGGTATTACACTCTGTTTTTTTGCACGTTACGCCCAAAACACACCCAATATGCATTAAGAGAATGGGAGGGACAAACGATTCGTTAAGGTGGTTCAGAATCAATTATTTCTTTTGGGAGACAATAACTATTAATTGTGCACTTTCTGTAATGAGACTTTGCAGAACGTTTACATTCACAAACAGATATACACTGCATGAAAGGGAATATTCGAAAAACCATAAGGGCCACTTTAATGTCTAAATCAGACATGTCATGTAATGTGACTGTCGTAAAATGTAGGCTACTCCGAGACATGCTTTATTTTAAAAAGAGTTATTAAAAGCGCATTAAACCGCGAAAGAGACTGATCTCCATGTGCTTTCTGTGTGCACGCTGCGAGACAAAGCGGAACACGGACAAGCAAAGTATAGCCTAATTGGGGTTTCAGGCGCGCCACTAAACGGTCAAATATACAAAATTGTCAAAATGTCCATCTTGGCGAGTATTTACAAGACGTAAATGTTATGTCTTAAGTGAATTCAGTTGGGAAAGAAAGCAGATACGTGTCATTAGATCCATGCATTCAGTCTTAGTTATTAAATCCTGAGTTTAAACTTTAAAATGCTATTTTGACAACTGATTGTTTAATGCAATACGGTGTTTTAAACTGTAGATCAGTCTATAGGTGTCACGATTTGCTCTTGTCTTGGTCACGGTTCATGTCATTGTCATGTTTCTGTGTCTTGTCATGTGTTTCCCTGTTTGTCATATGATCCTGCCGTGTGTCTTGTCATTGGTTAATCGTCTGTTCATTGTTCACAGGTGTCCATTGTCTTGTCATAAGTCAGTGTATTTAAGCCCTCATGTTTGCCATGTGTCTTGGTCAAGTTTTGTTTTTCCTGTTACCACTGTTGGTAAGTGTCATGTTCATGTTTTTTGAGTTCATGCCACGTCATGCTTATGTTTTGATCTTGTTATATTTATAAATAAACTGCACTTGGGTTCTCATCTACACTTACCTCCAGTGGATTCCTTTTACAATAGGCTTGTTCCAGTCTGGTTATTCTCGATAAACATCTCAAAGTACCTTTCTATCCCTTCAAATACAGCAAGCATCTAATTTGTTTTGTGTTTTGTTTTAATGTAAAAAATATGATTTAAAACTGAAACAACCTGACTAAAATAATCTGACTTAAATCAGTGAAAGTCATTTAAAGTCAATTGCATGTTCTACTTTTTACAGTGTGCACTGTTATCAGATATAATCGTTTGCACTTACATTGAACTGACATGATTTCAAACCTTCCATAAATGACGGGGCAGTTTTTCTGAAAACCACAAGGGGAAGATTTGGAGCCTGTCTAAACGTATTTCAGTGGGTTTATGTAAACTGATATAGTATTTATATGATCAGAGAAGACAGCTTCAATAATTGAGTGTTGGGTCAGTAAATGTAGGCCTAATTATTTCAGCAGAGTTAAAAGCAACAACAGCTGCATTCTGAGTTAAACACTTTCAACAACATTTCAATGATTCAATACTTCAATACTTCCAAAGGAACAACTTGTGTTGGACAGTACACATTAACACAAATGTTGTGCTAATTGTAATTGCTGCAAAGAAAAAAATCTGGCAAATGTCTTTCAAAATGCATTGAGTAACTATAGCCTTATTTACCTCAATAAGTTCAATACCGAAGCTCACTCTAAGTGAAAAGAACAAAAAAGGGGTTAAAAGCAAAGCTGATATTTTGTCTATTTAAAAGTAATGTAGAATTATGTAGAAGTGGAATTGATGGAAGATTTAAAAGTCTGTCTGAACAAATGCTTTTGTGCGACGCTTTATTAAAAATGTGTTTCTGTCTCTCTATCTGTCTCTCTATCTCTCTATCTCTCTATCTCTCTATCTCTCTCTATCTCTATCTCTATCTCTATCTCTATCTCTCTCTCTCTATTCTCAAAGAATGTTTTTTTTTTGTTTTTGTTTTTTTTACCAAATGGTGGCCTATATTGTTTTAGGCATAAACCTGTTAGATTTTAAAACAATTTAATTTCTTTGAAGCTCATGATACAGAGAGCTCTGGATAAATTGAAAAGTGTGTTTTTGTTTAAAATAGAAATTACAATGCACAGTTCTGAATGAACAATTAAACAAAATAACATGCAACTTACTTGAGGTTCTGACAAAATGCAATTGCTATAGTCTAAAAATATTTAAATAAATTATTTTAAATTAGTTTGGACGAATGATTGAATTACTTCGTTTGTTTCATTACTAAATTAATCAGAATTTTTGAATGAATCAATGATAAATTATTTTTTCAACAGTGTCGCCACCTACTCGTGTAACGAAATTGATACTATCTTTATTTGAAGCGTCAAGTTTCTTTTAAAATGCAATTTACTCTATTTTAATCGCTAGACAACAGTTTTATATCCAAACTAAATGTTTTTACCAGTACTTATGTGATTAATTTGAATGACTGTAACACAGAAACAATGATACTGTGCGGTTGAAATTGCCTACTGTTTGTGAAGACGACAACTGCTCTCTCTGGCTCAGCGCAACAGGCCATGCAGCACAGATCTGAATGTTTGTTGTGATCTTACTTGTCAAAAGCCTAATGGACAGATGAATCATTGTCATTTAGGAATAAGATCGCGTGGGTGTTTGAATCGAGATCAGCTCTACTGCAGACATTATGTAGGACGTGCAAATATTGTCACACTAGTAACCATCAATTTTATTGAAACATTTTATTGAACAAACCACAGGAAACCCTTTCTCACATTTTCATCCTATAGAAGGTCTGAAATCCCAGCAGACGATCCACGAGTCACACAGAGAAAACAGTACAGGAGCAGTTGTGCAGCACACGTGCCTCATACTCTCACATAAATTGTAAATCGATTCCCCATTTTGTAGTCTAGAAGTGATTGTCCCTTTGGGAACATTCAGCACATGCGGTTTTTGGAGTCTGGATTATATATATGAGACCACAAAAGACTTGTTTATGCTGTGTATGAAAAAATAATGCCTGTCAGACGACTTGTTTCCAAAATTAAATAGGCCTATAGCCATTTATATATTTCTTTCCCCACTGTACTAAAGCCAAAACCAAAACCACTTTCAATTCTATTCCAACTGATAAGGCAGGAAAATGTCTGTTCAACTTCAGTTAACCCTTACAAACAACATATGTCTCTCTATGTGAATGATATTTTACTGTGTTGGATCTTCAAGCTTCATTTCCCCAGATACTGGAGGTATTTGTAAAGTTCAGTATGCTCTCTGGGTAAAAATAAATTGGGATAAATCATCTTTGCTTCCAAAGTATGGCTGAAAGGGTTAGACTGAATATCTCCATACAAACTTCAATTAGTTACTTGGGTATTGTTGTTCATTCATCCCTCCATGTTATACCTTATGCCAACTATCTACAAATTACAACCAGGGTGGAACAAGATCTTCAAAAATGGACCTCGATGCCACTATCATTACATGCCATAATAGCGAGTGTTAAAATGTTTTGCCGTGAATAAATTTTCTTAGTTCCATGATTCCCTTAACTGCCCCTAAAAGGTTTGGGCACAAATTCAATCCTACGATTCATAAATTAGTCTGGAATGGTAAGCAACCCAGATTGAAATTTGAAACACTGCACCGTGCAAAACATAATGGGGGATTAACGATTCCAATTTTTGAATTATCATAGGGCCTTATAAAATGCATTAAGGTTTGGCTCAACCCGCTCATATGGTTCCTTGGAGAGATAGAACTTAGCAGGCAAACACAGGTTACAACATATAATGTTCTCTGGGCTAAACAACAAACAATGAATGCAAGCTTTTGGTCCAATCATGGCCAACATGGTCAATTTTAAACTTATGGAAAAATGTATTATTATTCCTATGGCTTTTTTTTTCTTTTTCGGTTCACTTTTCTATTCATTATGTACCCCATTGTAAAGAGACCCCGGCCTTAAGTGGGAGAGTAGGTGCATGGGAATGTTGAATTGATATGTTTTCATGCTCTCATTCTAGCTTGTTTATTGTCAAAAAATTAAAAAATATCATCATAAAGGATAAAAAACACTTTCAATTCAATGCAAATGTATTTGTATAGTTTAATTAACAGTAAATATTGTTCCAAAGCAACATATAGTGCCATACAACCAATGGGCCTACAGACAAACTAATTATGAACATGCTATATGTACTATGCAAGGAAAGATAAATTACCTACTATATGCAGATCAGGGTTATTATAGTTAACAATAACTAAAACCATTAAAAAAAAAACTTTTTTTGTTACTTAAAATAAAATAAATGTCAACTGAAATAAAATAAAATATAATAAAAATATATGGTTATTTTACTTATTTATTTTACCAGCTATTGCCAAGGTAACATTTCTCATTTTCATTTAGTTTAAAGGTGCACTACAGTGTAACTTTTTCTCGAAATGGCATACTTTAATACTCTTATTATTTATGCAGTATACTGTGTGTAGCATACTGTGTGTAGTATACTGTGTTTTCAGTGTGCATGGAATACCCAGTGACCCACTATATTTGCCAGCATCTACTAAATACAACTCAAGAACACTGAAATCAGTATGGAAAGCTGTGTTCAGAATGGCATACCATAAAACTCCTAATATATTGCAGTATCCAATGTGTATAGTATGTGAATTTTCTGTATGCATGGAATTCCCAGATTACATACTACATTTGCTGAAATCTGATGTATGCAGCTTTACAGTAATAAACAGGAAAATAATGATTCATTGATGCAAGCAGTTCACTGCTTCAACAGAGCTCTAAAAAGACGTGTCATTGTTCAGGTGAAGTCCGTTTATGTCTATTCAAATCTGTTCGGTAACTGTTCATCAATTATAAAATGAGTTCAATTCGACTATAAACCATTGTTGTTTAATAGTACGATCAATCAAACCCTTTGTAAATTAACGAGAGCCTTAGACCAGGTTATTTAGACCATTACATTCAATACAAAAGAATCTTTTTCATTTTTGCATTCTCGTCCCAAGAGACAAGTGTCCCAAAATTAAACAATAGCAATGGTTTATGATCTATGCAGCAAGTCAAGTGTATTTGTAGTAGTTCATGGCCATGAGTTTTAAGGAGCACAGATAGCCTATTGGCTTGGGTTGAGTCAGTCAAATATTCTCAATTGACAAATAAAACAACATTTTAGCGTATCGTATAAATTGCTGACAAAATATAGCCTATTTACCTAATAGCATAATAAATCTTAAAAGAGAATTCCTATGTATACAGGCTATTCTACACAGTAAAGAGGCAAGTGTTCCTTTAATGAGCTATTGTTACCTGAACCCTTAAAATTAGTGAACCTAATGTAGTATATTTGATTCTGTAACACTTTGATCCACAGAAGACAAAGATGATTATAAAAAAACATGAGATTTATTATGAACAAGCCAACATAAGAAACAGTGTGCAAGTGCACAGACAATAACCGACAATGAACTGAGGGACCAATTGAACTTAAGTAGCGGTACAAACAAAGTTAATAAGGAGACACAGCTAAACTAAGAGGACTAGTCTTCATATCAGTAACCATGACAACTCATGTGGTGGGAAACTAGACAAAGGAAACACGTGACTGAATGGAAACAAACTGAGCGTGATTGTAACGGATTCAAACATGATGGGCTGATTATATTTTTTAACTTGATTCAAACCAGTTAATTAAAGTTACCACATCAAGGTTACACATTTTTGTCAAAACATTTTCAGTGAACTTTTGTTGTTGTTGAACAAAATCAAATCTAATCAACTGATTTGACATTTCATTTCATTTCAAACATTTCATTTCACCGAATCAACTTGACTTTACACTAAAAAACTATTTTTATCAAGACCGTTGGTGAGGACAGTCGAAAGGACATTTTGACAATAATTTTTTGACATAAAAAACAATGGTTAGGACATTTATTTGTAAGGTTATATCCTGGACAGCTGTGCTGAACGAATGTTCAATGTTTGTCATGTGACAACACTGTAGCATACTACTCTGAAACTGTAGCATATATTTGTTGCATATTGATATTGTACTATTTCATACACTATTCTTTAAAAAAATAGCTGGCAGTATGCACTGTGTACTAGGGCAGTAAGTAGCTAGTAAGTATGCCATTTCGAACACAGCCTATGATAAGCCTATTATAAACGTTTATATTTTAGACGTGTGGTGATGGTTTTCATGGGAAATTGTGTACTCGCCCATTGCGTGTCTCGTCATATCTGTAAATAGAGAAAATTTGTGCTGGCTACTTTGATGCGTGTATGGTGTGGGAGTGGCTAGTTGCAGCTTGACATTAACTTTTTTACTCATCAGCCACTGTGGTTAGTGGTTTCTCAAAGTTACCACTTAGCATGTTCACTGGCCACAATTTTGACAATCGATACCATGGGGAAAAACTGCCCTGTAGGTATTTTTAATATTATTTCATAATTTGGCAGCAGGTTGGCAGCAAGTATATTAAGAATTGGAAGTGTTTCAGATATTTCAGTATCTTTTTTTTTTACTTTTGACAAAAAAGTATACATAAATTTCAACCAGCCAAAATGGACAGTAGGAGTGACTGCGTTACACACCACTGCTGAAATCCTCCCTCATTTGGCAGGTTGGCGGGTGTTAATGTCAAGCCCTGGTTAGTTGTCACAACAAGCGAGAAATGTTGACATGCAGCATGCTAAATCTCCAACCTCTGGGAATCACCTGTTTTTAAAAAACGCTGAACAGAGGAGAGTCAGCTCGCATAAAGAGAACGTGACCGAGCTCGTAATAAAATGAGAATCAACAGTAGCTTTGCTTTTTGGAGAGGGCAAGAACTGAGGGATTTGAAATTTTGTAAAAGCAACACAGATTTTTACTACTCAACAGGTGTGTACGGTATTTTAATAAACACATGAATTACCATATAGTTCTCTTAACAGAGTTCGTCGCAAAGCATTATCTATTGTGAAGGGTCATATTCACAGTCATGCAGCTTTGAAGCACAACCAAAACAATGTTCTTCCACAAAATGGGGCCGAAAGTTACAGTGTACCAAATGATGTACTAAATTAAAAATGATGATAAACCATATATAGAAGTAAAATATAGACCAAAAAACACATTAAAAATGACAAAAATACAACAAAATTATTCAAACTTTAACTAAAATTAAAAAGAAAAACAAAATTAAAATATGAATAGAGTATAGTATGTCTCAATGATACTAAAATAACACTGTAAGGGGTATACAGTTAAAGACCCAGAACCAGATATGAAGAATGAAGACCCGGAGTCAGAATTATAAAAAATTAAAGAAAAGTTTTACTGAAGATAGTTTGCATTTTCATCAGCAGAAGTCAGCTTCAAGACTCACACAGGAGTTCGTAGGCCGCCTCGCTTACAGTTACAAAGATCACAGCAGTTATACCATTTCCAAGGTCTAAGCTACGTCATTGCTTACAGGTTGAATGATTCTCATTGGCTAAGAAACATTAAGAGCCTAAACAATTTAACACATGTGAGGAGATAGGGGTGCCTATCGCCATTAGTAAAGATAGTTGTCGTCCACTCAATAGATTTAGGTCTGTGGTGGCCTCGCAGGTTAGAGAAGGGCGCCGGGGTGTCTGGTCCGAACGTCCAGAACCTACATAGAATGTCATACGCACACACACAAATAACAGACACTAGCAAATAACAGCTCCCATCAAGGCTGAAGAGAGTCTGAGCTCCTTATTATCAGTTAAGTATACCAAAACATAATGCTAAAACATTCACTCGTTTGGGAGAAAAACAGATAACTGGCATTTACTCCCAAGGAAGGAAATATACTGGAAAGAATACATTTTAATACAACAATTAAAGTTCGATAGTAACGCTCAATATAGCTTGACCATCTGTCCAGCGAAGGATCATATGTGTCCATGCTGCCTTTAGGACCCTCTAACCTTTCTACTGATCCCAGAGAAAGAGACAAACGGCCTTGTGGGTTACATGGCCTTCGTGTCCTGCGTGTACTACGTGCAATCTCAAAGTAAGATTGGAATGCACCTAAAAGAAACTGGTTACTTCCATCACATGCATTTAAGAAAATATAATTTCACAAGCACAAAGAATATAAAAATGAGTATGTGATAATGAATATATTTGATTATTGATTTTTATAAAGGAAGTATATAAGCATTCAAAAGGATTTATGATTATAGATGTATTTGAAGAGGCAAGGGATTTTGACCAACCCTTCAGTCCCCCGTTTTAGACCAATGTGGGGTCCAATACCGCCACGTCTGGTCTAACCAGTGAGGTCACTACGGAAGGGAGGAGTGGTGACGCATGCTCCCCTGACGGGTCACACTTGTCTCTTCACCTTGTCACGGACATGCTGGTTACTAAAAATTCCAGTCCCCATTAAGAGGCTCTCCCACCTTCCACTCACAACAGGACATCAATGTAATTCTTCCTCAGTTTATCAGTCAGGTTAAAATTTGTATAAAACACATAACTGATTACGAAACAAGTACATATTTATTCTCTGGAAGCCTGGCTAAATAAGCAAGCACTGTTGCTGTATTCCTAGCATGGGCTAGATCCACAGTCACTACTCAGATCCTAAATGAAGACATTGTCTATAATCATGAATACCAGAATATATGCACTAGGTTTTTATTTCATTTTTATAAAACTATGATTTCCAAATCCTTTTATTATAAACAAAGTTGGATGGTGAATCCATTATTTTCACTACCCCTTTTATAGACCCTTTAGGTTCAAAACACAATGGTTATCTAACTAAAAATAAACAACAAAAATAAAATATTAATAATTAAGACCCATAATAATTGATGTAAGAACTTTAAGTCTTTACTGAAATCATCCTTCAGTTTACCGTCACATAGCATGTACCAGTTTAATTGTATAACATCTTATACCCTTTTTTTGTTTGTTTCAAAAATAGAAATAAAATAAAAACAAATTCACATCATCATTTCAGTCATTATTTTACCACTAAAATATAGAAGTGTTTCCCATTCTGCTTAATAAAGCTTTTGTTCATTCCTTATCTTTATATCACATTAATCCCTGTTAATCATACAATGCCTTATTGTTTTTATTTTGAAACTCACTTTTCATACCATTTAAACTTAATTTGACTTCCATACAGTATTTGTCTATCAAATAGTTAGTCTAAAGAATATTAGAACATTGTAAGTATATTACAAACATAAAAAAATAATAATAATATTAGCAGTATTGTCTCAGTCCCACTTATCTTTACAGTTTCACAGAAACCAAAATATTATGTTACTCAGATTCCAACCCACAGCCATATATCTGCTTTCTCTTTTTACCTTTATTAAATTGTAGTTTTCTTAGACATCTAATGTCATACATCCATTTAATGGATTGAGAAATAAAACCTTTTCTTTTTAGAAGTTATATTCACTCCTCCTTTGTTCGCCCTCCGGCCTTTCAATAAAAATGAGGGAGCTCTGGATAATTTGGATAGTGACTTAGCCAATGTGTCACTTTGTCTCTCTGCCGTCAAGTCTATATATATATATATGTATTTTTTTTTCCTACGTTTATCCTTATGATCCCACCTAGTTGTCTATTTAAATTTAGACCCTCAGTTGAATTTAGACAAGAGTTTTACCCCATAATGGACGGCAATCTTCAACTTTACAATTCCGCTTTATATAAAATACTAATCCAGAGAGTAATTCAGATCAATATCATAAATGACAAAAGCATTCATAATTACCAATAGCAGACCGAGCTGGAAAACCACTCCAATTAAAGCTCGTCCCATGTTCTGCATTGTCTTTTCATCAGATTGACTCAGAATTATCAACTTTTTCTAAAGTTTGTCATTTCACTTAACCCATCTGTAATGATAAAACACTAATTCCAGAGGTTAATGACACCATATCCTCAAAATCAGGAAATAATAGTACCCCAAACTAACACATACAAGACATGATGTGCAGTCACCAACAAATACACACATTCATACCTGACTATGAACAGCTCATATTCTCATATTCATATATTTTATATTGTTGCTAAAAGATTTAAATTTTGAATAAGATTTTAACCTTTCCATTTTCCTGCAGCTTCTATCTAATTTTACATGGTCTCCCAACCAGTTTCAAAGCATGTCTTGTTCATTATTCATTTGATTTTAACAAGGTCAGCTGGGTTGTTTTGGTTCATTAACATTATTTTGTTTAAGCTTTCTTTTGCAGGCCAATGACAGAAAGACAGACACAGTTACCATCCCTTCCTTGACTCAAGCAGTCTCTCTCACTATGAACCTTTGACCATTCACCTTTGTTAGCCAGACTTTTCTTGAATCTACAAAAACTGTCTTCATCTTTAGTCACCACCATGTCTAACGACCTTCAGGAGTAAAAAAACATGTTATAGACATACTAGTTCTAAATCAACACTAATTTTCCTTGCCCATAAGGCAATCGACATCAAAAAGTTTTATTACTGTCTCCACAACAACTAATGGGAATCACTTCATGGCCCTGACTGAACCCCGAAAGCCCATTCCTGTTAGCTCTTTATCTATAACCTCCATCAGGGTGTTTTTTTTTTCCCCTGGCATATTTGCAGACGCTTGTCACAATGAAAAACAAGCCATACAACTAATGCGGTTTCTTCTGGTGAGTGGCATAGAGGAGCTTTGCATTATGGGGCAGACTGCTGGGACTCGTCACAGCTTCATCTCCCCTTAACGGTATAAGGACGCTGCTGGCCTCACAGCTGCTGCTCAACTCTCATACCTGTCTCACATAAAACACCTCCATTCAGGAGATGCCCAGTGACTTTACGTGACCCCCCCTGCCTTAGGTTGCCCCCTGTCTGGCCAAAGAAGGTCTTACCCGTCACTGGGATGGTCACTCGTGCCCACTGGTAACCGCTCTTTCCCATCACAGAATCTTTGACCGTTTTCTTCAACAAAATCTGTTGTTCTCTGGAGCTTAGGAAAGACACAATCAAGAGTCACCAGGGCCATTCGGACTGCCTAATAGTTGTAACACAGGGAGACAGGTTAATAACAACAGTATTTAATCCCTTAAATCCATTAACCCTCTGGGGACCAGAAACGCGCCGGCGCGTTTTGCTCGCTTTTTTCACATAGCAGAACAATAGACTTAAAGTACTACCATCATTTCTGTTCATATAGAGTTAAGAAATATGAGAAAATAATCTGTTAAATGTCTACTTTATGTGCCCACATACAATCGAAATAAAATATTGTGCTTTTGTAAAATAAAGAATATAAACAGGGTTGTGCGTTCTGCCTCTCAGTCACCGTGAACTTTTTTCCTGGAGCACGTCTCTAATCTTCAACAAAACTCAGCAAATACTATTCACCCAGACATGAGCAATATATCTTTTAAATCATTTGAGTTTGTACTTTTAAATGGTCCGATTCAAAACTAAAATAACTATTCTCCGTTTATGTAATCTATATAAAAAGAGAGACGTGTCAGCCTTTCTAATTATCTTCCTCTCAGCTCATTATCTCCGGTAATGTGACACGCCCACGGAGAGCACGCGCTATTCAAACGCAAATACGTGAAGCACCACATTGAGACGCGTTAACGCCCATAAACTCTGAAAACACACTATATTTTTTAGTCAGATTAATCTACCGTCATCTTGAGCGGCTATGAGGAACAATCCTGGGACATTTACCTACCTCAGAACAAGTGCTGGTTTATTTTCACCACGAGGAGGAGCAACAGATTCAGCTGAGAAGTGTGTAAGTGTTTTATGCTTGTGCTTTGTTCTAATCGCGATATAGAATAACGTTAGTGTCTGTAAACGGAAAAATAGCATACTGTTTAAATGTGAATCGTGTGTGTGTGTGTGTGTGTGTGTGTGTGTGTGTGTGTGTGTGTGTGTGTGTGTGTGTGTGTGTGTGTGTGTGTGTGAATGAATGAATGAACGCACAGATACGCACTGTTATAGACGAAATAAAAGACATTTTGTTGACTAGTTTTGGATAGAGTATAAAGCTTTTACTCTAAAATAGACATCAAATAAGCTTTGTTAGGAGTTTCTGCTCATATGTTAAATATATAGTATGTTTTGTCAATAAACTAATCAACTAAGATGTTATAGTCAAGTGTTTGTTCCAATCCAAGCTAAATCAAAATAATGAATCCTCAACTTTGAAATATGTATGATCAAACTAAGACATTTATGGAAAAGACTATTTTCTTTTCAAGATTTTTCCAACTCTAACTTTGAACTGAAATAAAACCTTGTCTATATGGTGAAGGGTGTGTGATAGATGTGTCCAGACGTATGCACCCTGTATTTTAAAGAAGAACATTTAATTATTTGTGATAAATTTTTCAATCACAAAGAATTCAAGGACATTATTCATGTCCCTAAAGGTTGGAGTTTTCCTCATTTTTTTAATTAAGGCATTACGATTTTTTATTCCTCTTTTTAGTCAACTTTAGCATGGGTGTGTTCACTTATTCTAAGCAGTGTGTGTGTGTGTGTTGTAAATAAATCCAAAGAATCTAAAAGCCATTCTTTTTTAAATCTCCTCATTCTTTCTGCAAGGCTCTTCATAATGATATGGCCTGATAGCACCTAATAGGGCCATTATGGGAGGGTCTTTGTCTTTCTCAGGTGTGAAATAGATACATACTAATGAGAGATCAAGCCTCCTCGCATAAAGCTTTCTCAAACAAAACACGTCATACACATTCTAAAAGACTTTATTGACCTATCTGAATGAGTAGTCAGGATGTTTCTCACATGGTTTTGGAGCAAATATTCTAGACTATGTGATACAATTTTCAAAAGTCTTGTGAAGAAATAATCAATATGTGTTTTGTGGCCTTATTTCAGAAACTTTTAGTTTTAGTTTTTTCAATAACCACGCATAAATAATATTCTCTCAAAAATACAAACATGTACATGCATGTTGCTAACATATTATGGTAGCCCCGTGTGTGCTATATAGAGTGAATTTACACCTTTGCCATTAACATGTTTATAAATAACTGAAAAAAGCACAAATGTCAGTGCATGTCAAAACATCCCAAGGGCCCCAAAAAACCTTTGGTCCCCAGAGGGTCAACCATCTTAAAAGCAGTTTCTGTAGCCGAAGGCGTCGGCCCGCCCCCGTTTCATGGTGGGGACTAAGATCAGACAAAGAAGTTACTGGTCCTAAAATAACCTAATCAAAGATGTCACTTCTATAGTTTAAGGTCTGTATTATTATTTTAAAGACTTCTTTAAAGTCATTCAGTTTTACATTTAAAACATTTACAAATACAAATTGCCCTTTATGGCAATTGTTTCTTTAAACATCTCTGTGTCTATGATTCTTCAACTGAAACACTGTGTTTTAATTCAAATAGCTTATTATCACTAATGACAGGCTCAGATAACAACTTTTAGCTGACATTGAATGAGAGAGACTCTGAGACATTCAGGACTGGCACACTGCACTCTCATAAACTTCTAACATCAAACTTTTATCTACCATCCTATAACTCTATCCCAGCTTAACGCATATTTGCCAGAAATTACATGTGTTTCCAAATAAACATAATTTGTTATAGTTGTCTTTATTTAGACATTACAAATTTCCACTCAGATTGAGTCTCTGTTGCACTGGCAGTTTCAGGCACAGCACACATCAGATCCAGATAAGCAAACTGTTTCATTACTGCCAATAATAAACTTATCTTTTGAAAGCAAAACATCAGCTTCTAGTTCTTTCATGGTCAACTTTTCAAGCTGTTTGTTTAATCAGCATTCAGCAACTGTTAATCCAGTCCTGCTTCTGCTTATTTGATCTTACATAAAAATAATTATTCTAGTTCTCAATAACGTTTCACATTTCTCAATCTCAATTTAAATGTCAAGTTCTCAACCATAGTTTAATATTTGACTTAAGTTTTCTCTTGGAGCTTATCAATCTCCAATTAGGATTCACACTAACTTTAACGAGGCTAGAACTATCTGCTTGTGATACTTTTGCAGTTATTGTAAATCATCTGTGAGATAAGTCTCTCTATATCATCTAAAACCTTTTTAAAATGTTTAATTACAACACAATCATCCTTTTAGTTACTTTGATATATTTTGCAACTCACATTTGTTGGAGTCATTAATTTTACATCAACCTGTATTCATCAATTCACTTATAAAAATTACTATTATAGATCTTTTCTTCAAAAGGGTTCACTTTAAGACTTCAATCTTTTGACCTTGTTTTTATTTCTTATTTCTCAGACGAAAAATGTTACTGTCGTCATTTAAACACGGATCTACTTTCAAACCAATATTATTACCAGAACTGTGTTGTCATTTTATCACATTTTTAAACACCTTCTCGGTGGGCATTTACAGTTACGTATTAAATGGTCCTGATGACCACCATTAAAAACACACTCTGTCGGCTCCAACTTACTGCCCACCCTTGAAGCAGCGTGTGTCCCAATCAGGAATGCAAACAGAGCCACTGATAAGCAGTTCTCTGTATTCTTTTACAGTCCACCAGTGGCGGATTTAATCATAATAGCCAAATCATAATCTTCATCATTATCATTGGCAGAACATTAATTTTCATAAGCTGCATGGAAATGCTCAAAATATTGTAAGTTGTTTTCACAAAGTTTCCTTTTAGCTTTAGTCGCTTGTCCAGGGAAATGATCCCCGACCCAGAATTTACTTCTTTTGCTTTTTGTAATCATCGTAAGCAATACGAGGCTAAACATTTAAATTTTCCAGTTTTTTTATTTGTTTGTAGCCAGTCAAGTTGTTTAAATTTCCAATCAGAATCAAAATACTGACTACCATTTACTTAATAATTTCTGCAAATTTCTTTGAAGTGAGGGCTTCAGAGCACAGCTGCTTACCATATCTTAATCATGGTTCATACTCACCTGAAGTTATTGCAGAAATGGAGGCGGCGATCTTTTAACAACACAGCTCGGCTTCTGCGTGATGAAACTGCAAAGTATACTCCAAAATCACAGTTACATATACTGGTCCACGCCAATTTGGGTCACAACTTCTTTTTTTTTTTTTCTCTTGGAATCGTTCCTGATGCATCCCTGGCAAACAACCCTATTATTGTTAGTATCCCTAACTGCCTGATTCACTTCACTAAGTTCGGGGATCCCCTATCTGAGATGGAAGAGATTGAGCAGGTTTTCGGTGCCACTGGACCTACAATCCAGGGACGTACTCTGCTGGGGTGTTGCTATACCAACAATGCCCAATGGGGCCCCCACAGAGCACGCTTCGCTTGCGCTGTCTGCTCTTGTTAAAACTTTAAACACTGCTATCAGCGATTTCCTTTTATACTTTAACCTTCAGTATAATTAATCTTCACTCTCCTCATCGGAGTGAAGCTCTCCCGCTCCCCTTCAAAATCTCTCCCAATCAGATAGCCCTAACCAAATAATAAAATTACTACCTTGTTTGTTGATTAGCCAGGGATGTCACCAAAGAATAATTGCCACATCCTCCACCATAACTGTAAGGGGTATACAGTTAAAGACCCAGAACCAGATATGAAGAATGAAGACCCGGAGTCAGAATTATAAAAAATTAAAGAAAAGTTTTACTGAAGATAGTTTGCATTTTCATCAGCAGAAGTCAGCTTCAAGACTCACACAGGAGTTCGTAGGCCGCCTCGCTTACAGTTACAAAGATCACAGCAGTTATACCATTTGGTCTAAGCTACGTCATTGCTTACAGGTTGAATGATTCTCATTGGCTAAGAAACATTAAGAGCCTAAACAATTTAACACATGTGAGGAGATAGGGGTGCCTATCGCCATTAGTAAAGATAGTTGTCGTCCACTCAATAGATTTAGGTCTGTGGTGGCCGCGCAGGTTAGAGAAGGGCGCCGGGGTGTCTGGTTCGAACGTCCAGAACCTACATAGAATGTCATACGCACACACACAAATAACAGACACTAGCAAATAACAGCTCCCATCAAGGCTGAAGAGAGTCTGAGCTCCTTATTATTAGTTAAGTATACCAAAACATAATGCTAAAACATTCACTCGTTTGGGAGAAAAACAGATAACTGGCATTTACTCCCAAGGAAGGAAATATACTGGAAAGAATACATTTTAATACAACAATTAAAGTTCGATAGTAACGCTCAATATAGCTTGACCATCTGTCCAGCGAAGGATCATATGTGTCCATGCTGCCTTTAGGACCCTCTAACCTTTCTACTGATCCCAGAGAAAGAGACAAACGGCCTTGTGGGTTACATGGCCTTCGTGTCCTGCGTGTACTACGTGCAATCTCAAAGTAAGATTGGAATGCACCTAAAAGAAACTGGTTACTTCCATCACATGCATTTAAGAAAATATAATTTCACAAGCACAAAGAATATAAAAATGAGCAGACTGATCTCATAAAATTGCGTGTGTATGACACGCCAATTCGTATTTCCATTTTTGGCGTGCTATCAACACGCACAATCGCTTTTCAGCGTGTTTATGAACGCAGTTGACTTAACGTTATTACTGTATATATAAATATATGACCTACCTCCACCCCGTCCCTAAACCTACCCGTCACTGGGGTTAATAGCATTTATGAGTCTTCCCCTACCATCCTAGGGAAAAAAAATATCGCTCCCCAGATGTAGATCTACATTTTGCTTCTTTTCGCTCGGAAATTTAATGGCGTGTACATATACGCGGAATCACTTGGACATTAATGGCGTAGACATACACGCATACACGCGGATATCTCAAAATGCGTATAGATAACACGCCACTTGACTTGAAAGTGGCGTGTCTGTTTACGCAAAAGTCATGATGTCATGTTGAAATGAGTATGTGATAATGAATATATTTGATTATTGATTTTTATAAAGGAAGTATATAAGCATTCAAAAGGATTTATGATTATAGATGAATTTGAAGAGGCAAGGGATTTTGACCAACCCTTCAACACAAATTAAGATTTGATATTTTTTTATTATATACTTTATTTTTATTTTCTCTCAAATTTTCCACAGACATACACAAACCCTGTCCTGAGAAATATAAAGCGCTTATCATACACCGACTCAAGCTCAAAAACCAAGTCGTTTCATGTTGCACTGATAATTTTGATAAGAGAAAATCATCAGTGCAACATGTCAAAGTGCAATTTTTTGATAGTCTCGCTTTAGGCTCTCACATCACAATGTTATGGGACCATCTCTTCCCTCTGTGGTAGTAATTTCATGCCATGTGCTTCCTTAAATTCAATGCTCAAGGATCACAGAACCGTTTCCATGAAAGTACAAAATACAGGAGTGGGGGACTCATTGAACAGTGCTCTCTTCCAATCTCGTTACCCAAAATTGGCCTTGAGCAAGGCACCAAACCCCAAATCACTCCCCTGCCGCCGCAACAAAAATGACTGCCCACTGCTCCGGGTGTGTTCACGGTTTGTGTTCAATATTCACTGTTGTGTGTGTGCACTTGGATGAAATGCAGAGCACAAATTCCAAGTATTAGTAGTAGTAGTAGTATACTTTATTGTCCTCGAAAGGAAATTTGTAAAAAGAGGAGAAACAGTTGACTTTGCCAATTTAAAATGAATAAGATAAGCTGTTATTCAGCATTCGTACAGATACAGGAACAAAGGAATTCTTATACCGATTTAGTTTGCACAATGGGACTCTATATCTTCTACCAGAGGGGAGCATTTCATACTGTGAATACAAAAAATGAGTTTGGTCCCCCATGATTTTCTGTACCTGATTCAGAATGCAATTTTCATATAAATGTTGAAGATTCAAATATTCCTCATGTCCAACAGTTTTTAGTGCTGTCAACACCAGGTGTGCCAATTTAGATTTAAGCTGTATAAATAGGTTCCCAAACCATACTTAACTATGCTTTCTAAAACAGCCTTGTAAAACAACATCATGATTTTCTTATTAACCCCATAAAAACGTAATCTACGTAAGAAATACAGTCTCTGGTGGAGCCGGGTGCAAACCCATTCCGTGTGAGTTTTCCAAGTAAGTGAGCTGTCTATATAAACACCTAAGTACTTGTAATTTTGCGTTTGGGTGATGTTTTGATCATGTATGACCACTTGACGATGGTCACCAAGTAAGTATGGGACACCATACTTGGCTACACATCACTTTCACTATAATGTTGTGCTTAATAACATAACAATTAAATTCACTTGAAAATATTTAACAACATTACTAAAAAGTCATTTTAAGGGTCGTGTCAGATGGAGAAACACATTTTTACTTTTTACACTGTGATATCTCTGTGTAGCTATACGAATTAAAAATAATCTGCTGCTGATGACAAATGCAAGGTTTACATATGTGATGCGATCTGGGAAAACCCATCACATGGTGAAATGACCTATTATGGTTTCAAGCCCTTTCCACGTGTTTTTATTTCTTTCATCGTTTGTCGGTAACAAAAGTTATGGTTAACTTAGTATAAATTATTTTATCCATGCACATTTTTTTAATGCCCTTTATATGCCCTCATACTTTAATTTGAGGGTCAGACCACGCATAGTCAAATAGTCTTATTATCAGCGAAAATAAGTTATTCATGCACTTTTTAAACTGTAACCAGTCATACCTTTGTTTCTCTCCACACTTATTTATTTTGTTAGTCTACATTGAGGCGTAATGTAAAACATACGTACCTTTATAAAAATGACCATATCTTGTATACTTCATGTTAAAACCGATTTCAATGCCAAATATTTCACTTTTAAAGCACTTTATTGACAACAGTGAGAATGACCTGTACAGGCATTTTCATAAAGTCACCCACTACACTAATAGTCTAATAGATGTTTTTCTCAATATTTAAAGACACTATGTGTTGTACATTATTTTGATTGTGATTAGGACAGCACACACTGTGAGCAATTCCTGCTTATGTACAGTTAAAAGAAATGATAGAACAACATACGATAGGAGGGGAAGGTAAGTGGGGGTAAAATTGCAGTTGAACATTGTTTGAAATGCTTCAGTACATGGAGACTCCAATGAGTCTAGCGGGTTTAATTTTTTTCTTTACATAAATGTACTGTGCTAGTAGTACCATGGTACAGTGATGTCAGATGGTAAAATCATGGTACTTTGATATTTACAGTATATGGTACTGAACACTTAGCACATTAATGTACAATTTACATGGTACTTCAAAGAATACTAATAATGTCTAAAAACATGTTTGTCCAATGAACATGTTTGTTAGTGTTGTTTCTTTTTCACCGTGTGTCAGAGTTTTTAAAGCTCAAATACAGAGAGCTGACCATCGTAGTCTCCTCAGGCAGCGGCACCTTCATGTCTGTGTGTTTCATGCACAGGAGAGTTCGCAACAGTTTGGGGAACTTCACAGTGAAAAGCAGGTAGATACATGGATTGGCAACACTGTTCAGACTGGCTAGCAACATGAGGATGGTGAAGATTGCAGCTGAAAAATAAAATTGATAATATTATTGGTTTAGAAATTACACTGGATAACATTCTCAATAAATGCCCTTAAACATGATTTAGCAGTGCTGTGTGTTACATGTAGGGGGGAGTGTGGAGTGTAACATGGGTTGGAACATCTTCCATCATCTTAACGGTACCAATTAAAAAGTTACAAGGGGTGACATCTCCATAAGTATCTCCACAAATTTAAACAATTTTAATTTGAGAAATCAAAATATCATGTATATAATATAGCCAACCCCTGCGAGGACTTCAGATGATGCCCACTCGGAATCTGCCAAATTTTCTATATATAATCATTACGATCACAACTAATAATTGCTTTAATGAGCTCACGGTTTCTGCTTAAATTATTACATGATGCTAGCTAACTACATGATTTGTATTACCTTAGAACTCTATATTTCATATGGACAATATGTAATCTCTTATAACAAATTAAATTGTAATGTAGAAACATGCATTTTCTGTAAAGTTGCTTTGAAACGATCTGTATTGTTAAGTGCTATTATTATATAAATAAATGTGAAATGAATTGAATAATATAATAAAGTACATAAATGTTATTAAAAACAGAAGGCTAATATTGTGAAATAGCCATTATTATATAATTTAAAAGAACTTTTTTATTTGAATATATTTTAAAATATCATTTATTTCTTAGATGGCAAAGCTGAATTTCCAGCAGCTGTTACTCTTCAGGGTCACATGATCCTTCAGAAAACAGTTATTTTAAAATAATATTTGAAAATATTAGCCTACTATTTTTACTGAATTTATGAACAAATAAATGCAGCCTTGGTGAATATGTAAGATACTTCTTTCAAAAACATTGAAAAAAAAATAATCGTGTACATACTCAAACACTTAAATACAGAATACTAATTTTGGCTCTAAAACTGGTTATTGACAACTGTAGAAATATTTGCAGTCAGTTTTCTTTCCAAAATCAACCTGTCACACCCTATTCTTGTAAAGACTAACTATTATCAACCATTTTGACCTTTATATTAAGATGGCATTTGTAATTTATTAACACGTAATGACCAAAACATCATTGCCAGAAGAATTTCTCTTACTCTCAGTCGGAGCGTCGGTGTCCCACACAGACCACAGCTGCACGGTGAAGAACGGAGCCCAGCACACGGTGTAGGCGAGCACGATCACCACTGTCATCTTCACGGTCCTAATCCGAGACTTGGACACAAACACCACGTTGCTGGCTCTGGGGGAAAGACAGTTCGGATGACCATCACCGCCCTGCTGCTGTTGCTGTAGCGTCTTCAGGTACAGGTTGATCTGGAGCGCGCGGCAGATGCGCACCTGGCAGACCGCCACAGTTACGATGGGCACCAGAAATATCACCAGTGTCGTCCACGTCACATACGCTTTCGGTCCCCACGGCTGAATAAACTCTGCCCAGCAGTCGTAGACACCCGGGGCGATTTGAACCCTGGAGAAAATAAACAGTTGCGGGACGCTGAAGACAAACGACACAAGCCACGCGACGCACACGGGCAAGTTCCAGCGCGCGCGCCTCCTCTGGAAAGTCACCATGGGGTTGCAGATCGCCTGATAACGGTCCATCGTCATCACAACTATAATGTAAGTGGAGGCAAACATGCCGACGATCTGTAGATACTTGACCACGCGACATACGACATCAGGACCGATGAAACGGTCAGTTATGTCCCACATCAGCTGAGGGCACACCTGGAAGAAAGCGACCACCAGGTCTGCCAAGCAGAGATGGGTCACAAACACACGCATCCTGGACACTTGCTGTCTCTTCCTCCACAGATCCAGCAGCAGACCGAAGTTCAGAGATGATGCGCAGAGAAAGATGACGCTCAGCAGCGCGATCTCGATATGAGCCAAGCCCTCGTTCCGGGGTTCATCTTTGGTGACTTCCATCTCTAAAGTTAAATTGCTTAAGTTAATTGTGAAGAGAGACATTATCTTAATATTTGTAGAGTCTTAAAAATAATTCAAGTTCAGAACCTGCAGTCCAACTAACCCTGTGCAGGACTGTCAGTAGCCTATATTCACGCGTCTGCGCATCTTTGGTGTGTGCGCGTGAGTGAATACGAGGTTTTATGGGTCTGCTGGATGGGATGGGGTGGGTCCTTCATTCAAAACTACTCATGAACACAAAATGGCATTCAGAAATCTGCATGATGAAAAGATGAAGTATGATTTTTTTAGACAAAGACACTCACTCTAAGACAGTTTAACTTTATAAATAGGTCTTCAAAATATATCGAGTCTGATTCGACTCTTGGTTCCATGCAGTTTGCCAAAAATCGTCACTATGAAAAACAGTACAGATTCATGTAAAAACAAAAAACCTACAGAGACTAGACTAAAACATAAATTATGTGAGAATTAAATAATTGCCATTTATTTTTATTGTATTATTTCTATTGTGTTTAGGGTCAATTTGACCCTACATTATTTATGTTCAAAATGTTGCTGTATAAACGAAATAAATAAAGACGACTTTGCTATGACTACTTGTGGTGACTATTAGCACACTCACTGAGGTACAAATAACTACAATTATAAATAGTAGCCTTCTCAGTCAATACGCTGATTTCACGCAGCCGTTATTTTGAAATGACTCCGGTGGGAAGCGTTGATATTTTGGGGGGGTCAATATGACCCCAACACAAATGTAACAACATTTGTGAAGCCTTTCCAAAACACATCTGGGATGTAACTTTGCATGCATATTCATGACCCTAGATGAAAAATATTCACTACATTTCAAAAATAGTTAAGTGTTTCAAGCAGTTGAAATTCAAATAGGGGTCAAATTGATCCCAACACAGATAGTATACCACGATTAACCAGTACAAATGTGTCAACCGTTAGAGATTTTGGACTATACGTTGCCTTGCAACAGAGTCACGAAAGCTTATTGTGCGTTTTTAAGTATTGTGGTTAAAAAACAAGTGATTTTAAACCATTGAAGCACAGTAAGCTGCGAAAGACAACTCATTCCCCAATATGCAAGTGCTGTCAGACTGTTTCTCAGCGCTGAATTTCAAGGGCTATTTCTCAGTGCTTTCTTGCTGTCTAAGAGACACTACACATAAAGCCTCTGCTCATAAAGCGTGTGAGAACTTTTGCTGACTAAAGGGCTTGAGCAGTTAATACACATACTTATGTCAAAGTGACCATGTCTTTGCAAGTGAACATAAACAGTGAAGAAATAAAGCGCACACGAATATTGGATCCGTGCAGTCGGACTTAAAGTGACAGCATCCAAATGTACCTGCTGTCATTATTAATGTTAATCAAACAACAAAAAAGAAAATCTCTCACCGCTCTTCACCGAATCACTGTTTCCTTGTCTTCAGTAAGCTTGAGATTATTTTTTACTTAGGCTAGTATTCGTTTTTTGTGATATTGAAAATGGTGACAAGAATTATACAATTTCAATGGCATCAATATATTTTGATATCATAAAAACCTTATTTAAAGCAAAAATAACTATATTGTGATATATACCATTATCGTGAAATAAAATTACTCATATCGTGATATAAGGTTTTGGTCCTATCACCCACCCGAGATATATATCAAACCATTACAGATTACCATCCATGGACTTAAAGCAAGACACCTCGACACTGTAATACGTAATGTGTGCTACTTTATTTCAAAGTAAACACCTTGGGAGCTGGTTACATAACCATCTAATAACTATGAACTGTTGATAAAAGGAATATAATTTTTCCTCATAATGAAACCATGGCTACGGCTTCATATATGAGAAGATGTTATCTCTGCAGGACAGCTAAATTACTTCCTTTACTATAATAATTACACCAGTTCACTAATTACACCACTTCACTCTTCTGAAAGGGACAAATCCCACATCAAAAAACAAATTCAAAAAGAAATTGCATTGTGTGATTCAATTTAGACGCATCCTTGTTCAAACCAATTATATTAATGAATAAATGAATGATATTATGTCAAACTAAATCACCATTTATAAAAGGAAAATGATAGGGAAGTGTTTATGATGTTTAACATTCTAAGTTCGCTTTGATACTCCAAGACATTTTCTGCATCCCGAAAACATAGCCATTACAAATTCCAAAGATAGCAGCCATAGATATTCCTCAGCTTTTGGTAGCATTGTATCTGCAAAGCCACAGGACAAAAATAATAAGGGTTTATAAGTGCCCCATGCAGACCTGATGGTCCCTTCCACACTATTCGTTGACACTATGGGGGTGCACCTTCTGTACACAGACTCATAATGCATTATAGAACATGCATGCAGAGACAGTAGCACTTCTGACACTAGTGTGTTTCCTTATCTGACATCAGGATCTGTTGAGAGTGGCCAGAAGTTCCTCTTTGCTCATCTGATAGCGGCTCTTCTTCCACGTGTCCCTAAGCTCCTGAAGGATGGTGCCAATCTCTTTACCCGAGGTAATGCCCAGCTTGCGTAGGTCATGCCCATTCAGTGGGAAGCGGGGGATGGACCACCTTTTCAGCTCATCTAAAAGTTTATTTTCTCCCTGATACTTCAGAAGCTCCAGGACTTTACTCTGCGATTCTGGCTCTCGAGACTGCAATGGGGGGGAAAAAATGACAAATATATTCATTATATATTTATATGTAAGGGATAATCCATGGGTAGCTGTGCATTAAATGATTTTGTGGAGGCAAAGAACCGCCAGAAGCAAAGCTTAAGGCTGTTATTGATGTTTGAAGCTCAATATCTGACTGGAAGGGTAAAATGGATGTTATTTCCGTCAGGTACAGCTCATTAGATCTAGCATTCTGCCCGCTTTGAATCAGACACAGATGTAAAGTAGTGCTTAAGATTACATTTATTTGAATGAATTATAGCATTTATCTGAACTAATTATCGAAAGAGGAAGTTGCGTACATGTCTGTTCAGTGTCTCACTCTCTCTCTCTATTAACAACGAAGCTGTGAGTTTAATTACTTTAGAATAGCGATGTAAGCTGAGAAATATAATGTAGCGATTCAGTAGCCAAGCTATTTTATTAATAAAAGTCACAGGGCAGCGTTGATAAGTTTCTGTGCTCCTGAATGTTTCTGTGTGCACAGCATGATCTCCACTCTTTGTGTGCGAGTGACGTTCTGTATGTGTGTGTGCTTAAATCAGGGTTTCTGCAGGGTTTAGTCAGTCAAATTTAAGACTTTTTAAGACCTTTTTATGACCATTATGATTTAAATTTATGACCTACACGAATTACGAAAAATAACTTCCTTTCAAAAGTCTTTTTTTTATTGACTTTCATTAAAAGTAATAAGTTTCATTATTTAAAGGTTCCATTTTCTTAAGAGTAACAAACTGAAGGCTCCCTTTTCCTAAGTCTCAATAACACAGAAACAACACTTAACAATTATCACGATAATATATTAGTCAATATCGATAATTATCACGATAAATGTCAAATCTTTATTTCTTTCAAGTTTAAAGGCAAATTTTCTTCTCCTAACTGAAAGTTGTAGAAACCAGAGCGTTAATTGTGGTTTTAAACTACTCTTTATTGTCAGAACATATCATGACAAACACTTGCCAAACAGGTGAACATTTCACAAATCTGAGGTAGAACATTCAAACATGTGTAATTTTTCCTTAACAAAATTGATATCTTTATTGGAAAATTAATTTCTTAGTTTCTACATGTGCTAATGGGGGATATTGTTTCGAGTCTTGAAACAGGTTTGTGTTGCCTGACTTTGATGGCACGTTTCTTCATGAAATGTATGAAGTATAGCCTAAATACATTAAATACTGTAATTATATTCCATTAGTCCTTTAATACATTGTCTATATTAATAATATAATACACTTCAATATGTATATCCCACATTTCATGGTGCAGTTAATATACTAGGCTAACGTTATTGTAAATCCATGGTAATTATGGGAATTTGTAGACGGAAAAGCTTCCGACTGTCTCGTTGCGCACAGTGTTTCTCCTGTTCGTCAGCGCCGTTTCATCTGCCTTTAAACTGGTTTAAATCACTGAGACATTTGTGCTCTTCGCTGAATTCAAGCGCTTCTCACTGGATCTCGTGAGCGAGACCGATTAGAGTCAACCAGAACGCGTCTGCTCTAGTGAGCTCGCGCTGCCGTTTGGACTTTGAGCCGACCGGATAAACAGTCCGGGAGGCGCGCGCGGTTCAAATGAGTTTCGTTATAGAGAAAAAATTATATCGCGATAATGAATGAATGAGCATATCTATTTAAGACGTGGCTAAATGTAATTTATGACCTTGTATGGAAAATCCGGACGTTTTTATGACTTTTTATGGCCTAAAATTCTTATAATTAAATTTAAGACGTTTTATGACTTTTTATGACTCCGCGGAAACCCTGTTAAATGAAAACAGCGCATTAATATGGACCAGTGATTAATCTGACTTGGAACTTCCTGTGCATTAAATGGTTTTATACGCCGATTTCACGCAGCCGCCATTTTGAAATCGAAAGCGAGGCTCCGGTGGGAAGAACCCCGGAAGTACAGATAGACAATGCCTTGGACTACCAACCTGAAGCTGCTGCCGCGATTTACACTATTGGATGTTAATATCCAAAATAGGATATGCATATAGTTCGTTCCTGCTTTTTTTACGTTCTGAATTATATATATAAAAAAATAATTTTATTTATAAATGAATTTCACTGTATATAGTCTAAAGTATGAAAGAAATGTATGTACATTTTTAGAATAACTAATTTCTACATTAAACACAACAATACGCCATCGCATTCGCGACTCTCCTATGATTAAAGGCGACACTTCCGGTTTTCTTCCCACCGGAGCCATTTCAAAATAACGGCTGCGTGAAATCAGCGTATTGGACACCTTCCAGCCAATCAGAATAGAGTATTCAGACAGACCATAGTATAAAAATATATAATAAAATATTTATTATATATATATTTTTTTAATAATAAATAAAAACTATATAATGTGGAAATAAAAAAATCAGCATTGTTATTGTTAACAAACTATTAAAAATCATTTTCGGTAACTGAAATAAATTAATATAAAATAAAATAAAAATATTAAATGAAAAACAAACAAATTAGAAATGTTGCCTTGTCAACTACCTAAATTAAAAAAAAATGTAATCGCTAAAATGACTAAAACTGAAAACTAAATAGAAATAATATTAAAAATGACTAAATTACTAAAAAATAAAAGCTAATTAAAAATATCAATGAACAATGTAATACTACAACAAAACAACTAATGTATAAAAAAAATCAGAAATGCGTAAAATTAAAACTTATGGAAGTAAAATAATGTCAAATGTTTTTGAAACAAAAAGCATGTTGAATTGCACCAATTGAAAAAAAATATGCATTGCGTTAACCATGCTTGCATTTTAATCCATTGTATTTTTAAGGCTTGCATTTTTATGGGCTGAAATTCAACATGGTTGAATATTTAAGATGTGAATATTTCAATTAAAAACATTTCAAACACATTTTCAATATTAAAAATTCAATAATCCATATTCACCTTTCATATTTCACTTCAAAAATTTTCAAACTGTTTAAAAATACAACCTATAATATTCGACAGGCAATTTTCGGTCCATTTTATTTCGCCTTGAAAATTCGCTTCCACAAATTCAGTGGTTCAAATTCGACAGTAAATTCAACGTCGACATCCAGGAACTGCAGGAAAAGCAGTAGATTACCGATCATAATCTCCATCTGCTGTAGTCTGCTTTACGAGCAGGGGGTGCACGCGCGTGTTGACAAGCACCAAAGCAACAGGAGAGGCCTTCACAAAACGTCATTTGCTGAAATGGACAGAGCGATGAGTACGAGTTATAATTTATGTGTGTGGAAAAGGTTGATTAAGACACAAAACACACGTGCGTTTACTCAAGTGTCTTATGAGACTTATTTTTACCCCCGTGCAAAGTAAGGTGATTTGTCCACTGCAAAACTAAATTCTCTTGCCGTTGGCATTGATATTAAGTTTTAGTAAAACAACTGTAATACACTGAGACAGAGTGAATTGTTTGTTTTAGTCACTATGACGGAATACTAAATTGATGGCTGGGTTTTACATGATGGCAAAGGCAATTTTATTTAAATATAGCATCATTAAATACAACCAAATTACAATTATAAATTAAATTCAGCAATTATAAATTAAAAATTACATCTCTACCATGATATCTGGTAAGCTCTGTGTTATAACGTGAATTGTCTCCGCTATTATCCAGGGCTGCGTAGGCTACAGTAGGGGTATTTGTCATCTTATTTTATATCTTTTTGTCCATTTGGAGCGCGCGTCACGTCACCTATTAGCGTCGCGCCTGTTTACATGAACCAGACACTCCAATGAGAGCACATAAAGTCCAATCCATCTCTTATTTACCATTTTTTTCATCTTATCGTATATTTTATTCGCTCCTTTGTCCGTATTGGAGCGCGTCTCGTGGCTCTTACTAAGCGTCGGGCCAGCCACACGATCTCTCACTGTTTTAATCTACCAGACACTCCGATTGATGCACGAAAACACAAAGCCAATGTAATCCTGCTCTTAGTTACCCTTCTGCCATCTTATCTTATATTTGCTCGTTTGTCCCATAGAGCGCGTTTCGTGGCGCGCCAGCCACAAGATCTCTCCCTATTACAGTTGCCTGATTCTCCGATTGACATTCTGAAGGAGAATGATTTTGACCACTCTATTACGTTTTGTTTTTTATAAAGCCTTTCTTTAAAGTGAATTTCGTTTTTAATAAATTGTATCTTAATTTCAATCAATGTTTGATCAACCAATTCCCTGGATTTAATAAGAAGCAAAGCAGACATATAGGCATATAGGCATAGCAATAAAATCATGAAATTTTTGCATTGCACATTTCTCACAGGCATGATAAATACATCAAGGTAGAAATGTCTAGCCTACTTTTAAACGAAACAATTCAAAACGAAAATAAATAGACTACTCTCAGATAATGTAATCCGTATGAAATGAGCATTTCTCTCGGCGCGTTCACTACTGCGAAGATGGCTCCAATACGACGCGCGCTCCATTATGGACAAAAAGAGCGAATAAAATAAGATGACAAATAGATAGGCTACATAAGAGCAGGTCAGGATTGCACTGTCTGTTTGCACATGTGCATCAATCGGAGTGTCTGGTAGATTAAAACAGTGAGAGATCGTGTGGCTGGCCCGACGCTTAGTAAGAGCCACGAGACGCGCTCCAATACGGACAAAGGAGCGAATAAAATATACGATAAGATGAAAAAAATGGTAAATAAGAGATGGATTGGACTTTATGTGCTCTCATTGGAGTGTCTGGTTCATGTAAACAGGCGCGACGCTAATAGGTGACGTGACGCGCGCTCCAAATGGACAAAAAGATATAAAATAAGATGACAAATACCCCTACTGTAGCCTACGCAGCCCTGGATAATAGCGGAGACAATTCACGTTATAACACAGAGCTTACCAGATATCATGGTAGAGATGTAATTTTTAATTTATAATTGCTGAATTTAATTTATAATTGTAATTTGGTTGTATTTAATGATGCTATATTTAAATAAAATTGCCTTTGCCATCATGTAAAACCCAGCCATCAATTTAGTATTCCGTCATAGTGACTAAAACAAACAATTCACTCTGTCTCAGTGTATTACAGTTGTTTTACTAAAACTTAATATCAATGCCAACGACGAGAGAATTTAGTTTTGCAGTGGACAAATCACCTTACTTTGCACGGGGGTAAAAATAAGTCTCATAAGACACTTGAGTAAACGCACGTGTGTTTTGTGTCTTAATCAACCTTTTCCACACACATAAATTATAACTCGTACTCATCGCTCTGTCCATTTCAGCAAATGACGTTTTGTGAAGGCCTCTCCTGTTGCTTTGGTGCTTGTCAACACGCGCGTGCACCCCCTGCTGGTAAAGCAGACTACAGCAGATGGAGATTATGATCGGTAATCTACTGCTTTTCCTGCAGTTCCTGGATGTCGACGTTGAATTTACTGTCGAATTTGAACCACTGAATTTGTGGAAGCGAATTTTCAAGGCGAAATAAAATGGCCCGAAAATTGCCTGTTGAATATTATAGGTTGTATTTTTAAACAGTTTGAACATTTTTGAAGTGAAATATGAAAGGTGAATATGGATTATTGAATTTTTAATATTGAAAATGTGTTTGAAATGTTTTTAATTGAAATATTCACAGCTTAAATATTCAACCATGTTGAATTTCAGCCCATAAAAATGCAAGCCTTAAAAATACAATGGATTAAAATGCAAGCATGGTTAACGCAATGCATATTTTTTTTCAATTGGTGCAATTCAACATGCTTTTTGTTTCAAAAACATTTGACATTATTTTACTTCCATAAAAACTGTAGTAAGCAGAATATGAGTCACTGGGCCTTTTTCGAATGAGTCTTAATGATTATGGGGATAAAGTGTGTCTTTCTTACTGTTTGTGTGACACCTACATTTTTTTAATGTAAAAATGCTTTAAAAGGAATAAATCAATGTACAACAACTGAATTTTTTGGTAGTAAACATTAGAGAGGGTGCCCAGGGAGGAAATGTACATACATCAATTATGAAATCTGTGTATGGTTTCATGCTGTCACGTTGATCCTGTCCCTTCACGAGATCTCGTCTGTGTTTGACCAGGAAGAGCCCCAGGTTTTTCTCTTCTCTGGACAGCTTCAGTCGCAGATCCAGTTTCTCCACATCCTCCTGGCTTCGGAACAGAGCAGCCAGGATAGTCATGGGTTTAGGAGAGCTATCGCGAGCCCTCTGCCAGACCTGCTTCATCTCTCCAACATTGCCATCTGCTGGAAGACCTGCGGGGAAACACACAGCAAGTCATAATATTTGCAAAAAATTCTTTAAAATTTGTATATATTAAGTCCAACCCATTAAATCTATTGTATTTTGTAAATATAAACAAATTTTGATGGCAGCTAGACACTAGACTAGACTTGGGACAGAGGCAAAATAAAAGTGGAAAGCTTCTAGAAAATCCAAGTTAATCTCTTTTGAAACAGTCCACAATAAGTAAGTGAATCGGTAATAGGTGAGGGTGTCGTGATTGAGTGTAAAAGGAGCTTCTCAGTCTTTGCTAGCAAAGATAGGTCATGGCTCATCACTTTGTGCCAAATATCATGAAAAAAATTGTCAAACAATTAAAAAATCACATTTCTCAATGCAAGACTGCAAAGAATTTAGGTCTTTCACCATCTACCATACATATTGTGAAAAGACTTAGGGAATCCAGGGAAATCCGCTGTTGAATGTGCATGACCTTTGAGCCCCCAGATCGCATTGCATGAGAAACCGTAATGCTACTCTGTTTAATATAGCCACATGGGCTCGGGAGTTCTTTGGAAAACCATTTTCACTTAAAACAGTCTGACGCTGCATTCAAAAATCCAATGCCACTTGAATGCCACTTGAATCTCTGTTACACAAGGAGAAATCAATACATCCGTTCTATGCAGAGATGCCGATGAGTTCTCTGGGCCAGAGCTCATCTCCGATGATCCAAAACACAGTGGAAATGTGTGCTGCGGTCAGATGAATCCACGTTTCAGCTTGTTTTGGGGAAAAATGGACATTGAGTTCAGTCCAAAAGACGAAAGGAACCATTCAGACTTTCATCAGCAGGTACAAAAATAAACATCTGGGGGTGCATCAGTGCAAACAGCATGGGTGACTTGCATGTGTGTGAAGGTACCACTGACGTGGTGGCAAATATTGCGATTTTGCAGAAACATTTAATGGCATCAAGATGACATCTTTCCTGGGAAGCAAGACAATGCCAGGCCTCATTCAGCATATGCTACACGAGAGTGGTTTCTAGACAATCTACACCGTAGAAGGGTTGTGCTTGACTGTCTGCCTGCAGTCCAGATCTGTCTCTTATTGAAATTGTATGGCCCATCGTGAAAGAAGAATGATGACCATGGACTGTTGAGCAGCTGTCTTGTGTCAGGTGAGATTGGGCAAAAAATCCACTTGCAAAACTTCAACAATTAGTATCCTCAACTCTAAACTATTAAAAAGTGTAAATAAAAGGAAAGGTGATTTGACAGATGTGACAACTTTTATTGGAGTGTTCTGTTGCCATCAAAATCTAAATTTGATTATATTAACAAAATAAAATTAAGTTGTTCAGTGAAAACTGAAAACATTGAAAATCTTTTCTTTGTACTTTTGTCAGTTAAATAAAGTTGAAAGAGAACTAACAAGTCACAGATTTTAGATGTTATTGCATTTTACATAATTTCCCAACTTTTCTTGATTTTGGATAGATAGATAGATAGATAGATAGATAGATAGATAGATAGATAGATAGATAGATAGATAGATAGATAGATAGAAAAAAGAGCGGCAGGTCATTAATTGTCACTTGAGTGTTCAGGCACAATTCCTAACAAATATCTGTATTTCTCAGTTTCTCACCTGTGTACTGGGCTAGGCCTAACTCATAGACAAGCTCCAGCAGGTGCCCAGCATGGTTTCCAACCAGCATCTTCTTCAGCTCCACCCAGATCCTCTCACCTGAGATAACAGCCAATCCTTTGGCATTCTCTCTTATTGCCTCCAGAGTCTCAGGTTCATGTTGCCCAGGCTCAGCTGCCACCCGCCCATAGAATCTACAGAGCAAAGACCGAAGATTTAAAGATTAACTCTATCAATTTATTCACCTTCATATCATTCCAAACATGCATTTCGTTCTAGCTGCTTTCCGTCAAAATACCGTAATGTGCATAATTACCTGAAATATCTCAAAATTCGAAGGTAGTCCTCTTGGATCCGTAGTGAGGCACTGCCGACAAACCTTACTTTCCTGTTCTTGAGGTCCTCATATCCTTTGAAATAATCATATAGAGTCCCATCCAGCCCTGTAAAAACACAATAAATGTTAATGATTCCAAATCCTGTGAAAGTCAACATCAAATGAATGAGAAATTCATTCATTAAATTGTGAGGCTCATTCAGGTGAAATGTCTCGTTAGGAACTCATTCTGTTTTACCAAGAAACATGGAGTTGATGGTGAGATCTCTGCGCTCTGCATCCTTCTGCCAGTCAGTGGTAAACTCCACCTCTGCGTGCCGCCCATCTGTCTGCACATCCACTCGCAAAGTGGTCACTTCAAAGTTCTCGTTATGAAGCTATATAATGTATAAAGTGGCATGTTTCAGTTAGTAGTCATAACTTTAACATTATGTGGAGAATTCTCACAAACCAAAATAGATCACCTAAACCCACTGCAAAAGTATAATAACTGTGTAAATATACATAAAATATATATATATAATATATATATACAATTCTTCACCTTACCCTGGCAGTAATGGTCCCATGTTTCTCTCCTTTATTGTTTATCATCCTGACTCCTGCTGTCTGGAACATGCTCTTCATTTCCTCTGGAGTGGCTGTGGTGGCAAAATCTACATCTTCAGGCCGGTTCCCTGACAGAAGGTCCCGGACCGCCCCTCCTGCAATCCTCAGCTCAAACTGGTTCTTTTCAAATATTTCTATATATCGTAATAAATACAATGCTTTTTGACATGTTCCTTGGTAGTACAAAAGTAAATAGCATTGAACATGAAAATGATAACCATTCAAAAGTTTTGAGATGTGATGCCTGACTGAATGTACCTTATAACATGCAAAATACTTTTGTTTTGGTGACTTTATTATTCTAAAATGTGAAAATACTATTAACAGAGAATGAGTAGGAGTGTCCAAACTTCTCGCTAGTATATCAAAGTGAGAATGATAACGTGGGGGATATCATCACTGTACCACCACTGCAGTTAAAAAAAAGAAAAGAAAGAAAGGGACAGGGTGATGATGGCTTAAGATAAAGTAAGCTTACCAGCAAGGCCAACCAGCCCGTCGGTAAATAGAGACTCGAACTCTTTAGTTTTCAGTTGCATTGTGATCAATGATCTGTGACTCCACGTGAGATGAACTCGGTTGATAAACCTGGGGCTAAGAAATAATTTAGCCCACATCGGTGAACCTAAAGACAACAAAGTCAGTAACTAAAAGGAGCAATAAATGTATCAAACGTAACATAAAACACTTCATATTTATTCACCTGAGGAAAACAACAGATGCTATTTTAGCATATCGGTAGTTTTACTTCCACCGTGAGCAGCCATGACAGATATTCGCAAAGGGGCGTGGTCATGCGACACACGTTTCCGGGATAGATACGTAATGACACTACCAACCAATGAAAATGGTTTATTTCAATTTTTTCATGCTCCCTTTAAGTAATATAAAAACTATTTACTCTTGGCAGAAAACGCCTTTGAATGTTTTTATAAAATTATGTTTATTCATGTTTATCAGTCAAGTCCCAGGATCACCCCTATTTTTTTTTTTTACCATAACTTTGTATTGAGCATATAAGTTTACAGGGGATACATCAAAGATCACTTAAGAGAACAAGTTAAGACACTTGAATTGAAGCAAGGCACTAAAATATATATGCAAACAAGATCACGGATAGTCTACTAAAAAATAAAACATCTAAAGCAATAAATAAATAAAAATTAAAAAGCTGTCACCATAAGGAGATTATCAGGAGGTAACCCTTGTGAAACCATTTTCTTTTCATGAAGAGAACAGTTTTAGCTGCTTTTGAGTTGAACGATGAACAGAAAGAAGAATAGCTTTAAATCAAAAACACCACTCATGGTTTCTCGGTTTATTACGAATCGGATATGTTCGAAAAAAAGATTCCTGGTTCAGCTGAATCATTCAGAAATAGTTCAAATTCTTCATTTAAAAGATCCGACTCAGGAGAATCGTTCGTTCGCGAATTAAACAAGGTTAACGTTACTAGTTAATTAAATCAGGCAATAAATAACCGTAAACTGTATGCGATGAGCATGACAATACAAATCATTATGTCTGATGATTAGACATATAATGATTTGCGATGATTGCATTAAGTCCAAAAAGGACGGTTTGTTACCTTACATTTGAAGTAACCGCCCATTTAAAGCCAAGGCGCATCGCGAGAGTGAGGAAGTGCACAAGCTGTGAGCAGCTGCCAGTGTATCCGGTTATTCGGTTTTAATGGCTAAAGTGGAGATCGCCCCTTTGAGAGGCTGGGATGATTTCTATCCAGGCTCGGAGCGCTTCGCCAAACCAGACACGCGAGATTTGGCAAAATGGAACAACAGAGTGGTCAGCAACCTCCTCTATTATCAAACAAACTATCTGGTGGTGGCGATCACTGTGTTCATGCTTGTAGGGTAAGTCCAGCAGTCTTAGTTAATTTGATCGTGCATGCACAATATGGTATTTGAATCTAAACAGACATTTCTAACTATTAGACTATCATAACTATTTCAAGCATTTAATTCTAAAATGTCTTGGATATGTCAACAAAAATATCGCATTACAGAAAGTATCGCGAGAAGTAATATCAACTTAACTGTAAATTCAGCTTTAAATGAGCAAATGTATCTTATGTTCTGATAAACGTAACTTTAAATGGGTTTTAAAAATAGTAGCCTAATATGATAATACCGATTTTTGTTTGGATTAGCCTACCATCTTGACTTGCACATTGTAAATAACATATGCTACATGAAATTAGCAATATTTCAATCCCTTGATATTATCATTTGAAACCACCATTATACCTTTGTACACTACTGTACTTTTTTGAAAGGAAATTTCATGTTGTGCTGAAAAAAAAAGCTACTTTAAAAAGTTTTTTTTTTTCCTGTCAAAGTTAGAACATGAAGTAACTTAGGCCTAATTTCTTCCTAAATATAGTTCGTGGATTGTTAGTGATATGTGGGCAGCTGTGTTTGTAAAATGAATGCCAGTGTAATGTCTGGGAGATTATAGTTTGGCTCTAATAGTTTGTTGCTAAGACTGTGTAATCACATGACACTGACCATGAGCAAAGGCCAGTATTTAACAAGATACTCATTTCACAGTCATAAAGTGGATGTCTATTTTCATGTATTAAAGTTCAGTTTATTATTTAACTGACATTCGTTGTTTTATTTATGTTCAGACCAACATGGAAATGCCTCCTTTTGTCAGCAATATTTTGTGTTTACACTTAATAGCCATTAGGTGTCACCATTGATGTATGCTTGTATTCTCACAAAGCTAGAAGGCAGGACACATTTTTTGAGCTTTTTGTGAGAGCTAAGGGAATATTAAACTTGTACAATGCTTATTTTTAAGAAGACATTGAAGCATTAGTTGAAAAAGTAACTGAACTGAAAAATAACACAACTGAACTGTAGTATAATCACCACAATTTTGGCCTCAATAACGTCCTGTCACCATTCAATTCTCTGTCCACAGGTTGATGAACCCCGTGAGCATGTTCACAGGTGCAATAGTGGTCACTTCTGTCTTCATTGGCTCTGTGTGGGCGGGGGAGAACAAGGCAATCATTAAAAATTTCAAGAAGGAGAACCCTACCTTGTTTGTTTTCCTGGTGATGGTCGTGAGCTACTTCCTTATGTCGCTCTTCGGCGGAGTTATGGTATTCCTGCTTGGAATCAAACTCCCACTTCTGTGTAAGTTTCTTAAGAAATGTATCATTACCATAGATCTATTGTTAGCGAAAATGAAAGGAGAAAAAAAAAAGTTCATTTAAAAATTTTCATTCAATGGAAATTAGATGGAATACATTAGGCATTCCTAAGTCTTGAAAAGAAAAAATTCACAGCAGTTTATTAAAAACTGTTATGTCATTTAAAAGTTTTTGACATGCATCTGGAGGTTTAAAGTGCTCTGTCATTTTTCGTTTCAGTGATTTTTGCACATGCATCGCTTCGCCTACGGAACATGAAAAACAAACTAGAGAATAAGATGGAGAGTGCTGGACTCAAGAAATCACCCATGGGAATCATACTTGAAGCACTGGGTCAACAAGAAGAGAACCTCTGTAAAATTCAAGACATTCTGGAGAGCAAACTGAAGGATGATCTCCGTTGATAGTGACTCTGTTTCTCACCAATGCATGAAGGAACTGCTTTCAGCTGGTACAATTTGTGAAATCCACTCTGTTTCTTCCAACATGCATAATTGGCAAAAAGAAAAAGTATTATTTTTCCCTCAGTGTTTTTCTGTCAAGGGATGAACAAATTGTATTTAAAAAAGAGTGTTTTATGATGTTTTTGTTTATGTCTCATTTCAAATATAAGGGGGTGCAATTCAACTTGTTTTTCAAAGGTTCTTTTTTCTTCTTCTGTAACCTGTTGGGTAATGTGTCATAAGTGCTTATGGAAAGGGTTAGTATTCTTTTCTTTCAAAATGCACTCATTCTTACATTAAGAAAATTTAAAGTATTACATAACAAGATGTCATCAGGTTTATAAGATCTAATATCTCAAATTTTCCTGCAGTGTGATGATGATAACTGGAATTAAATGAATAAAAGATTGCATGGTCTGGACTCAAACGTCTGAAACGTGTTATAATGAGCTATAATTAATAATAATTTGTTGTTGATGTCAACTTTATTGAAGATTGATGTCTTTTAACAAAATACTGTTGCAGATGTGTTGTAAAAACAATAAGCAATTTGAGTTCTGCATTACAATGATTTTATCATAGGAAAATTTTACCTTTTTTTTTTTTTTTTTTTTTTTTTTGTATCATGGTAAGATCGTCCCTTACATTTGGAGAATTACTGTAATGCACCACCTTTCATAGCTCATTGTTTTGTTGTCACCTATTAGGTAAAATAAGTCATAGTTGAATTTCGTGTGATGCTATACTCCAAAATCTATGCAAAAAGGGTTAATAAAGTCACATTTTGGTAAAGTCACATTTTAAATAAAGTTTGATTTACATTGAAATCAAATTAATTGCTGTGGTTTGCTTGCTTGTTTGTTTGTTTTAATGCCATGCTAGCTTCTGGCTATTTTCATTTAAAAATGGTAAACTATATCAGGTTTTTAAAAAATTTCTAAAACTATATTTGGTTTGTAAATGTGTAAAAAAAAATGCCTTCCGAAGTGTTAACTGAATAAAAAAAGGTTTCTCACAGTATTAAACCCAGCACACTCTAATAAAACATGCTTCAAGGATAACAATTTTGAAAAAAGAACATGTTGGTGAATTTTCTCTAATTTGCTTCTTAAACTTTTGTCATCATGGAATGGCCTATATAGCAAAAGGTAGGCTATAAACCATCTTGTCAAATCGATTTAAAACTGATGAAAACTTTCCCAACATTTGGAAAATGATGTGGTTAAAGATGTACTCAGCAATTGTATTGTTTATGTTGTGCTGATTTCTGAAATGCACTTTTCACGATCAGCCATAATCAATTTGTTCCAAAATCAAAAGTTTTGAAAATAGTGGGGTTACAGTGATGAAGCTGGCAGAGGTAGATAGTAACAAAGCACATTTACTTGAGTACCGTACTCAGTGGCGCAAAAAGTGGGTATGCGCTATATGCGGCGCATAGGGGCGCAGCACCATGGGGGGCGCCAAAGCGATGGTTAAAAAAAATAACCCAAGCTCCGGTTGTTCTTCACCTTCGTGCTGCCACATCCAGAAAACTGAGAGCGCAGCTCTTCACTGCCATATGAAATTTACCCTACAGCTCTTATATTGGTCATTTTCTCTACTTTTCAAAACCCACTTGTGGCCATAATGTTATATTATATTGTTATTACTAATTATAGCAATTCATCTGCTCTGTGTATAGATCTTATTCAGAGCAGCACCATTACAGGCGAAAGAGAGGCTGTGAGGGACCGTGTTTTTAATGGCATCCGCTGTAAAAAGCTGTATAATTCTCCTTGATCACATAATTTTCCACAGCTCATGTTGTCTGGAGTTTTTTTGTGTACTGAAATTTCTTGCGAAGATATTTTTGCAGTGTTTCATCAGCAGAACAATCCAAAAACACATTAAATAACACGTTCAACCCACTGAAGAGATTAATCTATCCCTCACAGCCTCACTTTCATTATCGTTAAAAAATCAACAATGACACTGGTTTGAATAAAGTCTATTGCAGTTGAAACATTTTCCTCAGTTTGAGCTTCTTTTTACTAAATCTATCATTTACTTAACATCAGTTAGAGTAGATTTGAGCCTGATTTATATATGAAGGTCTCTGAAAGACAACCACAGTGAATCTTTGATGGAACTTTGTCTCTGCGCCTACCCTCCCCCACAACCAAAGGTTAAACATGACCTCATTTCTAATGACCTTCAGGTGTATGAGTTGACCATTGTTGGAAAACTTTACACCACTATGAAATTCCTCTCGTCAGTTCACTGAGGTATTGGAATAAAAGAGTGCACAAACACAAAGCAAAGAGCTCAGAATCTGCAGCAAGTTTAAAGGGTGTAATTGTCAAAAGTAAGTGTGTGAAGAACAAAATGTCTTAAATGAAGTGATTTTAGATGAGCAGTTATGTGGTTATACAGACTCATGTATACCCCGACACTTTGGAAAAACTAGGTAAATGAAACACCACTTATAGTGAGATGACTGTATTACAACAATATTTTGTCTATATACTGTGAAGTTGAAGTATGTGCGTAACCACAAACCCACTTGACAACTGGAAGGAGTGTGTGTGTTCATGAAGGACTAATAGATGGCCATTGTTTGCTTGGGTTTGGAGTCAGCTGTGGATGACCTGGCTGATATCTTTGTACAGCTGGTGGCTACAGGAGCAAGGGGAGGTTACAGAAGGGTACAGCTGCAGCATACTTCAGGAGCAGCGTAGGGTGGACGGCCCCGGGACACAGTTCATCAGAACAAAGACCCTGTATCTCTCTCAGAGCCAAGAGCAGCGGCCGATGTGAGGAGAGACAAATTACTTCAACAGCTGTAGAAAATCAAGAGAAGAAAACAGGAACTAATATTTTGCGCAAAGAAAACGACTAGACCAAGATGTTTTGAATTATGAAATCATTTCAATGTGAAAAAAAAAGTCATTGCTGTAATAGTTTTGAAAATCACCCTGCACAGACAAGATGAAATTAGGCATAAACTGAGAACAACAAACCTTGTAAAGACTTTAGTGTATATGATTACTGATTTAGCTTTATATAACTCATTCTTTTCCACTGAAAAAAATACATTTTAGATTGAAATATTGTAGTCTTGCATTATTTTGAATTACATTTTTGAAAATATATTTTGTGAGAATGACAGTGGCTTCGTTTAAGTGAAGGATGAAGGTCACAAACTAATCTAATTTAATGCATTTTAAATAGTGTTTCTAAGTGCAAACTTAAATAAGTGCATTATGTGTATTTATCAAAGGTGTTGCATAAAAAGCCAGCCAGCCACATGATCTGTTCTTACGTCTTTATGTACACAGATGACTGATTGCTTATCTTTATGGGAATGGCTCATGTGCTCTTCAAAACATGTTCTTCTGGTTTTACACTCCACGCATGATTGACGACGAGCTGCTTGTTCTCCTGAGAATAGTAATTCTCTGAAGTGATGGAAAATAAACTGAGTGTGTAGCTGTAATGCAAGTGGTTGTTTTTTCACGAGAACTTTAATTCAACTAAATATTTCAACTACAAAGACCAATTTATAATAAAGCACTTGTACTACTACTTGTAAGTTGCTTTTTTTGGCAGTCTGTAATAAAAAATATGTATGTAAACATTGCAAAAAATGGACTTCTTAATAGTCCTAATGGTTGCTTACTGTTATAAGCTCAGTCAAGCTCGCAATTTCCTTATTGTATCTCAGCAGGTGGTATTTCCTTGTGAACCCATAAGAAAGTTATATTTACTTTTATAAACGCTCATCAGATCATTCATGCTCAAAACTGACAAAAAACAAGGACAATGCATGTTGGTTTTCTTTTTTAATTCCAAAGATTTTTTTTAGACAAATTACTAAGAACCAGCTTGATAAATCCAAACTATATATTATATGCTTTCAAAACAAAATCTTTCAAAATGATAAAAACAAATCTCTCTAAAAGGTGAAAAATGTATCAAATGTTTGTACAGTATTTACAAATATATATACAGTTCCCTTCCGAAGAGTAAGAGAGACGCAGTGTGCTCGGTCACGGTTTCCAATCTTTCCGAGTGAGCAAAGTCCATTAGGGTTTAAAAGTGCAGTAAATGGTAACAACTATTGTACCGGACTAATTGTTAGTGACAGTATTAAAACAATTATACTCCCATATAATCATGTTTCAATTATTAGAGCTGTTCCAAACCATTTAACAGTATAAGAAAACTAACTGAATACTTGGCAATGTCTGACGCAAAGTAGAATGTTGACAGGCGTGATTTACTCATACTTGGCATGTGCTAAAACAAAATCTTCTTGTTGTGACTGGTCCAAATGTTAGTTGCGCACTGATCAAAAACAGCACCAAATTAAAATAGTACACAGGTGTAAAGGCCAGTACAAAGCCAGAAAAGAGTGATTCCTGTTATTGTGAATGCACTTTAACCAAAAGTCATGAGTGAAAATACTGAATGAAAAAGTTGTTGTTGCACCATCACATCCCCATTTTGGGTTATGAACATAAAAAACACTGTAAAAGTTTGTCGATAAAAGAGGAGATCAGCAACAATAAAAATCCAAGTGTGAAAAAGCATTGTGGAATATTTTGGTGAGGGTTTTGCACGAGAGAAAAATCTGATTTCAATCCTTCATATCATTTTTAGCTTGTGCCTGATGAAATATTAATGTTGCAATATCCTTCAATGTCACGAGTGTATTGAGGGTTATACAATGTCCCCAGTTAATTCTGCCCACAGCACCATAAGTTTCCACAGCAGCTGTGTCTTGTAGGCAAAGTGCTATCCCATAGTTTGTTCACGAAGAGCAATTGTCCTTTCATGTCGTCTAGCAGGATCACCTTCACACGCATGTTTTAAGGCTCTTGTCCGGCAACATTCCTAACTTTAGAATTCATTGCTATTAATAAGCAAATGGGATGAGAACAAGGCACATGAGAGTGAACAGGAAAGAGTTTCTCTCAGTCTCTACACTATGGTTCCAGGTTTCGAGTCCTCATGCCAATGCAGCGTCTGCTGGTCTTCAGAGTCAAAACTGCTGTCTATTGGGCTGCTCGTGTGTGAATCGTGGTGGCTCACGTCTATATAGGACCTGCAAATAGAAAAGAGAATAAAATGTTTTAATAATCTAAATATGGACAATGACTTACAAATACATTGATTTATTGAATATTTCAAACCCCAGTGGAACATACACTGCCCGACTAAAAAAAAAAAAAGTCACTGTTTGGATTTAAATAGGCAAATGCTTAAGAGTCTATGAACTGTTTGGCAATAGTTCTTCTAACCCTAACTGATGGAGTGTGTAGCTTTTCATTTCTAAACCATGTAGGAAGACACATCATGGCCATATTCCAGGATGACAATGTCAAGATTCATCAGGCTCAAATTGTGAAAGAATGGTAAAGAGGGATCATGAAGGATCATTTTCACACATGAATTGGCACCTCTGAGTCCAGACCTTAAATTCATTGAAAGTCTTTGGGATGTGCTGGAGGAGACTTAACAGAGTGCTGGACTCTTACATTGTCAATACAAGATTTTGACCAAAAATTGATGCACCTCTTGATGGAAATAACATCACAACATTTATTTCCATCAAGAAGTGCACCAATTTTGGTCCAATCATAGACTCTTAAGCATTTACCAATATTAATCCAAACAGTGACTTTTATTTTGGCCGTGCAGTGTAGTATATAACACCAGATATACTGAAAACCAGAGTCAGGGTCAATGGTTTTGCAGGAACAACAATGTTACAAAAATAACTTCTTGTGCAGCTGGTTTCTCAGCATTGTGTGCAAAGGGATTCAGTATATCTAGTCAAGAAACTGGCCTAGTTTCCAAATTAATGATTGTTTTTGATTATTGCATGTCAACATGTTGAGTAGATTGAGTGAGACACAACATCACTGAACAGTGTTAAAGACTCACACCTGAAGCAGACCATACAAAAGCACACACGTATACTTGTCATAACTTGCACACAACAATCAAAAACATTAAGCGCAGGGTCACATGCTTCCCCTCAAAATGATACTTCACCCTTTTTAAGAAGAAAACACAACCATCCCACCACCAGTGAGTAAGCGGTAGAAAGTGCTGTGGAAAAGACTGTAACCGCAGTCTTGTTAACCCCTGAGTGACTCGCCATTATAGTTAGAGAGGCAAATGCGAGTCCTTCATATCTCACCACTGTTTTACGTGTTGTCTGTCACTAGCAATGAGTGTAAAAGTATTCCGGGTCATAACCACTGGCAACAGCACCAGGCACCTCTAAAGGTACAGGCAATGGGCTTCTCCTGCCCGGAGTCATCCACCCGTACTCGGGTGGGTATCTGTCCATTAGAGGGTCAGGATGCGGAGCCAGCAGATGGGGGTCAGGGCTGGTTTGGGAGGAAGGGTAAGCAGCAGTCAGTCGGACCAAATAGATAAGTGTTCATGTGTGCTCATTACACACAGCAAGAGAGACGATGACTTGATGTATATTGATGCTTAAAGGGAAAGTTCACCCAAAAATAAAAAATTCTGCCATTTACTCACTCTTTATTTTGTTGCAAACACGTATGACTTTCTGTCTGGAACTCATAAATGCCATTTTGTAAAGTGTCTTTACTCATAATGGACTGAGGCAGGGCCGGTGCTGCATTACTGTATTTTACATTTGTTATTTATGTATGTGTATTTTTATACCTTAAACATTTGGTTTTAATGTGCAATTTACATGAACTAGATAAAATTATTGGATAATTTGCCAGCAAAATTGTTTAAGTTAATGGCCATTTCAGAGTTTCCTATGTAATTATTATACCAGCAATTATTGCTTTCTTTATAAAGAAAATTTAACATTTGACATGTTAAATTAGTTTCTTATGTATGTATATAAATTGATAAGTGTAGAGTAATAAATATAAATATACAATTCTAAATTATGTTTTTACACTACCATTCAAAAGTTCAGGGTCAGTACGACTTTTTAAAAGTTTTTTAAAGTAGTCTCTTATGCTCACCAAGGGTCCATTTATTTGATCTAAAAACAGTAAAACAGAGATATTATGTTTTCTATTTGAATATATATATATAAATACATTTATTCATGTGATGGCGAAACTTAATTTTCAGCATCATTACTCCAGTCTTCAGTGTCACATGATCCTTCAGAAATCATACTGATATGCAGATTTGGTGTTCAAGAAACTGTATCAATGCTGAAAACAGTTGCTTAATATTTTTGTGGAAGCAGTGATCAATTATTTCAGGATTCTTTGATGAATAGAAAAGAACAGCATTTATTTGAAATAGAAATCTTTTGTAACATAAGTGTCTTTACTGGCACACTTTTGATCAATTGATTGCATCCTTGAATAAAAGCAAAAATTTATTTAAAATAAACCCTCCAAACTTTTGAATGGTAGATTATGTGTTGGGGCCAGTGAAAACATGGTCACCCTAATAGGTCAGCAGAAAAGAAAACCCTTAATGTTGGAGCTTGTGAAGAATACTGTGACTTCAAAAGACACAGAATATAATGCACAAGTCGTATGGATACAAATAGATGCTCCATTTTGAAAACAAGCACTCTTGTCATTCTATTTGCATATTTATGGAAGAGAGAAACTTATACAAGTTTGGAAAGACTTGAGGCAAAGGGTGAGAAGTACACAAGTGTGAAGTAGTACTTTAAAAGTTGTTTGGAGGAAACACAAGCACATTTAAAAGAAAGCCATGCAGTCATATTTTTACAACACACAACAAGCCAGACATCCTGAGACGCTGACTAAACACCATTCACGCTGAGTACAGACAGAGCAACCCCACACGGCTGGCGCTTTACTTACTATCAAGGGCTACATTTAGCAAATGAAGCTTTATTAACCCTTGCATGTCTTGCACCACCAGATTGAGGCTTCTGCTTCATCTGATAGCAAGAGGAGGATGGAGGAAGAGGAGGAGGAGGAGGAAGTGAGGAAGAACAAGCTTGGGAGAAATGAGGAGGACAGTACTGAGGGCTGGCAGGGTAGTGCCAAGCACGTTTAGGGTGTGAGCTGGAGTCATGTCTGTGAGGGAAAGAACGGTCATAGGGAGAACAAAGCGTGAGAGCAGATACCGCACCAGCACTCCTGCAGAACTAACCAGATGCATTGTGTCAGGCAAGCTGTTAGCTTGAACATGCCCTAATGAACTGTAGCATATCAGTTAGATAGTGGACACCATAGCAAACATCAAGAAGAAAAAAATACATTATTCAAACTAGCATTTTCTTTGAAAGTGTAAATATCTAGGTGGTTGCTAGAGCATTTCAATGTGTTTTATAGGATGTGCTTACTGGCCAAGTCAAAAGAGCCCCCTATAAGCTTGGGACCCTCATTCAAAATGGATCTTAAAGGGATACTCCACCCAAAAATGAAAATTCTGTCATCATTTACTCACCCTCAAGTTGTTGCAAACCTCTATGAGTTTCTTTCTTCTGCTGAACACAAAGGAAGATATTTTGAAGAACGATTGGAACCAAACAGTTGTATGGCACAATTGACTTTCATAGTAGGAAAAAAAAAAATACTATGGAAGTCAATGATGCCAAAGTTCCATTTGTTCTTCAAAATATCTTCCTTTGTGTTCAGCAGAAGAGAGAAACTCATAGAGGTTTGCAACAACTTGAGGGTGAGTAAATGATGACAGAAATTTCATTTTTGGGTGGAGTATCCCTTTAAGGGATTTTTATTGTGCAGCGCTATAGAATCACCAAGCATGCCATTTTTGGCATGCCTCTGGTTAAGACGGTTCAGATAAAGGCTAATGAGCTAATCAGTAAAGGACGATGGTGTACAGAAGAGTCATACCTGCTGTGTAACTGGTGGCTGTGATGGACAGTGTTGTAGCCATAGGGGTGATGGTGTGTGAGAGGCATTTCATACTCTGACATTGCCATGACTGGTCGACTGTGCCAGTTTCCCGAACTAACTGCGATTACATGAAGATGAAAGGAAATTAATGAAGGAGAACCCCATAACATTGCTGTTCAAGAGAGAAGAAAATGATTCTGCATTCAAGTCAACCAAAACACCCAATGTTTTAGACTAGCTAGGCCGATTAAATTGCCAAGTGGGCATTTCGGTCAAATATCGGCTGATAAAAAAAAAAGATGCCCATTAAGACTGCTTCAAATCTACCAATAGCTTTTTCTGTAATAAAAACATTAAAAACAGAAAATGTTTACCATCTATGCAAATATGTAAAACACGTGTTAATTTAATTAAAGCAATTTGTGAAAGCCTCATTTGCCATCAACAATTTAATAATTGTGTGTTCACTAAATATTGGCATCTATATTTGAAAATAAATGTTGATATAAATATTTAAAATATAAAAAGGACATTTTATAATTATTTTGATTTAAATAAAATCCTTCCGTCTAAACAGTAAGAGAAAATTGCATTACATTACTGATAAATTGTGCTCAATTGCCCTGACAATAAGGTCACAATGAAAACCACCAAATGTTCCTAGAATTGGCTTCTTTTGTCTTATGCATAATTCTTTTCATGTTGGTGTAAAATGTTTTCGAGAGATTCACCAATTTAAGACGCCCGTTGAAGCCCAGGAGTATTTGTAACATGAGGAAGCAGGAGGTGTTTTTATGCAACACTTCTCACCTGTTGAGTAGGATGCTGTACTGTCACTGCGTACATAACTTGATGACATGGTCCTGTAGCCTAGGTTTTGCTGTGGCCCCCTGTAGGTATCATACCCTGGTTGTTTGTTCTGTCGGCTGTACCATCCACGCAAGTGTTCCACCACTTCAGCCCTTTGCATGCTTCTGGCAAAATTCTCATTCCTGGATGGAGGACGGTTCCTTGGTGGCCTTAACGTGGCATAAAGGTTATGAGCCAAACCGTCTATCTCATCATGGCCGTAGTTCCCATGAGGGTCATGTCTGGGGTAGGAGGGGTTAACATTATAGTGTCCCTCCATCTCAGTCTCATACATATACGGTCCATTTGGATACACTTCAGGTTCAATGTACCGCGGATATCCAGTGACGTAATAGGCTGTGGTGGTTGGCTGTTGCCGAGGCTGGGATGTATAACCACGTGTGTCATTCTGTGCTAGGTTAGGCATGCTTCCTGTGTTGGCGTATATGTTGCCCTGCCTCCTCCGATGTCGGTTTTTGGCACGGGAATGGCAGCCGGGTGCAGAGTACTCCACGCTGGACTGGCTGGTGTAGGAGGAGCCATCGTCAAGAATTTCAGTGCTGTTGCTACGACGAGGAGAAGAGATGGCGAAGACAGGCTCGGATGGTTCGCTCTCCGTAAGGAACTGTGACTGAGATTCCAGACTGCCACTGCGCTGCCGATAATGAGTGCTTCATGCAGGAAGAAGCAAAATAATTCATGAAAACAATATCGAAATCATAACTAAAAATAATTTTAAAAGACTAAAGAAAAAACATTTCTTCTCTGCATTTCTCCTCTTCTCTAGTTTGCTTCCTAATCAAGTTGTTTAATAAATCTGGGATTTTATATTACAAATAATTTTGAATAAAAGTGTCTGCTAAATGCATAAAGGTAAATGTAATAAAATAAAAAGAAAATATAAATGAAACATTTGACGGTTGCCATTGACTTCCATAGTAGGGAAAAAATACTATGGAGGTCAATGGGTGCCGTCAACTGTCTGGTTACCAACATTCTTTAAAATATCTTCTTTTGTGTTCAACAGAACAAAGAAACTCATAGGTTTGGGACAACATGAGGGCGAGTAAGTGATGACAAAATTTTTGGCTGAACTAACCTTTTAATAAGACAGAATAATGTTTCACACTGGTTTGTGGCAATTTAGCAATACACAAACACTTTTCACATTTCCGGGTTTCACAGAAGCGGAAGTTGTCCTAGTTGGGTGAACTTCTATAGCGGTAAATGAGAGACTACATTCATTTTTACATTCCCATTTGCTCAAATAGCAAAAAAAAAAAAAAAAATCCACAATAGTGGTTTCACAACTTTCAAAAAGAGAGGGAAAAAATAGAGAGACTGATAATGGCAGTCAGAAGAAACGTAATTTTTACAGTCACTCCTATAGCTGCTGAATTAGAAAAACCCTCAAAGCAGCATCAACTAGTTTCTTTTCATTTGATGCAAAGGTAATATAATACAAAGTATGGTGTTATAAACGCACATGCATAAAAAAATAAAAATAAAAATATAAAAAAAACTTTGCATGATTTACGATGTTGATGACCGTTAAAATGCATCATCACATTCTGTGAAAAGGGTCCAGCAAATATTTTAGAACAGAGCAAAACAAAACAAATTCACAGCTTTTTAAGATGACACATTTCTGTTACTTTTCCATGCCTGGAAATCCCTGACATTTACAGAGTAAGGAACAAAGACAGTGTTCCTACGATCATGGAACGTCTTTGTTCCTTAACAATTGTCATTCAGGGGGCATGCTAGTGGGAGGGTGATGAAGAAGGGTTGATTGTCTACTGTACCTGAGCTGGATGCTGCTGTAGGCGTTGCGGGGAAGTTGCGGGGTGGGGGGCATGCTCCGCGAGTCTGAGGGTTGTCGGGAGGGTTGATGGTAGGGGCTGCTGTGTGTTGATAAGGTGTCTCGCTGTATATAGGTCACAGGTTCTTGGACTTCACCATAATTTAATCTAGAACACAGATAAGAACAACACTTTACCAAACTTCCTTCACGGGAGGAGTTCTTACCGCATACAAAGCCTCCAAGGAAGTAAAGAAAAACTTTTCCACATATATAATAAGCACTGGAAAAAATGGTTTGCATATAAAGAAGCGGAACAATTCTAATACTTTAACTGTAACACTTTATTTTGTTATTATACAATATATAGTGCCCCTTGTTCTTTGTCTTTGTATGTTGTGTTGTAATAAGAAAAATGCCAAATAAAGAGTTAAAAAAAATAAAAAAAATTTTTTCACACTATACCACCCTTGTACCTAGTTAGATCTAATACAAAAGCTCAATGGTTTTTGAGGAACAAATGATTAAATAAGAAACGACTGAATTACATCTCATTTTACGGGCAGACTTCAGCTGTTTGTTCTCATTGAACTTCCACCTCACTGGCTCATTCTATTAATGCCCGTTGTCCCTGTGAGATTTTCCAGAGCAGTTTTCCTGTGTGCTTATGGCCCTTCCGCCCCCACTTTGCGATTATTACTAGAGTTTTTGCAGTCAAGCAGTGACATGCTTATTCCTGGGGCACTATTTTTAACACTGTGAGTGTTTAGGCTGATAAGAGGAGACTGTGAAGAAAGAAATCGAGGCAAGGGAAGACTGGAATGCAGGGGCTGATTCCTTGATCACAGGTCTCTACTAGCTCAACTGCCCCAAAAGTAAACAACAGCCAGAGGCAGGGAAAGGTAAGAAGTGCATAAGATTAATCCCAAAGAGCTGTGGTTGGTGGGCCTCTCACCTGCTGTAGTTCTGGTGGTCGTCATTTCCGTGATCTGAATTGTATGATGCAGTGAAGGAGTTTGACGAGTTAGGACGTGGAGAATACTGTACTGAACGTGAACGTTGTCTCTGCGATGGCTCATCTAAGACAAAACAAGTTAATAAGATTAAGAGAGTAGCCACCGAGTCTAGCCTACAGCGATACGTGCTTACAGGCATTTATACACTACTGTTCAAAAGTTTGGGGTCAATAAGATTTTTTCAAAAGAAAATCATACTTTTATTCAGTCTTATTGACAAAAAAAGTAAAGACATTTATATTACAAAATATTTATTATTCAAATAAATGCTCTTCTTTTGAACTTTCTATTCATCAAAGAATACTGATTTAAAAATTTAAAAGAACAAATTTAAAAAAAAATGTAAAAGAACAAATTTAAAAAAAAATGTAAAAGAACAAATTTAAAAAAAAATTTAAATCACAGTTTCCACAAAAATATTAGGCAGCACATCTGTTTTAACATTGATGACAAACAGAAATATACCTTGAGCACCGAATCAGCATATTAGAATGATTTCTAAATGATTATGTGACATTGAAGACTGGAGTAACGACTGCTGAAAAATGCTTTTTGCCATGCAGCCTTGGTGAGCATAAGAAAAAAAGACAACCCCAAAATTTTGAACGGTCGTGTACCTGAATTTAACACCAACAGTACTCACCATCTTCCAAATTTAGGCAGTCAGAAAGGCTGTCAAGGTTCACATCATCTGCAAAAACAATTAAGATTATAATTAATATTTCCTTGCCGCCATGATCCATTACCACAACTAGCCTAAAACATTAGCTCATCACAAGTAAAGCATAAAACTGTCAACAGAGTGCAAAGTTTACATACGCAGTATAAGCATGCATGTTTTCAGTGTCCCTCATATTTTGACCAATACATTTATATAATCATGAGTAATCGTTAAACCAGATATGCACCAGCAATGATGACAGAAGCTCTTTGTGTGGGCTCCTTGCCAATCTTCACTCTGTAACCATTAATCTCATTTTCAATCTCCTGAAGTTTTTTGGTAGCATCCAGAAGGTTTCTCCTGCGTTTCTTCTTCACAGTTTTACAGAGCTCATTTTCATAGGCAAGTTTTTTCGCTGCCTCCACAATCTTCTTCTGGAGCGCAAAGCAGCCCTCCAAGTTTCTTAAAAGAGGGTCCTGCAAGGGGGAATAACATTAATTTTGCATAGAAGAACACAAAATGCAAGTTCTTGCAGCATTTCTGAGAAGAACGAATGAGACAACCTACCGCATCATAAGGGAAAAGATCATCCAATTTGAAAGCAGTTCCCATGCGCCTCCGAACAGTGGGGGGCTTCTCTCCTGATGCCAAAGGATACTCCTTGGGTAACACACCGGTAAGTTCCTGGTCAAATAAAAATAAAAAAGCAAAGAAAAATCTTAAAATAGGCCGGTTTAAATTGACAAACTTAAAAGACTGTATGGATATATGACAAGCCACTAACAGCTTCCCGGAGGCAGATTCTCTTTAGCTCTTCTTCCTTTAGTGCCAGAATTTTATTTAAGCTCTTTTGTTTGTTCTTCAGTTCTGCAATCTTCTCTTTCTTCTGTTCCTCATTCACATCATTGTCGGCAGAATCTAAAATGAAAGAAAAAGCAAGCTCAATCATGATATCAGTTCGAACGACAAAGTTCATTAGGCTGTTCTTGGAATAAATGAAAGAGATTGTCTTACTGGAAGAGACCAAACTTCCATTGCTGGCCATGATGAGCTTGTCTTTACTCTCCATGCTGACCAGCTTACTGTTCCTTGGAGCTCCAGTCTCTGAGAGATCCATGGCAATATCACCCAAACTTCTTGCTGTAGTTATTTTAGCCTTTAGGTTAAAAAAAAAGAAGTGGTTATGACATCATCTCCATTACTTTTGCATGATATCAGCGCAGAGACAAAGCAATGATTCGTGCATTTCTGAATTTATGAGTATTAAGTATTAAAAATGCACTAATGCTAATGCATACTCACTTTACTCTGTTTGCGGTCCAGGTAGAACTGGTGTTGGCTTATTGCCATTACCCAGATGGTTTTGATCAGAGAGTGGCTGGCATACCACGTGTGGATGACCTGACCAGACTGACCAAATGTGCGTCTAGAAGCTGTTCTTCTATGGATTAACACATGTGCACATTGAAGTCAACCATAAATACATTCCTCATCCTATTTAGTGTCAATGAGAAAGTTAGTTTCTGTAACGGATATTTTTTGCATGGTATTCAAAGATAAATACTATATGCTTAAAAAGGTTGAATTAGTCAAACTAAATAGTTCTTAAATGGATAAAGCCAATAAAATTTAATGTTACTACATAAAGCAGTTTATTGGGTTACCTGATATTTTATACCAATTGACAATAAGGCAGGTTGGTGACACTAGTACGGTAACAATGTACAGTGGTGATATCATCTTTGTTTACAGAGCAACCCCAGCCTGTATTACTACTACAGCGTAAAGTGACCCGATTGCTTCACTGCTTCAGTTCAGCGTTGGAAACCCATCAGCTACGTCAAAAAGGCTTTGCATCACTAACATTTACTTAGTCAGCCTATTCAAAGGCCATGTCTTCCAGTCTGAAAGCGTAAAAATAATGCTGAACGTTTTACAGTAAAAACAAATCAAAAACTGTGCTCATTGAGTGCTTCCGTCTATCTCATTCTGGTTTGTGTCAGGCTCGACCTAGTGTATATTTGTCTCATTTCCTCACCTCTTTGGGTCGTTGACCTCTACGGCAAACTTCTTCTCACGGAAATACAAGTTTTCAAGCTGCTTCCACAGAAAGAGCTACAGAGAAAAAGGAAATGAGATTTAGACAAGAACTATATTAGGAACACGGGGGGAAAAAAAGCATTTATTTTCATTGAGCATTCATTTCTATGATTTGCATATTTCTTTGTGAGATTCATCAAGAACTTTTACATCCTTGTATTTCAGCTATTTTTTCTTTGCTTTCTCTGTCAAATCAGGAAACATGCATTATAAATTCCTAGAAACAATATATGCTGAATACGCTCACAAAAACAATGACTAGATCATATGGATATTGATATATTTAGCTGGAAGCACGAGACAATTGCTTCAGGTATAAAGCCAATCCAATCTAAGCACGACAGAAGCAAAGCGTCCACTGAGCTTGTACCTCAATTTTGCCCTAAAGGGAGAGCACTGAAAACCAGCTCTGTGGTAAAAACATGGCCAAAACATCTGCCATTCATGTGAACTATCCTTTCAGAGTTTTTTTCCTAAAGCTCCGTCATAGCTTTTCCCAGCTTAGGGCAGGGAAAGTACAATATCCAAATACTATCAGCATGCGGGGGTGAGGATTTACTAGGAATGTTAATAAATGCTCCCTACCAGGTACTGCTCCAATGCACCTCTGAGTAATATGCATAGAAACAATATGATCCGAACATGGATCGTACAATAGATTTGACTGCTAAGAGCATGTTAAAACTTAACACATTTCTGACAGTCATGTCTAATAACAACAAAACTAATAATGACAACTTATTCTAATTTCAAAGAACTTAAAATGGACCTTACCAGATCAGTTAGTAAGCCAGTAAAATCCCTTGATAGTTGGAAAGGTTTAGTATAGTCCTGATCTAAAGTTTCCCACAGGGTTGTGGCTTCCTTGAACAATACTCGCTTGTCTGCTTTCAAAGAGACCAAAAGGTGTTGCAAGAGTTTCAGAAAAGTGAGCCCCGCCTCTTCCCTCCCCCTTTCTGTGACATCACTAGAACCTCACTTTTCTCTTACTCACCTTGAGCAAGACTTCTCTTTAAGTACAAGTACTACTCTCTGTTTCCGCCTGCCAACTATGCCATCATCTCTCTGAAACTTTATAACTCACATATGTAATTAAACCTTCGCAACTTCATTCTTTCTTTACAGTCACCTCCCTCTTACTCTGATACTCACTTCCTGTCCTTGTCAAACTAGACAAACAGGTTACTCTCACTGAAATACACACACATAGACATAGGCATTCCTTTTTTGTTTCATTTTGGGAGGGGATTTAAAGCATTGTTCATAATGTACACCCTTCAATAGCTATTCATTAATCCGTGTACCTTTTCCTGATGGGTCTCATTTTTACAGTCTGAATCTAAATTCATCACCTGTTGGTTTGGATGCTCGCTCCCTTACGCTTCCCAAGGCAAATATGCGAGGAATCTACAACTTTCTTGTAATCATTTATGACTGGCCATGGCACTCTTCACCTCCTGGTGAAAACAGCATGCCTCTCTCACAGACTAAATAGCCAAAGCGACAGCAACAGGGAATGTCTCACTATCTGACAACATGAAAGTTCCCTGACCTTTCTCTGACATTTAAAACAAATAACAAAGTATATACTTCTTATGTCGAAAGGTGGAACTGATTACTTAAAATAAGCAGTATAAACACACGACAGACCCCAAATATTTCTTTTTTAAGTCACATTGTTTTTTTATTACAAAAACATGTGATAAACCATTATAATGTATTTTTTTGTGACAGAAATACTAAGTGCAAAATCAGCTAATTTAAAACTAGGACTGGGTAAGAGAAAACTATTGTTAATACATGAACAGCAGTCATTTAGAATGCTGAGTGAGATAAGCCATTTCAGCATAATTCTTTTAGCCAATTAAATAAGAGATAACTAGATAAAGTCTGAGGGGAAAATGAGAGCATGCAAATGGAAAGACAATGGGAACAATCCTCAACACCTCAGACTGTCTGTGACTGATAAAGCAAGACAGGGAGGCACATCTAGGAAGTCTGCAGAAGTTAAAGGGTTAGTTCACCCAAAAATGAAAATTAAGTCTTTAATTACTCACCCCCATGCTGTACCAACCCCGTAAGACCTTCGTTCGTCTTCGGAACACAAATGAAGATATTTTTGATTAAATGTGACAGCTGGATCACTCCTCCATAGGCTCCCTAAGGGAATGAATCCTGACGGCCCAGAAAGTCAATGAAGAAAATGTTTAAATATTCCATGTCACAACAGTGGCTCAACTATAAGTTTATCAAGCGACGAGAATACTTTTTGTGCCGAAAAAACAAACAAAAATAACGACTTTATTCGACTATTCCTTTTCTTCCTTGTAGGCCTGAAACGAGACTTCAAGAGATTTCCACGACGCGCACGCGCGAGAACTTAACTGAAGTAGTTGTTGAAGGAGATCGCAATTCTCGCGCATGCGTCGTGGAAATCTCTTGAAGTCTCGTTTCAGGAGAAACCACTGTTGAGCCACTGTTGTGACATGGAATATTTAAACATTTTCTTCATTGACTTTCTGGGCCGTCAGGATTCATTCCCTTAGGGAGCCTATGTAGCAGTCATCCACCTCTCAGATTTAATCATAAATATCTTCCTTTGTGTTCCGAAGACGAACGAAGGTCTTACGGGGTTGGTACAGCATGGGGGTGAGTAATTAACGACTTAATTTTCATTTTTGGGTGAACTAACCCTTTAACAATTAAAATACATTTGAAATTACATTAAATTTACAAAAAATAAAATAAAAAATGAATTAAATAGATAAAAAAATTGAACATGTCAAATGGAAATAAACTAAAATACTATTTTTTTAAATAGTAAAAAATAATTTTAAAAAGCTTATTTTATTTGTTAACTTGCAGACCCAAACCCTACAGATGATGTATTTTAAAGTATCACTGATCTTGATGTAAATGTAACATGTGATACCAATTAGCACCAGAGATTTTTTTAGCACCAGTATCGAAAACTGTGGATTCAAATCAGCACTACACACATCTAAAAACAGGCTCATGCATCTGGATGTGTGAAAGTATTATTCTATAATCATACACACCTTAATCTCTTTCATGTCACTGGGATAATGATGATGCAGTGCAGAAATCTGTTGCGAATATTACACACCCTCATGACGCATCACTAGATCTTCAAAATAAGCTGTGTTCACAGTAGTGAAATGCAGTTATCAGTCCTTTTTTGGAGTGGTAAATACATTTAAAAAAATTGTAAACTCTTATGCATGAGCTGGACAAAAAAAATAAAAAATACAGCAAATACAGTTGTCAATCTCAAAAACCCTGACTATGTGAACCTGGCCATGAAACATCAAACATTACACATAAGCACAGATTTATGTGTAAAAAAAAAAGACTAACTCTTCAGACAGTGAAGGAACAAATTATTTTAAATATAACAAAGAAGCCACACCAGTCACCACCAATACACATGATCCAACATAAACTCATGTATGAAATGCTGTTTCTTTCAAGGCACGTTGCAACCAAAAACTATATTGCCTGGCATAGTCTTAAAATCTCTGATGCGTCTATGATTTGTCATCACCATGTTTACAGACAATCCAGATGCAATTGTCAGCTCTGAATTATGACTCAAATATATTCTGCATCCTCCTCTCTCAGACAAGATACACACACGCACACACAATCCCTATGGAGGTAACCACAAATAAATAGTAAACTGTTTAGAAAGAAATATGAGCGAGCAGCGCTTGCCTTGCCTGAGCGAAACTCGCCACCTTAACACTAGGGTGTTTTGGGTTGTTGTCAGGTTTTTACTTTTAAGGTAATACTTTATTAATTTGCTTTCAATGAGCAACCAACAGGTTATCTTTATAATAATAATCACATTTGCTACTTTTATATTTTAGAAAGGGAATTCCTTGCGAGGGGATCATCACATTTGGCATCAAAAAGTTTGAAAAATACTGCATTAGAGGATGTCCCAGTGAAATAATATACAAGAACAGAGCATTCAGTGTAAACAACCAAAATTAAGAAATTATTTACCAACATCTGCCAAGCAATATGTCAAGATCTACAGAAATGTTCCTATTAAAAATTGGGATAAAACTGGGGACAGACTAATGACTGGAGTTTTTTCACTTAATTTACTGCTTTCATAGGGCATCAGTTCAGAGCCCGGGAAAGTTCAGACAAAAAGTTTCAGAGCTTCTTTTAATACTGAAGACTCCCAATAGCTCTTGCTTGTGGGGGAGTTACAGCCGCGAGACCCCTCGCTCTCCTTTATGGCGCCCTGCTAGGCTAATTGTGTTTTATTGCTTGATCAATTGTCTGGCCTGAGTGAAATGCACAATGGCGGTCAGATTTGCATAATGAGCTCGGCGTGCTGGAAGAAGATCGGGGGGCGGGCGGACACAAAAACTGCCCTCTTGGCAGGAAGCACAATCAATACTGGCCAGATGATGGGTTGCACTCTGACAGGGCCTAGTGTACTTTCAAAAAGAGACAGTCGAGTGGGAAAAGACACAAAAAGGAGAGGGAGAGAACACCAAATGTGTTACCTTTTTTTGGTCATGGTACCTTGTACAAATGTGATTTTTTTGTGCATTTATGTACAGTATATATATCAAAGTATCCTGGTAATACTATATGATAGATTCACTGTACCATGGCACCACCACATCTTTCTGTTAAGACTAAATGAGAAATAGAAAGGATTTCTATGTTTACTCTCTAACCCTACAGTAGCAGTCTTTGTTTTTCCAGGAGAAGAGCTGATTGGGGTTCTGTCAATGGAACCAATCCCCCTTCAGACATCACATGGCTGGCATTGCTCCAGTTCCTGCTCCCCATGAAGCTCCATAATTACACCCTCCACAGGGAGGGGCTGGTGTTCATTGCAGCCATGCAGCAGGGTTACAGAGTGGGACATGCCCATTAACACTCTTGCATAGGACTGAATATACATTCACACCCAGCTGCATCCAACAAAGCATTGGCGTAATGGATGCCAATTAACAGACACTTTAATGAGTGAGGTTGGGGTGAAATATAGAAGTCCTCCTCATAAAAAAAAAAGAGCAATGGTTGCTAATCTCTCATATCCTTGAAATGTGGTAAAAATGTGGTAAACGAGAATGTTCATTAAAAATGCCAATGAACACAAAATTAGAGCTAAGAGATATCTCAATAGGACATAAAACATAATGCACACAGAAATCTGGGTTAAAAAAAACAAGTTGGGTTAACAAGGTACTGGGTTAATACCATTACCGCTTCTAAGGATGAACTAAGCGCTGGATTTGCCAGCTTAATGGCATTGTAATCTGGAAGTTATTTAGAATTTTCTAGGCACTTGGTAGCAAGCAAACTAGAGTAGATGTCCACAAGCAGAATTGTACACTACCAGTTTAAGGTTTGGGGTTGGTGAGATTTTTTTAAAATGTTTTTTGAAAGAAGTCTCAAAATGCTCACTAAGGCTCCATTTATTTGATCAGATATTCAGTAAAACAGTTATATTGTGAAAAATACCATTTAAAACAACTGTTTTAATATATAAACTATTCCTGTAATGGCAAAGCTGAATTAAACAGTCATTACTTCAGTGTCACATGATCCATTAGAAATATTCTGAAGGAATATACAGGGAGGAGGAGGGAGGGGGCAATTATTTTTATTTTGCCTGTGTCACAATAAGAGGTAAATCTGGCCTTGATGGTGTAAGCATTCAAGGTAACCTATTATGCCCATTTTTAAGATATGTAAATAAGTCTCTGATGTCCCGGAATGTGTATGTGAAGTTTTAGCTCAAAATTCCCCACAGATAAAAAAATGTTAGCATGTTTAAATGACCACTTCTTGGGGGTGAGCAAAAATGCGCCATTCTGGTGTGTATCCCTTTAAATGCAAATGAGCTCCTGTTCCCGGCCCACTTTCAAGAACACGGCTGAGCTTCAAGAGCTCCATGGCAACAAAACAGGACAATCTCACACATTGAAGATGTCATAAACTGTCAGCAGTGTTCAGCTCGAGTGCGCATTAATGTCTTATCCATAAACTCTCTATTTCCCTTTCATTATCATCAACATACACAGCGAATTACACAAAAACACTCGTTACAACTAACAGTAAACAAATATATACAGACCATTTGCCTTGTCAGGGGGTGCTTAATAAACTGGTAAACTTAATATCCGTAAAACAACTCAGATAAACTGTAATAATGTGACCGCTCTCCCTTTCATTGTTGCCGTGACCAGTATCGATCCGGAGACCATAAATTGGATCCCGAACAGTTGGTAACTTACTTATCTAGGCATGTGCCGGTATCAAATTTTCGTGCTGCGATTAATTGAATGAGCTTTTATCACGGTATACGGTATTATCACGATATTTTAATTGCTCAAGAGAAACAGATGGATTGCGGGTATCTAAAAAAACAACTTGCATCACAATGTGTAATTGTGATTTTCAAAACATGGTAACTAAACAGAATTTTATTAAGTTTAGTGACAACGTGTTACAATGTTTACATGGTACAATGACTGGTAGGTTACTGTTTGTATTCAAATAAATTCTTGTATTTGATTTTAATCTTAATTCAATATTGACTCATTTGGATAAATATTAGGTAGGCTACAGTCTGCATGTTAATTTTTCTCAAGAAAAAAATATATCTCACATAATGCTGTAAACAGAGAGAAATTAAATATAATGCGGTTTTCATTATAATAACAATTATGTAATGACAAGTAAACATATAATTAATATGTAATAAAGTGCACATATTTAGCAAAATGAAATTTTTTTCTAGTCAACTAAAGTGCTGGTCATTAAATGGCTTTCCTGAGGTAAATGTAACGTTCTGTGACATAACTGTTCTCCTGCAGTTTTATTGACCTCTTTCCGTGAAAAACACTGATTGATCGACATTTTGTATGAGGCATAAACCTTAAGGTAAGTTGTACTGTATCTTTAAATAAAAAGTAACAGATGATCGGTTTACTTGAACTGAGGCGCAGCGATCTGTCACAATGGACAGAACCTTTTTTTTCATATCAAAAGTAACCTGCTCTGTCTAGTCTGTCGGTGTCAGTGTCCTCTTTGCTCCGCGATTTTTCTCTGCGTGAGAGCGTGTGAAAAGTGTCAATTCCGTAAAGCGGCTTTCAGACAGAACGCGATTTGCTATTTTGCAAATAAAAAGTTGAACTATTTTTAACTTTGACCCCGGCGTGCAGGGGCGGAGTGGGACCAAAAAATCTACCGGGAAATTTCATATACCACCGGCCCTCGTCGCCGGCAGGATTTTAATATAGGCTAGCATTTACCGTTTTACTGATTTAAAGGGAACTTTGTTGTACTATGCTGGAGTAAAGTTTATAAATGGTCGTTCTTTCCCATAGAAATTTGTGAAACTATGTTGGGTGGACCTCTGTGCCTCTAGGGGGGTTCGGGGGCATGGTCCCCCGCAAGACAATTTTGTACATTTTAAGGTTAAATGCATCAATCTCGTGCTCTCTGAGAGATCAAAATTAAGAGCTTCAACCCATGAACTGCTCGTTGAACAAAGAAAAAGCATTGATTTAAAGTGGGCTCAAACATCTTTTTAGTTATGAGAGACTCAGTCTGCATTACATTATCAATGGTGTTTTAGGATGCCAAACAATTATTATAATAATGTAATAATGAATTATATAATTATTCCTATGACGTAAAATCCATTTAGCCTATAAATGTACTATATGTAAATGAAAATGAATATTTCAAAAGTATATTTTAGCCTACATTACACTATAATATAGGAAAATTAAAATACTTTTGTCCTAATTTCTTCACTATAAACCCTTGAGCTTTTATTTAGGAGAAAACACCATGCTGATCGCGTGAGCAAGTAATCACGCAGCACAAACAGGATGCTATTCTAAACGTCTTGTGCTGTTTTATAAATGCACAAAGCCATATCATGGTTTCAATTTTAGTTCGTTGGCAAAATATAACGCTAGAGACCTTAATGTTAGGTTATAAATTTTACATCTTTACATATGTGTTGGGAAAAGGGAGAAGAGAGAGTTCGGCAAAAGGCGGATTCGAACTCGCGTCGAGCGCATCAAAAGCTGCACTCGAGTATCTCAGGCTCACACCCTACGACCTACGCCACCCTACGACCTACGCCACTAAAGCTTAGTGCATAACTACGTTTCGTTTTAGATAATATTCATAAAAAAAAAATTTCTTCCCCTCACTTGGGCCCCAAGTGCGCATGGCGAGCTTCCAATAAATACATTTTATCAGACCGGCCCTCGCGGCCTCGAAACACTACCGGCCCACCGGGAAAACTCCTGACTCTCCCGATTGCCACTCCGCTACTGCCGGCGTGCTTTGGCCGACGCAGCAACAAAACGTCCCCGCGAGTATTCTGCGTCCTGTCTGAAAGGCGCTTGAGTCTCAAGTTGAATGCGTGAGAGTTGGCAGCCCTGCGGGGGGTAAATCGTCGGCAGCGTTCCTCCTTCCGCCATGCTTCTACTCCATGTGATGATTGTTTACATTAGACTAGAGTGCGCTCTGCGCCGCGTGCACATAGTGCTTATACATGTGGGGATTGTTTACATCAGAGTGCGCACGTGTTTTGCGGAGCATATACGCAGTGTTTAAGCGGTTGATAGAAAATTAGCTAATGCGTGTTCTAAAAGTCTAAATTCAAATCTATTATTTTTCACGGTATTTTGAAGTGGCCGCGATAACAATATCGTGCATATTCATTACCGCGATTTATCGCATTACCGAATACCGGCACATGTCTATACTTATCCATCCTAAAGTAACAACTTCAACCACGGTGTCCTCAGTGACTATAGGGGCTTTCGCACCAGAAAGTTTTAGGAACTAACCACCAGGGTGGTTCCCCGAGAACTAATAATTCCCATAGGAACATTTTCTGGTTGCATTCGCACCTCCAGTAGCAACTCTGAAGTGACTTAAGCCACGCTTGTTGTTGTGACTTATTTTGATGGCGCTGCTAATGCCAGCAAGAGCCTGAGCACACAGCGCTCGCATTCTCCGTGTTCATTAGTTTACGATCTGTCTAACAGTCTTGTCTAATACGTTATTAGATAGAACTAACTATTATACATAGAAAGTAGACAGTAATGATAAGTTAGTAGCGTATGCCGTGTGGTTGATGTTCAGTGTTGCTAGCTGAGCAGAAACACAATCATGTTTCGCTTGGCCCCCTCAAAGTTGCGTTGGATTTTTTCCTCAGCGTAAAGGTTAGGAGGCCCATCACTGTTTTCCATGTTCGAAGAGTTAGTTGCTGGAGTAAATATATAGGCTATAATCTGTGTATTTACACAGCCTTTTTAAAAATGTCGGGTGCTGGTGTTTCGCGTGTGTTCAGCCAATCAGCGTATATTAACGTCACAGATGGTTCCTATAGTGCTGATTTAGACCCTACTCTGAAGTAGGAACTAAATTAGTTTCTCCAAAAGGAGTTCCTAGTAGGGGTGGGCACTATACCAGTATGAACGTGAATACCGGTATTATGTTGTGCCATGATATGGATTTTGCGATACCGAGGATACCGTATTGATAAATTCAAATTTTTCAGTTATATTGTTTTGTTCAATTTGGTACTCTTTACAACTGTTAACACTAATGACGATACAGAATCGAATACTCTGTTTAAGGAAATGGCTGATTTGGCGCTTCATACGCGCGAAGTTGCTGAGGCGATTAACCGCTGTCCTGTGACGGGTTCAGTGAAGGACCGTAACGTAGAACACATCGCTAGTGCTAAGCGGCTGTTCATAAAGGATGCATCTTTTGCGGTGGAATGGGAAATAAGATAATGAGACGCAAGTTTGACTTTTAACTTGAGCGCAGCATTTTTAGAATGCCGTTTCATTTGCGAGACGCGGGTGCAACACCAAAACAAGTTCGTCAAGCACAAAAAAACGTTAAAGTTCTAGGCTACTGTATGTTTGAGATGTCATGTTTTCATGAAGGTTGAAAGACTGAAAACTGCTATTATTATCTTTGTTTTTACAAAACATTTACTGCTAATAATATTATCCACGTGGAGACATTTCCCCGCAATGTAACGTTAGGCTATGAATAACAGGACACGACACACACATAAGCGCGCGCATACACACGACACACACATAAGCGCGCGCATACACACACACTGGTCCACTATCTTTGTGGGGACTCTCCATAGACGTAATGGGTTTTATACTGTACAAACTGTAGGCCTTTATTCTGTCTCCTTACACTAATGAATTAGTTTGTATGAAAATGTTCATTGTTTTTTTCTTGTATACTTTTAAGTTCTATTTATTTGGTGCTTTGTTCAATTTCAAACCATTATTTTATTTTTATTGTTAAGATGTCTGCACAAGATTTAACTGTAATCTGTGCAAACATTAAACTTAAATTAAACGTCTCGCTTTGGTCTACACTGGAAGTGTTCTGCTCGCTCTGCTAAAGCTAAACTATAATTACTAAAACTGAAACTAAATAAAATAAAAACTATATAGAAATGTGTTTGCAAAATAAAAACTAACAAAACCATTAATGAAACTAGCTAAAACTAAACTGAAATTTAAAGCAACATTTAAAACGATATTAAAATAAAAACTAATTTAAAAAAGCAAAACTATAACAACAATTATTCCTGGAGACAGAGCACACCCGAAGACGGCTCTCACTCAGAAATCAATAAAGTCTTCATTCGCTGCCGGATTATGACATTAATTATGACATCTCATTATGACAAGACGAGCAAAAAGTGGAAAGACATAACAAGTGCATTCAGGCCTACCTCATGCTGCACGTTTGCACTTTTTGAGAAAAAAAAATGGCACAATAAAAAAAACAAAAAAACATTTCAGGTCTATGTCCAATGAAATGCCTCACCTTTTTCTAGTTATCTAGTGTTAAAATACATATTTTCCCTGTAATTTAACTAAGGTGTACTAAAATGTGATTCCAATTTTTTTTCTCATATTGCGATATAATATCGATATCGTCCGGACAGTGAAAAATATCGTGATATGAATTTTTGCTCATATCGCCCACCCCTAGTTCCTAGAACTAAAATCGTTTAGAACTCGCCAAAAACTGCAAAAGCCCCTTATGGAGATTCTTATGTACGTCATCCAACAACAGAACGTAATGTTTCTTGGCACAGACATTGTATATCCCCAGCTGCTACAGCGAGTAAACAGAAATGGTGGACTGCTGCCGCTCACTCAGGGCGGGATCTATGCTAATAGGGCAGATCGTCACCAGTCATGGGCGAAGTTTCCCTACTCTTACATAAGAACAGGGGGAAATCTAAAACCAATTTGGAGAGATTGTTAATTATTCATGGAGATTATAGAAAAGGTATTGGGTGGATTTTTATAATTATAGGCTTGTTGTTTACACACATCTGTGTTCAAACACCTTATAAAAATTAATTTAGCATAATAGGTACTCTAAGCATTTCAGATAAATACACCCCTAAATTACGAGTTTGAACCTAGAAAGAACCATTGAATTTTCGTCATTACCACTGTACTCTTGCTTACTCTTACTGCACTGTGCACTGATCTTACCACAAAAACAAACAACAAAACAGCAAACCTTTCGTGGCTTGAGCTTGTCTTGCAGGTCGTACTGGCCAATGCCTTTGTAGCTAATCCCCAACCACCACGGTATGCCCTGTTTGTCCTGTAAACAAATTTTTTTTAAAGGAAAGGTAATTACTATTTGCTTTTGTCTGGCATGGTAGAGAAATAAAAACATCAAATGGGTCCAACCAACACAGCCATTCACATACAGTAGCAGAGATTTAAACAGCACTGTCTGATCTCCAGAGACATTTCTAAAGAACTAAGCACAATTATAATCAAAACACACAGTGGATAATTATTTAACCAATCATAAATCAAGTAAAGGACATACTAATTATGGCAGCTTCAGTATTTACAATGTCTAGGTTTATATCCTAAAATACCACATGATAAATCAAATCACATACCTTCACTTTGTAGTAATGAACTCCATATGCAGGCAAGGACTCGACTAAGGTCATATACCTGTTGATTGAAGTTACAACAGTCCAGTAAATAACAGTTTAGCACAGAAAGTTAATAAGATAGTGTTTCAGACAAAAACGACAAGGATGAATAACATTTTAACCCTAGTTAATCATCTATAATGCATCACTGACAGTAGTCCTACAAACTCCTAATGCTTTCACAGTGAGGGAAAATGTCAATATATCAATGCCGGAGCACAAATCAAGCTGACAGAAATGACCTTGTCTCATCCCAATGAGCTAAAAATAAAGTGGGACAGTGTGATTAGGCCGGTTGAAAGCGGTCACTTTCAGTAATGTGGTCTAATTAATTACGCAGTTTCACTCTTCCACAAACAACTGTGCAGTAGTTATCAGAGGTTGGGCAACAAGCTCAGTCTCACAGTTCCTGTATCTACTGTACGTTCCTTGAGGTCCTTTATTTCAGGCATATAAATTATTATTGTACTTACCGTACGATAGCCTGTCCACGACTGAGTCCTTTTAGCTTCTTATAATGCTCGATTACTTTATCTTCACTAGAGGGCAAAAGAGAGAAACGTTACCATCCGTACAATTGCAACCAAATAATAATTGAGCATAAGACCAATATGTGAATGTGCCATTTAAATGACGAGGCTAGTCAGACTATTAACTAGTCAGATATTACACCAGGTGCACCCATGTGTGAAATGCCATCTGGCTGTCTGTCCTGTGAATCACACTCACACACTGTTTGTGGCAAATTATCCTAATAACCAGTTCAGTTCCTCAAACACACACACACACACACACACACACACACTGCAAGTATTCATGTCCACTATTAATATGAAACAGCAAAAAGGAAATTAATATGACAGATGAACATTACAGTAAACTTGCACAATAATGAAATTACAATATATAGACAATTTTTATATATAAACTAACACAGCTGCTTATGCACTTACTCGCACAGCTGCCTCTTAAACACTTGCACTAACGCACAGCTGTTTCCTAACATACTCATTCCCACTCACACACTTCAATAATTGCGGTCAGTTAACTGGTTTACTGTCTTACTGCTCCACTCTTACACTCAATACCCATTGATTAAAGCTGCCACATCAATCCTTTTAACGTGGTAGACTTCAACATCTAGACGTCTAGGGTTACAGTAGCCAGAGGGCAGGCATCATTAACAAGCAAGTTAATTAGCAAGGTTTGTTTGAAATAAACAGGCTACAGCTTGCACACTACAACCTGGCTACACTAAAGTTTTTGAGTTTCAAGACTCATAACACATATATTCACACTTATGGAATATGTTGGTTTTAGACACTGAATAATGTTCTGAAAAATATGATTATGATGGATACAATCAAGTCTCGCCTAGATAATTTCCTTCTGAATATTGCGTTTCACTTTGAAAAATGGCATATTACAGAAGTTACCTGCCTTTATTACAGAAACAAAAATGCAGTCTTACCAGAATGCCAATGATGGGTGCTCCTTTAAAACCGCAGTGGGGAAAGCTGGAAGCTTTTTTAAGTCTGATCTTGTGCTTTCATCACTAAAAGATTGAAACAAACAAAAACATCACTAACTGTATTAAAAATGAAATACTTCCTAGCTAAATATATGCTAGTGCATAAAACACAAAACATGGTTGTACCGTATGACTACAGTATCAAGACCGTATAGTACAGTACAGTATTTGGTTGCACAGATTTCAAACAAGAGTTTTTTTTTAAAAGACTTGCATCAAATTTCCTTTTTAGGCATTAAAAGCAATGTATGAAGTGTTTGTTAAAATTAATTTAAAAAAAAATTACTGACACATTTTTTTGAACATATTTTCTAAAACACACCCTTAAATTCATTACTAACAGCCTGAAATCGTCAATACCATCAGGAAAGCTGACGCATTTTCTTATTTTAAAAATTGATTATGAACAGTCGAGTGCAGTTACTTGAAACATTGAAATATTACATATTTTTATATAATTTTGACTGATGTCTCTCATTACTGCAACACCTTTTGCAATTTACAACCTAATATTTTCATATATTTCAATAGGTTTTCATTTCGTTAGATTTTATTGAAACTTGACATTTTCAAACTGATGTGGCAAACCAGAAAGAATATAAATGCATAGATTATGTAAATGTCAAAACAAGGCGTGATTTAAGAAATAATGTTTGCTTGATGATAGGCATGTGCCGGTATCAAATTTTCGTGCTGCGATTAATTGAATGAGCTTTTATCACGGTATACGGTATTATCACGATATTTTAATTGCTCAAGAGAAACAGATGGATTGCGGGTATCTAAAAAAACAACTTGCATCACAATGTGTAATTGTGATTTTCAAAACATGGTAACTAAACAGAATTTTATTAAGTTTAGTGACAACGTGTTACAATATTTACATGGTACAATGACTGGTAGGTTACTGTTTGTATTATTCAAATAAATTATTGTATTTGATTTTAATCTTAATTCAATATTGACTCATTTGGATAAATATTAGGTAGGCTACAGTCTGCATGTTAATTTTTCTCAAGAAAAAAATATATCTCACATAATGCTGTAAACAGAGAGAAATTAAATATAATGCGGTTTTCATTATAATAACAATTATGTAATGACAAGTAAACATATAATTAATATGTAATAAAGTGCACATATTTAGCAAAATGACAATTTTTTCTAGTCAACTAAAGTGCTGGTCATTAAATGGCTTTCCTGAGGTAAATGTAACGTTCTGTGACATAACTGTTCTCCTGCAGTTTTATTGACCTCTTTCCGTGAAAAACACTGATTGATCGACATTTTGTATGAGGCATAAACCTTAAGGTAAGTTGTACTGTATCTTTAAATAAAAAGTAACAGATGATCGGATTACTTGAACTGAGGCGCAGCGATCTGTCACAATGGACAGAACCTTTTTTTTTCATATCAAAAGTAACCTGCTCTGTCTAGTCTGTCGGTGTCAGTGTCCTCTTTGCTCCGCGATTTTTCTCTGCGTGAGAGCGTGTGAAAAGTGTCAATTCCGTAAAGCGGCTTTCAGACAGAACGCGATTTGCTATTTTGCAAATAAAAAGTTTAACTATTTTTAACTTTGACCCCGGCGTGCTTTGGTCGACGCAGCAACAAAACGTCCCCGCGAGTATTCTGCGTCCTGTCTGAAAGGCGCTTGAGTCTCAAGTTGAATGCGTGAGAGTTGGCACCCCTGCGGGGGTAAATCGTCGGCAGCGTTCCTCCTTCCGCCATGCTTCTACTCCATGTGATGATTGTTTACATTAGACTAGAGTGCGCTCTGCGCCGCATGCACACAGTGCTTATACATGTGGGGATTGTTTACATCAGAGTGCGCACGTGTTTTGCGGAGCATATACGCAGTGTTTAAGCGGTTGATAGAAAATTAGCTAATGCGTGTTCTAAAAGTCTAAATTCAAATCTATTATTTTCCACGGTATTTTGAAGTGGCCGCGATAACAATATCGTACATATTCATTACCGCGATTTATCGCATTACCGAATACCGGCACATGTCTACTTGATGACAGATTGACTGATGTTTGCATATTTTTCTTTAAGAGCTTCTTGATGTTTGAGGAGCACACCATTTTTATCTTTCATCCTCATGCTGGAATTCCTTTCCAGATGGATGGGCTTCCTATTGCAAACAGCTCACAACTCTTACACTTTAAACCAATTAGTGTTTAAATTACAAATCATCTTGAGACCTGCATTTTCTTCTATTCTGCATCTTGGCTTAGCTTGAATTTTTATAGTCACTCAGAGCAGATATTTAAAGATTAGATGTAAATGTAAAACAGATTTCCCATGTAAGGTTTCACATTTAAGCTGAAGTTAGTGATAGTGATGATGCAGTACTTGAGCTAATAGCATCTTATCTCAGTGGAGAGAGTGCACTATATCAAAGTCTGTTACCTGAATATACAGTTATAGCATTTCAATTACAAAGCATGTTTAAAGTAATAGTTCTGTCGTATACTTCATGCTCATGTTTTTCCAAAGCCGTATGACTTACTTTCTTCTCTGAAACAAAGAGCATGTAATTGCATGGACAAATGGCATCTAGTGCGTACAACAAAACCTACACAAAAAGTGTAACCATTGTGATGGAAGGAAAGACACACAACACCCGAACTCATAAAACACGACAGTAGTGTTATAGAAAACCCTCATGTCATATGTTTCCAGATATCTGATCTGCTCAAGCAAGCTTTGATCTGATCTTTTCCAAAACCAAGTTGAGGGTGAAGTGGGCGATATTGTTTTTACAGGAAGCAATTACCAGAAAACAAAGGGGCAAAAACTGATCTAAATGTGCAGAACACTTTAAAACCACAACATCTGAGTCAGAATACTTTGAAAATTAATTGAAGACAAAAGGAAACAGGTTACAGAATTGATAACATAAAACCTCTCTAGCCCCGCTTATCAGCCCATTAATACCTTGCTTGGCTAAGCACCACTATATTCCCTGGCGCTCTTCCCTTTCAAAGCCAGTTGGTTCTGCAGTTCAGCGATTTATGATAAGTTTGAAGGTATAAATCTAGCAGGCTGGGTTGATGATGTGGTAAAATACAGTAAGCTGGTTCCCTGAGACTGCAATGCCTTGTCAGCAATCTGGAATTCATTATGATGTCTGTCCTATCAAAGAGTTGGCAAGGAAGGGCGGGCACATGCTTAACCCAGCACAAGCAACGCATGGAGGAGTTAGAGCCATGTGTCAGCTTTTTCAAGAATACACATAGAGTGCATTAGTGCCCGCCCACTTTATCAGTGGCATTGGTTCCGGAAGTATTTTTTCCATTTGATTTTCCTATGGGGATTTTTGAAAGTTTTCTTTTTAAAGCCATGATTGAAGCAAACCAGCTCAGAGGTGAATCACAACATTACAAACCTTTACTCGAAGCTCAAAATATCTGAAAATTTGACAAAAAGACAAAAGTAGAAAAATGTGTACGTGACTGCTTTAAGGTTTGGTTGCGTCACGCGGACATTGCACAGACAGTCGAAGTATACTTTGGGCTTTAGTACTACTGAAGCATTGCTAATGGCAATCAAATTAAAAACTATCGAGAAATATATAAATATTTAAATTAGTTGATTATATCTAGAGAAACATTATATTTTAAATGTATTTTTAATATATATGGCTTCAATAAAAGCATGTAACATTGATTAACAACTTCTGAGTAGATCTATTTTTTTAAGGCTTATAAAAGTTATCGTTAAAAACTAATTTCCTTATGGACAAAATGAATGGAATTTTTACTTCCACTCTACAGGTCTTGATGTCAACGTCCTTGAAACGTATGTGATTTCTGCTTAGAATTCAGGTTCAACAGGATCAAGCATTTTCATAACAGTATTTAAAAATATAAAAGTGATCAATGTTTATTTTAAAAGTGACACCACTTCTTAAACCTTCCATTTTCTCTCTAAAGAACTAGGAAATATTAGGAGGGGATTGTATAGGAAGATCCCCTGAGTTGTTGCCCCTGACATAAACTGCAGACAGATGACATCAGCATCCTGCATGACGCCCTATGTCTGCCAACGGGAGATGTCTCCACTCCCTTTCCACTAACATCTATGGAGTTTTAACAGAGGAGGAGTGGTAGGTTTATATGAAGAGACGTGGGGGTCTTCTAGCTTCCTACATAAACTTAAAGCCCTGGGCCTCCCAATGCAACTGCTCTGGCTTTATGAGATCTGGGAGCTTCATCCACATGAAATAACAGAAATTAGAGGAAGAGAAGGTCTAAAGGGTTTGCTGATGTTAAGCCCACTTATACTATAAGAGGATGCTATCAGTAATGATACACTGCTACCAGAACTGCTAAATTATGTGCCAGCAAATAAATAGTGAAGGGCATATCAGACATAAAAATGTACTAACATGACCCACCTAGGTATATCTTTAACCAAAAACTCAAAATTGGGAATAGACTACCATTTTAAATGTTTGGGGTCTGTAAAATTTAGAGGTTTTTGAAAAAAGTATATTATACTCACTAGGGCTGTAACGATACACCAAACCTACGATTCGATTCGTATCACGATTTTTGACCCACGATTCGATTCGTATCGCGATTCTATCACGGGGGCGGGGCTTGAGGGGGCGGGGCTTGTGGTGAAAAAAAGAGATTTTGAGAGAAGAAAATTTTTTCCATACAAAATTATTACATTTATCTTGCCTAAATGTTTACGCTCATTGCATTTTTACAATGGGGTAATATTGTTGTTAAGAATTTACACATCACAAGGAAGCTTGATTTAAATTGTTTAATTAAATTGAAAAAAGTAGCCAAATAAATACAATAGAATAAAGATACAAATAAAGACAATTAAAGAGAAAAGTTTTTGAATAGGTCTAACACTAGTATTCACATACAGAAACTGAATAAAGTAATCAAATGGAAAATAACACTGGGTAGTATTTTAGTCCTGAATAAATTAAATGCATAGGCTATTAATCCTGATTCCTTTAACTTAAAGCCGTCTTTTGTTTTTTTGACAACAAAATTAATGACAGACACATATGGCTTCCGTCACTTTAAGAGCTAGTGCACGGATCCTGTGTTCATTATACTGGCATGCGTTTTATGCCTATTAAAGACAAAACCGACTATGTTTAGAGTATAGCCTACTCACAAAGACCGAAATTGACAATTTTGCGTGTTAAAGCAATATAATCCGCGAAAAATAGTTACTGGCCAGCTGTTTTTGAGGCGGATTTTCTATGAATGTGCGCATAGAAAATAATCTCTCAGAGAGCGCGCGAGCACTGATTAGTGTAAAATTGCTTGAATGTTTAAACTGGTAAGACTTAAAAAGACTTTTACAGTCTATGGTCCCGACTCCAAAAGGCGAGTGTGTATTATCGCCGCATGCAGCGCCTGCCTTGCACAACACATTATGAGAGAAGAGATAGAAGACGCGCGCGGCACCGCTGACCACTCACGCTGTTTGTGAAATTGCGTCTGGCAGATAGTTGTTAAAAGAATGATTTGATTTTATTATCTGTGTGGATTACGATTGCGGGAATTTCCCGCATTATAAATGGGAGACCTGCGGGAATGATTAGAATTATGCGCAATACCCGCGCCGAAATTCGAGCCCTGGTTCTGGACAGGAAGGATAACTCTGGGAGTTGGAAGGGGTGTGATCGCGATTCTGCCTTCTCACATCGCGATACAGGATCGTGGACCTGAGTATCGCGATTTCGATTTTATATCGCGTATCGTTACAGCCCTAATACTCACCAAGGCTGCATTTATTTGATCAAAATACAGTAAAACAGGAATATTGTGAAATATTTTTACAATCTTAAATAACCACTTTCTATTGAATATATTTAAAAATGTAAGTTATTCCTGTGATGCAAAGCTGAATTTTCAGCAGCCATTACTCCAGTCTTTAGTGTCAAATGATCCTTCTATGCTCAAGAAACATTTCTTATGATCAATGTTGAAAAAAGTTATGCTTAATATTTTTGTGGAAACCACGATAGCCTACTTTTTTCAGGATTCTCTGATGAATAGAAAGTACAAAAGAACAGAATTTATTTGAAATAGAAATCCTTTGTAAGTAACCTTGCTGACTAAAATTATATATAAAAAAATAATAATATGCCACCTGTGTACTCTGACCTCCCATTTTCCCGACAAGCCCTTTCAATATGTCCCTTCCTGTCCATTTCGACATAAGCACGTCGACACAGAATGAAAACAAAGCTTGCAAGCCATTTCACAAGGCATTTAACAAGTGACCCACTGCTAAACAAAAGCAGTCGTTGGTGCAAGGTAAACATTTTCAGAGTAAAAGGGGCTGTTTGCACACCTCTGTTCTCACTCTGCTCAACAGTGGACAAGCTCTGTTTCTTAACAATAAGGCTACCGAGAAAGAGTAGTCAACATGTTCAAACCTTGCTGACCAATTCATCCTTTTCATTTGTTAGGGTTTAGTTAACAGATTGCTTTATCCCAATGCATCCCATTCACTGCCTCGAGTACATGTTAACAGAGAGGATGAAGAATTCCATTACTCACAGCAACTAATCACTTGGAGTAAACCTCCTGAAAATGTATGAATGGAGAACTAGGTAATATGCCAACTGGCACGAAGACTGTAAAAATGTGCTCATAAAGTGGCCAACATTTATAAACAACAAAAAGCTCTGAACTGAATTATGCTGTCATACATGAAATGCAACTTTCAAGGGTCCTTTTTTAAGGTTTGAGTCCAGAAATATCTAAGCCATGGACATATACATCACATATATTGACTGCCAGTTCTACTCACTCATTAATTGTTTCCTTTGGAAATGATCAACTAGGGCTGAATTCACAGCATTGAGGCACACAACCTGATCATTAACTCAAAAATGCTTACTTTTAGATGGATCTAACTTGCAAAAACAATTCCACCACCAATTTGGATAGACGCTAATTTTAGCAATACAAATAAAAATAGAACATGACTTTTTTTTTTTTTTGCAGTTATTTTGTAAGGTATGATGGAATTTATCCATCTTATCATCTACCAAATTATCATTTGAACACCAGTGCAAAAACTGAATGTGGCAATTTTTTTTTTTCATTTCAAGTTTGGTCTGGAAAGGAACTGACTTTTAATTGAGTTTTGAATGTTATGTAATTTACAGCAGTAATAAAAGTTAAATATCTGAAGAGTTTAGCTTTGTAACCCCCTACGCCTGTTACTTTCTGTTGATTAATGGTCTCTATCAAATTTTATAAGGCTAAACTGTAAGAAGAGGAAGCTTAAACTATGGTGACAGTAATACCAATTTCAAACATAACCTTAATACTAACGTTTTGATCCCAAAACATACAAGACATATCAGTAAATATAAATACAAAATATAGTGTGTACAGTGAGGCTAAAAGTATGTGTAAACTTCAGCCACACATGCGCCGAAAATTTCGACCCCACAAATGATCCTTAACCTCATCTCATCAACCTCAACTTTCAAATATTGCATTTTCTGTTAACCACCTGGTTCCAAGGTCATTTTAGTGGATTAAACTTTCCCTTAAATTCACACAGGTGTCCTAGCAAATGCCACCCTAAAAGAAAGTTGGCAGCAACGAATTAAAAGTTATGGCCAATTTGACAATTTACGAGCGCGAATCTCCAATGTCCGACTGCAGTGAATTCGCTCCGTGCACAAATGGCAACCGTTGACGTTCGAACTTGAGTGTGTGGGCCAATACTTCCGGTAAAAACTTCCGGTGATCTGACAGCGAGAGCGGGAGACAGCGAGAGCAAGAGACAACAGCGACCGAGTTCCATTACCAGAAAGATAAGTTTTCAACCCGACCAAATTTTTAAATGTATATAATTTTCAGTTTATTTCACCAGTGCGTTTCTATGCTTTCTATTACTGTTTTTATTTTGTGCAAGTAAGATGAGTAAAGACTAAAGAGCATCTGTTTCATAAATCATTATCTGTCTGGTGTTTATAAGCAGCACATACAGTATTTTACTATGTGTAAAATATACAAAAACTTAGCTATATTAAATTGTTTGTGGTACCTACAGTTAAAAATATAAATGTAAAATATGTGATAATAATATTGATCGAGCAATTGATGTAAGTGAATTAAGAAAATTAAGAAAATAGTATTTATGGAGATAAATTGTAGCCTATTACAAAGCAAACGTGTGAATGTTCACGGGGTATTTTATTTAACAACTCTAATCGTAGTTGTAACTCTATATTTACAGTAGGCATAATTGTGATTGCGAATGCAGCATGAGTCCAATACATTCTTCTGTTCGTGAACAGTTGTATTTCATTCATAAATCTGACTATGCATCCGTGCATTTAATTGGCATTGACTCATGTGATACTGTAGTAATATGGATCTTAGTAGTATTTTAAGTGATATAATTGATTCTATAAACAACTATAAGAGATAATTTTCGGCTTTCTCCGGCTCCCTGCACCGGGTGTAATGCGAAACCGGAAGTGTCTATCCGCACACTCGCCTGTGTCTTACCTTAATGCCTTTCATGTGATAATGCCCCTTACTTCTATCATACTTCTATCTCCTATTAAGTGAGATCACATTGTATGGCCACTTATAAAAAAATTTAATCAGATCCAAAAGCACGCACATCCACAGCAAAACACTCAATTTGGGTGCTCAACAGAAAAAATATATATATAAAAATGGGGAAAAAACGTCAGCACACCTTGGCTCCAAAATTGTGAAAAATTTAATGGACACACACACAGGTGGTAACGTTTCAAGCACGTAGGTAGGCTCTTCGTCAGACAAGTAAAAGTTAAACACACCCCGCCTTTATACTCACAGGTGACCCTAGGTGAGTATAAAGGTGTGCCGACTTTTTCCCCCTTTTTTACACTTATTCCTAATATAAAGTTTCACCTCAAATGCAAGACATTGATTGCATGATATTGAGTTTGTAAATGGCAGCCTGAGCCCTTTTGTAGTGTGTAGGCTACATACTATTTCTCATCAAACTGTGTTAACTATGATTAAATTCAGTGTATATACGGCTGCCATATATTGCCACCCCTCAAAAATTCCTGCCCCCCTCTTGCGACCCCATAAATATTTTTCTAGATCCGCCCCTGGGTAGATAGATAGATATCTATCAATTAGAATATTAAGTCTGTATTAGAGGACATATCTGGGACTGTCACTGTAAAGGTCGTTACCCCTGATCTAATGTCTTCCAAGATCTACGTTTTCTCTTACCTTGTGAAGTCTCCTTTGGCCTCCTAAAGAAAGACAAAAGTGCTTGTTGATTAATCATTTCAGACTGAACCTTTATAACGTTAACGTTACATGCTTGAGTCTTGAGTCAATGCGGTAAGAAGCTTAACGTTAACTCCAGAGTGGGTTTGCTACAGACCACAAGTATCTAAACTTTGTATTAGACATTTGCCAAATAATGAATGTTGATATTATATTCACAGTTAAGTTGCACCGTAAGCACTTCAACGCAAAAATACAAACATGCAACGAAAGAACGTCGTTTGATAATAACTTAACGTTATAGTTTAGCGAAAATATGCAAATTCTGGCGTAAAAAACATTAATACTCATCTCGTTGTAACTGGTTTAATTTCAAAACGGCTTAAAATCAGTTCAGGAGATACAAATTGCGTGTGAAAATTACTGGCAGCGAGTCTGTCAAAACTAACTTAACCCAGAGAACTAAAATTCTCACTCACCTGAACAGTGTATGCAGCTAACTTAAAAACGATCTCACTCTCCACTTCAATGTTTTCCTGTAAGTATTTAAAAGGAAGGAGTACACAATTATTAAATCGCTTTACACGTTAGGCTTTCGGCAGACACACCGAATCTAACTATTTATCCCACCACCAACCGTTTCCAGTTCCACCACACACAGGTTCCACAGTGGACGATACCATCTTTGTAAACAGACACGGGGTGTTTGTACAAAAGTAATCACTTTATCTACCTTAAACATATTGTATCATTACACAACTAACATATTATTACGGTAACACGTGAATTTAGTATTTTAAAAACATAAAAGACACTAATATATTTAATATGACAGCAGTACATAACTTGGACCACCCCAGGATGACATGGTACAGACTGGGAGCAGGTTCAGCTCTCGTGTTTCAACGTGCATCAAAAGAAGTTACTCTGCTGTCTAGCGAACGCAAATAATTATAAAAAACTATATGTTTTTTAAAAAAAGTTTTCACCACACGATCGCGCAGAGGTAATTTTAAATATAAGTCTAAAGAAGTTTACAGGAGTAGATTACCGGTAATCAGTCAACATGGGGTCGCTGTACAGCAACTAGAAAAATCCCTCAACCACTCAATCACGCCACAGCACCCCCTCACACCATCTACACCACAAAGAACGGATTAACAGCAATATTGCAAATATTTACTTATATTTAGTCAATCGATTAAAAATAACTAAATAATTCTGAAATCACGATTAATCTTACCTAACATTACAATTTTTTATATATTTTGATATTGTAATACATAACTTCACATTTAATTAGTTTGATGCCATCTTTTTACTAAGTAGCTACTTTGAATGAAGGCCAGTGTCATCAATATTGCTACTGATGTCTCCATTTAAAAAAAAAACATCTTCAATTTCTGGGGATTAAATTACAGCCATTCAACATTATATAACTGAAATCTATTATTTTTAACATTCAATAAGATTTAAAAACATACAACAGTTTTCATTTAGGGGAACTCAAAACAATCTATCTTCACATAAACCCATTTTATTAAATGCCACATTTAGTTATTGTTTTCTTTATTTTTGACCCATGTAACCTTGTAGCTATTTTAATTAATAAGGTTATTATTACATGACATTTTACATACCAGTGACATTTCACAATTCTTGATTTTTAAACCACAACAAAAACTACTAGCCTGAAGTCCACATTTGTAATGTAAACAGTCAATAATAAAACTGTCAGGCATTTAACCTTATACTGCAGCAAACTGCACAAAATTACAGAAAAAAATAAAAAAATTCTTAAATGTCCATATTTATTCCCATTTACAGATGTAAATAATTATATCTTTGTCAAAGATAAGCAAATAGTAAACGCCAACAGAAAAAAAAAATCACACTGCATATATACCCAATTGCTTCAAAATTGCTCCAGTAACAATTAGTAGCCTATTTCCCACCAATATTTTGTGTAAACTTTAACCTTTTTTTGTTACACCGTGTCCTAACTACACGCGACGCCGCGGCACGCGATAAAATATGTATTTTCCATGTTAATCAGAGTTTTTGTCCTAACCAGCCGCGACGGCGACACGCAAAGATTCTATTTTAGAAACGGTTTCTATTTTTCTGCGACGTCGCGCTGGAACAACAAACACACAGTGTGGCAATAATAATCTCAGGTACTATTTATGTGCTTTATTTAATGTTAAAAGTGTGTAATGTGACCTTGAATATCATTTAGTGCTCCCAGCTTTGTAGCTGTAAAAGCTGGTCCTGCGCTGTGCTCACTCAGTGTGCAGTGTGAGAGGGGGAGTGGCCACTCAGTGTGCAGCGTGAGAGGGGGAGTGGCCACTCAGTGTGCAATGTGAGAGGGGGAGTGGCCTCAGTGTGCAGTGTGAGAGAGGGAGTGGCCTCAGTGTGCAGTGTGAGAGAGGGAGTGGCCACTCAGTGTGCAGTGTGAGAGGGGGAGTGGCCTCAGTCCCAGACACCTGTCAAGTTTGAAATCCATCGGACTAACGGTTCGAGAGATATGCGAATAAAAGACACACACACACACACAGACAGACAAAAATACGTTCCTGTATTTTATAGATAGATATAATATTCAGAAGTAAACAGCGTAGCTGACTTACAGATTCAGTTAACATCCACAAATGAATAAGCGTGACGATTGAGGGAGCAGGCTATACAGTGAACTCCGAAAAAACGCTACGCTTGAGCAAACAGTTTGTGAATAGGCTACTACAAATGATGGCCGTGAATAAAATATAATAATATTCAGAAGTAAACAGTGTAGCTGACTTAATGTTTAGCTGACAGAGTGTTTATGTCAGAATATTTATTTTGAAACCACAACCTTCTAAATGCTTCTTTTACCAATATATTTAACGATATCTTTTGCATTTCTAATCCAAACAATGTCAAACTTGGCACTGCACTTACTCGTGCCCATAGCAAGACACCTGTCAAGTTTGAAATCCATCGGACTAACGGTTTGAGAGATATTCGAACAGGCACACACACAGACAGACAGACAGACAGACAGACAGACGTTCCTGTAATTTATAGATAGATGGAAACAAGAACGTTCAAACTGTGAACAAACAAGTGTATTATTTGACAAAGATTGTTTTAGTAAGTCAGTAGCCTATGTATTTGAATAATGTTAAAATGATGTAATATTTGTGAATTTGATTATGTAGCCTACTTATCCATTTTCTTGCGAGTGTCGTCAAGATTACTCTCTGGTGCTGTGCACTTGCCACGAGACTCCGCCCACACGCTGTTCTGATTGGCTGTGGGTTTTGATTGATTTTTACGCACCTCACTAGCCTGGGAAAACCCAGACAACTTCCGGCAAATTTCGATTTGCTCTGAAAGTTAGTCTGGCAAAGAGCTCATTTAAGCCCATTTCCAATCCGTCGAAATCGAGGCACCAATCAGAAACGTTGGGGCGGGCTTTACACGATGACGACAGCGCAGGGATTTTTAAGCAGATTATTTTGTAGCCTACATTACAAAGATGGATGCCGCCGTCGAACATCACTCGTTCGAATCAGCTATCGCATCTGTTTTAAGCGATTTGAACGTTTCCTTTTTGTTAAAAACCGAGCAAAGAACAACACTCGGAGATGTTTCTGCCGCTCTGCATACGTCATCTCCTTCATCGCTCTGATTGGTTTTAGGTCTATCCGCGACGTCCGTTGGTGACGCCCCTCTGGAAATGATTTGTCTATGACGCTTTGCCAGACCATAACTCAGTTACAACTGAGAATGGTCTGGTTTTAACCAGGCTTGCATCTCGCAGTCGCGTATAGTGTGGACAGACAAATTATTTGTCGCTGGAATCTTATCGCATCGCGTCTGGTTAGGACACGGTGTTAGATAGTAAAATACGTATATGATTATTTTGGAATTAGCCTATGTGAACTGTAATGGTTTCTAATTAGACAAAAAAAAAAGGAAGTCTGTCAGAGCAAGCTAAATTCATACTACCTTCTTTCTTTATCAAATGTGTTAGGTTGAGTTAGATTTGGTGGTTCAATAATGGCCTTTACAGTTGAAAGAGGCTACAGAGGAACCAGCCAACCCAGCAGCATCCTGCTGTGCCAGGGCTGTCATCTGTAAATGCCCGTAATCAAAAAGAACTTAATGGAAGCCACCTGCCAAGCTCTTTTAAAGCCTCACAAAAGAAAGAAAAAAAAAATCAAAGGGAAAAATCATCCACAGACATTTGTTGTAGAGACCATAAGAACATTGCACTACTAAATAACAGTATTGCAATCTTTATAGATTTTGGATGTTTTGATCTGTGACATGATTTTGATACTTGGATCACTTACATTGTAGACAGATATCTTAGCATTCCGGAAAAACAGTTCGACAGTGGTAGCATCTTTCAAACATGCAACACTCTCGATGTAAAACCTACAGAAAACAGCGACAATCAATGAGGAACATAAATGAACTCCTATGATAAACCAATACTAACAATCATTGCATATAAAGAGAATAAAATACAAAGTAATTAGTTATGAATGAGAAATTATTGTCAATCTCAATGCCAAATCTTGTATGTCTTGCTTTTGTATGTTGAAGTTGCACCAGCATGCCTCATGCTGTACTGGTGGCGCCCCCTATTGGTTAGCCATTGGACATGCAAATGAGTGAATCTGAACTAACCTGACTTGGAATTTGAGCTCAAGTGGTCCAGTCTTTTTGGAAAAGTCATGGTCCAGCACCCTGCGATCCAGTTGAAGCCAGTTTTTTTGACCCCTGATAAATGGCAAAAATTCAATACTTGGGCTAAATCACATAAGAAACATAATGATGTCTTTGAAAGACTTGTAAGAACTATTTATGGTTGTACATAATTAAACCTCACATGTTGTGTATGATCCTATATGAGCTTTGTTTGACTGAATGAATGATCAAAAGGAAGTAAAAAGTAAAAAAAATCATGAAACAACTGTAGGCTCCTTGTAAAAGTGGAATACCTCTGAAGCCCCATCTAAGCCTTTTGTTCGAAAGCTTGTGAGTTGACAGACTTATAGCAGTTAGAAGTTCAGTTATTATTTGAGGATGTTTGAACGCTACTTCAATGTGTGTAATGAACAGGGATTGCTAGTTTAATATTGTAATTAAAGATCTACTGGGGGAGTCTGTATTGTGAAGTATGCTAATAAGCAGTAATAAATACGTCTTTCTAACCAACGCTACTTTTGCGTCATCGAAGGGTAACGCCCCTTTTTGGGGGAAAACAAACGGATTCCCCTGAGAACAGAACTCGCTCTAGATCTGCTAACTAAGTTCCTTGATAGCAAAAATGGCACAAACATACACACTCTCTTTGCCGGCCGAGGACCGTGAGCGGTATTTAAAGAAGAGCTGGATACAGGGTTACCTTTCAAATGGTCGAAAACTGGATTAATGACCCCACGCAGTGGCCAAATATAGACTATTCAGGCATCTAACGTTACCACTATCTCGTGGAATCACCAAGTAAGTAGCCTATTTTTTTTTGTTGTTGTCATTAACACTCACAATATGACAAACTAGAACTATGTCAATAGCTTAAATCAAGTTAAATATGATCACAGTGACATGGCCTCATCGTCTAGTTTGTCATACTGTGAGTGTGTTAATGGAAAAAAAAAATAGGCTAACGTTACTTACTTGGTGATTCCACGAGATAGTGGTAGATGTCTGAATAGTCCATATTTGGCCACTGCGTGGGGTCATTAATCCAGTTTTTGACCATTTCAAAGGGACACCTCTGTAACCCCGTATCCAGTAGCTTCTTTAAGTTTGTGCCATTTTTGCTATCAAGAAACTTTGCAGATCTAGAGCAAGTTCTGTTCTCAGGGGAATCCGTTTGTTTCCCCCAAAAGGGGGCGTTACCCTTCGATGACGCAAAAGTAGCGTTGGTCTATACAATGACAACAAATCACTTCACTAACTTACCTCTCATCAGTGAAGGAGATTCCAAAATATTCTTTCTCTTTTAGGTTGAAATGTGATGAAACCAGATCCAGGAGATCTCGGGACAACAGTTTTGGCTGTATTAGGGAAATGGGTGTTACAGTTAATAACGTGTCTGTTTTTTATCTATGAGTTAGTGTGGTGAGTTAGCTTTACCTGGACCAGTAGTTCCAGCTGCCTGTCATCTAGCAGAAGCACCTGACACATCCGGCCCTCCGTCATCTGGCAAAGTCAAACACACATCCAGTTCATCTTATTATATTCAGTATTTGTATATTATTAATTCACATAAATATGGTCATGTATACAACAGTGTGCACTTCAGTTCAAGAGTTTGAATACTGAAAAAGAAATGAATACTTTCAGCAAGGATGCATTAAATTGAAGACATTTATTATGTTACCATAATGTTTACAAATATTTCCATTTCAAATAAATGCTGTTCCTTTGAACTCTCTATTAAATCAAAAATATTAATAAGCACAAATGTTTTCAACATTTTCAACACGTGACACTAAAGACTGGATTAATGGCTGTTGACAATTAAACTTTGCTATCACTATATTACAGTTTTTTTTATTTTTTATTAAATAAATTCAGTCTTGGTAAGCATAAGAAACTTCTTTCCAAAAATTTTTTTGAACTTTTGAACAGGAGTGAATTTAGCATTTTTTTGACACTGTGTGTGTGTGTGTGTGTGTGTGTGTGTGTGTAAGTGCATGTATATATTGAACACACTCTTCCATGACCTCCAATACAGATTTAGACACAATCATAACCTACTGCTATACTTATATTAAACACTAATCTAATGATGTGAGGAGAGTGTGTCCTCTGATACTGGGTTGATAAATTGGATTGTTTTTCCCATTGGGAAGATTGATCTCTGTGTACAGTCAGCTGGATTTAGATGTTATCTTGGCAGCCTCTTGGCAGGGTCATGTTAGTATTTAGTATTGAACAACATCCGAGAAAACTGTGAAACAGTGAAATATAAACAATTATTATTTCATTTTAACTGAAGTACTAATTATGTATGAATCTTAGAGAGTAGCATTTGATTTAGAATGGGAGAGAGAGAGAGAGAGAGAGAGAGAGAGAGAGAGAGAGAGAGAGAGAGAGAGAGAGAGAGAGAGATCGAAAGGGCTTATCCTTTCAATAAATTCAAATGCTGCCTTTCGGACGGAGGATGTATTCCAAGGTAGGACGGTATCAAGGCATGTCCAAATCCAATATTAGCTTCATTTCCTGGTTGCTTCTCGATACTCAAACTGATGCTTCCTCATTTCCTCACTCCTCCGTCCTCCATCTCGTGACCCGTAAACTGATCAAACTCAGCCATCTTAAAGGGCATCTCAATTCTCTAATAGCACTGCGAGGAACGAGGAGTGAGGAAGCTTCCTGAGGAGTCATGATCAGGGATAGACGGGTGTATCATTCTCTCGCATCCTAAGGCAGTGGAGCTAAGATGTGAGGAAAGGAAACAAGGATGCACAAATAAGAAATGAGAAGCACCCCCTGACTCCTGAGATACCTTCATCTGATCAATTGTTGAAGGCAGCATAGATATATCATTCGCTGCCTTTGATATCCCACAATCCTGTGCTTTCCATTCTGTGACAGTTGTTGTCTGAAAGTTGAGGTTGGTGGTCAGTTTGTGTGTAAATGTAAATTTTTGACCAACATTTTCCACCTCTGATGTTATTTCTAGCGTGTAATTACGATTGTTGTAATTAAAAAATTGCTTAGTTATCACCAAAGCTCACTTTATTTTGCTGTAGATCATTAAACCATCACGTAGATCATTTACATCATTCTTTCTTACACAATGGCTGTGCTGCTAGCAGAAAGCCCAAGACTGAGCCCTAAAATAATTTAATAAAATTTAATCTAAGTGAATCATAGTCATGTGAAATTGCAAATCTTTTCATTGTTGAAATGCCTCCTGATAAGATTTATCATAATAATAAAACTATAATCATACAGTTGTGGTCAGAATTAATGGCACCCCTGGTAAATATGATCAAAAATGGCTGTAAAAAATAAATCTGCATTGTTTATCCTTTTCATCTTTCATTAAAAAAATGTGCAAAAATATTGGCACCCTTTTATTAAATACTTTTTGCAACCTCCTTTTGCCAAGATAACAGCTCTGAGTTTTCTTCTATAATGCCTGATGAGTTTGGAGAACACCTGACAAGAGATCAGAGACCATTCCTCCGTACAGAATCTCTCCAGATCCTTCAGATTCCCAGATCCACGTTGGTGCTTCTTCTCTTCAGTTCAGCCCACTCATTTTCTATAGGGTTCAGTATAAGGAACTGGGACGGTCATGGTAGAAGCTTCATTTTGTGCTCAATACCAATTTTTGTGTTGGTTTTGATGTTTGTTTTGGACCATTGTCCTGATGGAAGATCCAACCATGGCCCATTATAAGATTTCAAGCAGAGGCAGTCAGGTTTTGATTTTGTATCATTGGTATTTGCTAGAATCCATAATACCATATCTGAACAAGATGTCCAGGACCTCCAGCAAAAAAATAGTGGTATCCAGTGGTATATTTAACCGTAGACATGGGGAACTTTTTATCCCTGTTTGCACCAAACACATCTGCCAAAAAGCCCTTTTTTTGTTTTGTCTGACCATAGAATCTGTTCCCTTTTGAAGTTCCAGTCGTGTCTTACAACTGAATATGCTGTAGTTTGTTTTTGGACGAGCGAGGAGAATTTTTCTAGAAACCCTCCCAAACAACATGTGGTGATGTATGGGTTTGTTTGTTTTTTGTTTTATAGGCTTTCTGACCCCAAGACTTAAGTTCAAGTTCAAGTTCCGTTTATTTATAGAGCACATTTACTACCGGCTGACAACCGACCAAAGTGCTGTACAAAAATTACAATAAAATACACAATAAAACAAACAATGATCGCTTAAGATCAGTGAGTACAAAATCAAATTACATATTAAAAGCTGAATCAAATAGATGAGTTTTCAGAGCAGATTTAAACTCCGATAAGGAGGAGGCCATTTTAATTTGGATTGGGAGTTTGTTCCACAATGTGGGGCCCGCTACTTCAAACGCTCTATTTCCCCTGTTTATCGGGTTGGGAATCTGAAGGAGGAATTTGTTTAGCGATCTAAGCCCTCACTTAGGGGTATATAAGTGAAGTAGGTCCGACAGGTATAATGGTGCAAGATTATTTAGTGATTTGTAGACCAGCAATAGAATTTTGTATTCAATTCTATACTGAACCGTTAACCAATGTAGGGATCTCAGAAGGGGTGTAACATGCTCAAACTTTTTACATCCCTTCAGGAATCTCGCTGCTGGGTTTTGAACGACTTGTAGGCGTGAAATTTGAGTCTTAGCAACACCATAATATAGAGAGTTGCAGTAGTCCAGCCTCGATGTTATGAAGGCATGGACAGCAACCTCTAAAGAGGTGTTAGAGAGAAAAGATTTAATTTTAGAGAGAGAGCGTAAGTAGAAGAAGCTAGAGCCCACTACAGAGGCAATTTGCCTGTCAAATTTCAGACTATTGTCGATCATCACACCTAGATTACACACTTGGGATGAGGTACTCAAATTTGAGAATTCCAAATTTTGTGAGCTTTGTCTACTAGTTTCGGAGGGGCTAAAAACAATGGCTTCCGTTTTATCTGAATTTAAAAACAGGAAATTATTTGAGAGCCATGATTTTACGTCGTCCAGACATGCGGATAAGCAACTAAGAGCATGCTCATTATCAGAGGTCAGAGGCAGATAGATTTGCATATCATCAGCATAGCAATGAAAAGAAACGTTATGTTTCCTAAAGATTGATCCCAAGGGAAGCAGATTGAGAGAGAAAAGAGTAGGTGCAAGAACAGACCCCTGTGGTACACCACAGGTTAGCTTACGCGATGAAGAATTTGAATTTCCTATTTTAACTGAAAAAGTTCTATTTGTTAAAAATGATTTGAACCACTTTAAGACCGTTCCTCCAAGTCCCACATAGGACTCCAACCGAGATATGATAATTTCATGATCGACGGTGTCGAAGGCTGAGGACAGATCTAGCATAACTAACATAACAGAATCTCCCGAGTCAGTAGCCATTAAAATGTCATTTAGGACTTTAACAACGGCCGTTTCTGTACTGTGCAATGTTTTGAAACCTGATTGGAAGGTCTCATAGATGTAATTATTGGTTAAAAATGATTGAAGTTGCAGAAAGACAATTTTTTCCATCACCTTAAAAGGTAGAACAGATAAAAGGTAGAACAGAAACAGGCTGAAAATTTGCTAAAATGGTAGGATCCAGTGTAGGTTTCTTTAATATAGGGGTGATTGTGGCCATTTTACGAGCTCTCAGGGATGACCCTTGCTTTCAGACAGTTATTAAGTAGAGACACAAGCCCTGGTCCTACAGTATCAATTACTTGCTTTAGGTAGCGGGGGTGTATAATGTCATGGGGACTCGGGGAGCTTTTTAACTTTATAATTAACTTCTTTAAGAGATTGCTGGGAGATGGAATTAAAAGTAGTCCAAAAGACCGAAGGAATCTTTAGCAATGTCATTTCACCCTTGGTCACATGTATTTGAGCTCTAAGATTGGTTATTTTTGTTCCAACATGTAAGTAAATGACTTAACTAATCTCTGTAATTCTCCATCTGTGATCCTTGGAGAGTCTTTGGCCACTCAATCTCTCCTCCTCACCGTACAATGAGACAATATAGACACACGTCCTCCTCCTGGCAGATTCGTAACATCTTTAGTTGATTGGAACTTCTTAATTATTGCCCTGATGGTCAAAATGGGGATTTTCAATTCTGTAGCTATTTTCTTGCAGCCACTTTCTATTTTGTGAAGCTCAAGAATCTTAATGCACATCAGAACTATATTCTTTGGTTTTACTCATTGTGATTGATGATTAAGGGAATTTGGCCTTTGTGTTTCCTCATATTTAAACTCCTGTGAAACAAGAAGTCATAGACAATTTCATGTTCCTAGTCACCCTGGTGTGCTAAACATACCACCCCCCCCCCCCCCCCCCCCCCCAAGAGCATACAAGAATTATGGTTAATTAGTAAGAACCAATCAACCAAACTATCTCTCTACACCAGATCCACCAGTGTCCATGTACTGATAACATTTGATTAATTAACCATTCTCATGTGAATTAACCAAATTTCATATCTTATAATTGATATAATACAATAATTATATAAGGAATATACCAAGAATTATATTTCTAGAAGAGAAAAAAAATCTTAAATGTAATTGTGACTAAACCAAGAGTTATAATAAGTAGTATTAAATAAGAGAGAAAAAAGCAGTGTTAGTCACTATAAAAAAACAAGGACTTGCATTTAAGCCGTCTTAATGGAGAGAATTATTGGTGTTGTTAATTACACAGGCTCCATTGTCTAAGCTTGGATTAGTCACCATAGAAACACTTTAAAGGACTAGCCCAGCCTGATAAATGATTCAAGCTTTAATAAAAAATAAAAGATTACATTGAACATGCATGCAACAATAGATCTTTTTGATGTTGCATTCAACATTATTTGGAATTTATGCTTAAGCAATGTTTTGCTTAGCTAAATGTTTAGTTTAATATTTTGATTCGAACAATACAACAAGAGTCAATACCGATTTCCATACATTAGAAAAATCTGCTCCACCAGCAATGCAGGAACCCTCATTGGCTTAGCGTTAAACTTTACCTTGCCAAAAACAATGCACTTGAATGTGCATTACACCAGACTCAGCATCAGCATTATTTCAGCTTAATGCGGCATCACTTCCCTGCCCCCATAATACTTTCTTGCCCCCCTAAAAAGCCCTCCACTTATCCCTGAAAAAAACATCCACTTGTGTGTTTTCTGCTTGTCTGGTACACATTTACTCATGCAGAAATCTCCCTTGTTTTGTGTGCTGTCAGACTATAAGGTCATCACTGTGCCAGGCACAGAGTGGCCGCTATATTATGGATACTGTGTTGTGGCTGAACACAGACAAAAGAGTTAGTATAAAGTTTGGTATATGTAATGAATATTAAAACTTGTGGCTTTGTACTTCAGTATCTGAAGAGAAGCATAATTGATTTGTATTTGTGAATGAACTAAGACTATGTGCCTATGGGGGCAGGGAATGAGTGACCACTGATCATGCAAAAAAAGAGGGTCATGTCATGTGACAATGCTCTTGACATAAGGGTCATTCACCCTGAATTCAAACAAAGCCCCATACTCCCTCTCCAAAAAACGTACACGCATGCTTTTATCTCCATTTAAAAAATACCACTTAAACTATTATATACCATTAGCTCCAAACCTGAAAACTCATCAACCCCTGCCACGCTTGAGTGTGATTTTCAAGTCCAATCTTTACACAAACAATTAAAATCTCAGGGAGTCACAAGAAAAACAAAAAGATTAAATGACTCAGACCTACCAGCTCTAAAAAACTACAGCAAAGAACTTGAAAGAAAAAGAAAAGGAAAAACATCTGGAGTGAAGAAATGTCTGGATATATAAATATCACCCAACTTGACTCTCAATAAAGTTGTTTAAAGAAATAGCTATAGATATAAAATTTGGTTACATTTTTGTCCTTTTTTCCCCAAATTCATCATATGGCTTCAGACCATCCAAAAAACTTATTGACGTCTTTTATGTTTGTTTTTGGATTTATCCATGCACATCTTTTTTTTTTTAATAAATGCACGTGCCCTCGTAATCTTTAATCAAAATAGCTTCCCCTCCCTCTTGCAGCGACATCTCTTCTATTCTCTGATGACGTGTTTACTGGGGTGAGGGCAGGACAACCTGTCATTCACATAAGATCACAGATCTTGCACAGCAAACCACAATGATTCAACAATCCAATCAATTGCTGATAGTCAAAATCCCGCCCTACATTTCTTCTTTTGCGAGAACTCGGATATAGCCCTACATCACAATAGGGAAAACAAGACTGCCACAACTTCCGTTTCATGCCAAAGCCAAATTTAAGTATGTAAAGCCACTGTGGAATAGTATTTTCAAACTCAAAGTTAATTGACAAATGGGGAGTAAAACTGATTATATGTTTTTTTTTGTCAACAAATAGGTAAAAATAGGAGAAATGTTCCTAGTCAACCACAGAAGTTCCATGTAGAATGTAAATTAGGGTTGCCCATTATAAAAAAAAATATTAAAGAAATGCATGTATTAATGTCAATTCATAGAATGTACATCAAAATATTTGTGGGGGAAACTGCATGGCATATATATATATATATATATATATATATATATATATATATACACACAGTATATATATATATATATATATATATATGCAAACATGATTGGCATCTTTCAATGCTGCCTTACTGACACTTGCTGCAGTTCTGACTTTCACTGCACGCTGCACAAAAGTTCTGATTGGTCATTGCATTCATTTGCTCAACTGACTTGTCCGCGATTTGTTACAATGCAAAAACAAAAACATGTTTTTTAAAAAACATTTTGATGCAATGGGAGGATCCAATGGGAGGACAAATGTACAAATTGTGGCAATTGTGTAATTTTACTAAACCTACTTCTAAATCCCATAACCATTTCTTTAAAATATGTAGTCCCAATTTATCCATTGCAAAAATGTCAAAAGTGGTACCAAAAGTATAGTTCAAATGACAATGTGCTGCAGTCGCAGTCCTCTCTGGCGGTAGTTTTATATGAGATACAGAGCAGAATTTAAGTTAATTGCTGAGAATCTTATCACGATCCACTCTGTGAAAGAGTGCATTTCTCATTCAAATGCACATCACCCAAAGCACGGCATGTCACAATCTGTGACGAAGCAAGTGAGAGCCAATGACCGTTTGATATCACTGCCGTAAAACAAGTTTGTAAAGCTTCCTGGGGCAAATGAAAGTGAATGGAGACAATGGGTTTATGCCCAAAAAACACAAAACAATTACTAATATTCTGAGGAAAACAAGCATCTGTTCAGCTTGACTTCTGAAAAAACACATCTGTCTTTGATAAAGCAGGTATATTAGATGTCATGAATGACTGAATTCATGTTAAGGTTTAGGGAACAACATTCCTTAGACACAATGACATCAGACAGACCACAGCTCTGACAACAGTAAGAGAAGAAAAACATCCTTAGTCAACAGTGACACTTGCACGCATGAGCGCTAAGTGAATTGAGCAGATGGTGCTTTGACAAGTCCAAAAGTACAATTTACAGTTGTATTTTGACTTCGACCAACTCTCCAAAAAAATGTATTTAGTCGGTTTACCCATGAATTAAAATTCTGTCATCAGGAACACACCCTCATATTGTTCCAAACTTTCTTTCTTTCATGACGGAAAAAAAGGAGTTATTAAAAAAAAATTGTTTAAGCTGCTCTTTTATATGAATTGATTTTTATTTAATAAATAATTTCAGTTTGTTACTCACATTAACTATCATTTGGCTTCCTAAGCCTTAATATAGTGCATCATTAAGCTTATATTAAGAATGCACTATATTAACTATATGCACTATATTAACTTTTATGATGCTTTTAATTGCTCTTTTTGTTATTAATGGACCACAAATGGTAAATTCAGATGACAATCAGCTAAATGTCTCCTTTTCTGTTTCACAGAAGAAAGTCAGTCATACAGGTTTGGAACAAAATAAGTCGGAGTAAATGATGACAGAATTGTTATTCTTGGCTAAACTAACCCTTTAATTTACATTTACACTATACGGTTCAAAAGTTTGCTTCAGAAAGACTTTTTTAAATGTTTTTTAAAGAAGTCTTTTGTGCTGCATATTGGACAAAAAATACAGTAAAACAGTTAATTACTATTGCAGTTTAAAGTTTCTATTTTTAATATATTCCTGTGATGCAAAGCTGAATTCATGCACAGACAGACAGACAGACAGACAGACAGACAGATAGATTAGAGACAAATATTTATGACAAATAAACTATAAACCAAAGAGTATCATCATCACTCTCATCTCATACCTGATAGACATCTCCCAGATGACAGCACGTCTGCAGGAACCTCCTGCAGGGCACAAGCCCATCACTATAGCATCTCCTCAGCACCTGTTCAGTCAGAGTCCACACTAACTGACTTCCAGAGGCCAGCAGATCCTCAATGCCACAAAATAAGCCCTGTGCCATCGCTGTTTGTTTGGCACACTGGGAAGCTGTGCTCCCTTAGAGGCTGATGTAACCTAACTGGAGCCTGGAAGAGCCAGGGTCTGAATGCCACTGGCTGGGTTTGAGGCTCTGTATATACTATATAGGCTTCTGTCCAAGACTTTCCCCCTTGGAGGAGAGCACAGAGAGAGGGCAGGCCACAAACAATCCACAGTCAGAGACAAGCCTACTGAGGCTTCATAACACACAGTGACTGAGACACATACATAGACATACTTCAGTGATGCACAGTGCACACACTCATAAACAAAAGAATGTGACCACAAATAAGTGCAGACTCATATACGCACACATATTTACGCAAATTGTTCACAATGGCCGCCCCAGCCGTGCCAGTCCCTTCTCGTAAACAAACGTTGTGGTTTCTCTGTGCTTTTTACAAGCTTATGTCTTTTGTGATCAAAATTTTACAGACACTTATGTAAGGCCAATCAAAAGACAATGTTTTGGTAGTCATAGCGATTAAAAGTAAAGACTCACAGCTTGCCATTTTTGGCTCTTTTCTGGGAAGGTAAGGGTTACGTTTAGCTGTTTCTGTATGTAGCCTATGCGAGTGAAAGTGTGTATGTTAAGGGTGTAGTTTCCGCCAGACGCAACACTTCTCCACCCGACATATTCCATAAAGGAAAAACTTACAAAAATACTCACTGAGCCATCCGCAATATAAGAGGCTGATGTGTTGGGACTAACGGCCAAAGCAGCAAATTATAGAGGAAATTCAAAGGTCTTCATGGACGTGGAATAAAAGGTTTTCCACAGCATCACTTCCTGTTCCAATCTGTTTAGATTACATTCAAAATGTCAGATATTTATGGAAGCCCGCTTCCACTTTTCTCTCAATTACGAGTTTATATCTGCAAAATTAGAGACATTGTGAGATATAAACTCGCAATTGTGAGAAAAAAGTAAGAATTGTGAGATAAAAAGTTCCAAATCAAATCAATCAAATCAAACAAATCAAAGAGGAACATGCACACACAGCTGTTATATCTGGCAGTAGTTTATAGAGATGTTTATATGTCACTACATGTTTTAAAGATTTAAATCTTCTAAAACAAAGAATGCAGAAATAAAGGGATTTGATGCAAACAGGCTCTTAGTAAGTGAGAAATAGCTATATGACACTTGAACTGGATATAGCTTGGATATAAACAATTCAGTTAAGTGGTAGCTCCATTGTTAAAATCTACTAAGAAATATAGGCCAATCAATATAGACTACATGTTTGCAAGACAGGCTGTTCTTTGATGAATAGGTATAGAAAGCTCAAAAGAACAGCATTTTCTTGAAATAGAAATTGTTTATTTGGCGATTTCAATCACCACAGTTACAGGCAGCTACACCCCTTAGTCTTTTTCGACTAGGGAAAAAGTTCCAGGAGTTCCCCTCTTTCGGCCATGACAGACTGCTCGTGCTTGAACCAACCGGAGGGGAAGGGGTTGTGTTACTCTCTACGCTGCACACAACCTGAGGAATTCCTGCACTTTCTGTCTTTGCCGAGACCAAGCGGAAACCTTCCGGTCTTCTCTCTCTTGAATCCAACACGGAAGTGACTTAAACTGCAATTCATCGATTGGCCGCTAGAGACAGGCTCCAAAAGAAAGTCAATCCAACAGACCCCCCATGTTAAAATGCCCAACTTTAAAGCAGAAAAAAAATATGTTTACAGCCCGGTGCAAAAAGTGGTTTTGGTCTATATAGCTAATTTTACCCTTCATGACAACTGTGAGGGGGGTGAATTTTTTAACTCATCTGTTTAAATTATATTAAGCCTTAACGTTTTTTTATAATTAAGGGCGTGGCCACTTGAGTGACAGGTGGATTTCCACTGCTGCCACTACTAGCCGTTTGTCTGCTGTCTGTTAGCCGCCACGTCGCCTCAGTTAATCCCGCCTTTTTGCCCATTTTCGGTTATTCGGGAGTGACGCGCTGCCAAGATGGTGACGGCCGGCTCCGTCCACTTTGGGCTTCAAAAATGCTCTTCAGAAACCAACGGGTGACGTCAAGGACACTACGTCCATTGTTTTGCAGTCTATGTACGAGACATACAAAAACAGCTCATACGCAGGAGTGGTATAACGGAAAAATAGAGTGGACTTTTTCAAATCGCGGTATACCTTGAAACCGGTAACCGGCCCATGCCTACTAAAGACTGTAGTAATGCAGCAACATTTTTTAATGTATTAAAATTGAAAACAGTTCTTTTAATAATAATAGTTCAAAATATGACTGTTTTTACTGTATTTTTGATTCAATAAATGCAGCCTTGGAAAAAGTAAGAGACTTCTTTCAAAAACATTAAAAAATAAAATATTTCCAAACTGTTGATAGGTAGCCTACTGTACACACACACTAACACTAACCATGAAGGCTAGCAATAGCAAACACAACCCTCTTTTGCTGTGCCACAGCTCCTAGCTAGGATATGTATATGGGTAATATGGCAAAAAATACAAGCTGTTGATTAAAAGGCATTAGTGTAAAGAGCCTCAAACCATGACTGACAAAGTTGAGACCAGTGCTGCTCAAAAGTTCCCTCATGGAGCAGACCAACCATTGATGTCAAGCGCTGATTGGATGCTGAGAGGCAAAGAGTCAAGGGTTTAAGTGCATTCTGGGAATTCAGAGAGCCTGTGGCATTGGTAAGAGCAAACATGGGGGTTAGAAACAGGACATCATGCAGTCTTATATCTAGGGATGGCCCGATACCGATACTGGCATCGGGGATCGGGCCGATACTGTCCTAATATACTCGTACTCGTACTCATAAAAATTCGCCGATACCACGCACCGATACCACGTACATTTTGTAAAACGAAACTGGCCGCCGCGAGTGCTTTGTCGAGGTGAACTGAGGCATAGGAAAGTATAATGTCGGTGGTTTGGGCTCATTTCAAGATAAGGGATGATGACAACAGCAAGGCAGACTGTGAGTTATGTTCAGCTAAGGTGTCGAGAGGAGGGAAAGAAAGTACATCGTTTAACACCAGCAATCTAATTAAACATCTGAAGACGCATCATAGATCTGATGGCCGAGCGCGCGCGCGGGCGGTAATGCACTCACTCTGTGTGTGCGGGTTACGGGAGAATAAAACGATTCGCGGGACTCCCGCAAACTAGAAATATCTATGAATAAAACATAAAAACTAAAAGATTTGTATTCATCTCTTGCAGAAAAGCAACAAGAACAACTACAACAAAATAGAAACGATTTACAGGTCAGAGGTTCTATTCATAACATGGTTACAGCGTTGAGCGATGTAGCCAATCACAGACATATGTGTTGATTTCTGGAACGCAATGGCCAATCAGAAGCATTTAAGATAGACTTCCCTCACCGCTCAAAACGGACTTTTTTGTTCAGTGCTGAATTCTGTATGCTGGCAAATCCTCTAATTATAACAAACAAAGTGTGGATATTATGAAAGATTGATTGTGCAGTCAGCTTCATTGATAATAACAGAGATGTGTGAGATCGCGATGAACTGTCAGCTTTTAGGATTTATTAAGGGAGCGCACTTTGCGCGCATTCAGTCATCCCAGACCATGCACGCAGTAGCCTGCTTGCTTTTATGTTAAATTAACAGTGGTTTGTGTGTTAATACATTTATTATTTTACTAATTTTTATTTATTTTTAGACTTGTTAAAACAAGCAGAGAAGAAAATAAAAACAGTCTTCTAACCTGTGTTCTAAAATAGTCGTCTTCTCTTCTGGGAGCCTATTACTTTTGCGGTAGAAATATCGGTATCGGTACTCGGTATCGGCAAGTACACAAATGTAAATACTCGTACTCGTATCGGTTTGAAAAAAAATGGTATCGGGCCATCCCTACTTATATCGATCTTACATCCTCCTCAACCTTAATGTAAAACTCCAGGCTGAAAACAATTCAAATTCCACAAAAAAATAAGAAGTTTTTAATATTTTTTCATAATAGTCTATGTAATAACAAGGCATTCACTATTCAAATATGTCTGTATAATGGCTGCTAAGTTGTACAATCAATTTCTCATATGGTTCCATCAGTTCTTTATTCTCACATAATTTCTAAAAAATACTCAAATAAAATAATAATAATAAAAAACTGTATGAAAATTTGACTGTACATTACCCTTAAATATATGTTTTAGATGTATAACTTTGATATTTGAAAAAAATATATTCATTTTAAAATTCAATTATCCCTATAATACCCCTATAGTTCAAATATACTGAAAAATCGATAAGTATTTTATTGTTTGCGTGAATGTGACGCAAACTCTCCTGTTATATAATTTGTTGATTAATGAATAGTAGTTTATATATTTAGCTCAGCATAGAATACACTGAGGAATAAGATGTTGAAAGTCATTCCCAATGGAAGTCTTGGGTAATTCTCTGGGTACATCTGACAAAAGTATCTGGTTAAACCTCTCAGGTGTGTGAGAGAGAGAGATAGCAAGAACAAAAACAAAAACAAACACACATCAAATGCACATATATATCACATACATAAAATGCTCAAAAAGCAGGCTGTATATGAAATCCAAGTACAAACACATAAAGACATACAAACACATACACAACATAAGGTTCACACTCAAGAGCTTCTCTGCGAAAGAAAAAGAATTGCCTGTATTCACAAATACACAGAGAAACCAAGGTTCACATGCTGTCTGCACCTTTAAAAGTAAACACAGCTGTAGCTTTTGAAGCCATATTTTAGGCCGAAACTCAAAAGAAAGCACATTGTGAGCTAAAACAAAGACTTCTACATCAATGTGGGGGAAAAACATCAAATGGCAAGTCTAATTTCCACATGTTGTGTTTAAAAAGGCAAAAACATCTGGGAGAACTATGCCCTATGAGTTAGTGATGAGTTGCGCTTTGGTCTGCGTCTGCGAGCCATGCATGCATTTTACAAACGTTACACGTTATTGCCACAGAAACTGAGATACAATTACAGCTTCAACTCGGCTTTGAATGATGACCTCACACATTGGCAATTGTCCAGTGTCATGTGCATAAACTCAAGCTCTCTTGTGACATAGGATCCTATTCATTTTAATGGCATTGACGCTTGATGGCACCCTGCTAGTAATTAAATGCCTATTGTATTTCCAAAACAAACAGGACAATTGCATGTTGTGTTATATGACGCAAGTAGTCAAGTAGTCCTTCAAATAACAGCAATTACATAGACTGGGCCAGAAGGTGGTAATTTAATTCACAGTTGAAAAAAAAGTTGCATTCTTACAATCATATGAAAAGTAATAATCTTTATTACTCACTAGCTGTGCGTATACAAATTAGTTTATCAGCTTTGTAAAAATACCATCATATGTCAATAACGATACTATTATGTAGGGTTGCACAATATTAAGGAAAAATGCATTAACTCGTTAAAAAATGCAATATTTGATATACTTTGTGCGTGAATACTTCACTTATTGAATTTAATAACATTAAGAATGTCACACGTATGTAACAGTCATGTGTCGTCTACTCTCTGCGTCAACCTAAAACTTGGACTTTTTGTAATCTTTTAGAGTATTAAAATCATGCAGTTATCGCAAGCCGTTACGATATGTAGTTCTGTCAGAACCACTATCGTCAAATACAATTGATAATTAGGATACAGTTTGGATTGGCGGTATGGTTCCGTTCTGGGCGAGAACTCCCTGCGCATCCATGCAGCCTAGCATGGATAAGAGCAGCAATAACCCCCCTTAGGGTAAGCAGAACAGAACCAACATGAATGTATTGCAGATATCATTAATTCAAGATTTTAAAATACAGCATAATTTGAGAATTTATTCTGATTCAAGGGGAATCAGAATGCCAAATGCTGACTGGGCGAGAGGAGGAGCTGGGGATGGAGGAGGTAATTAGCTCCTAAGAAATGCGATAGCTGCTGATAATACTGAAGGAGCTTATATTTGTATACAGTGATAGGCGTCGTATTCCTATAGGTAGACGTGGATCAGCTGAGAGTCAGCTGATGCGAGCTTGACTAACGCTACGCTTGATATTTGCGGTATTTCGATAATTTTGATATATCGAGCAGCCCTAATATTATGTCAAAGAAGTCCTTCAGCAAAAGAAAGTCTACACCTACAAATCTTGGGACTACATGAGGTTGAATAAATAACAGATTTATTCAAATAAAAAAGGGATTTTTTTAATGAACTATTCCTTAATGCATCTTTAAGATTCAGAGAATTCTTATGTGCTAAAACGTTTTTTTTTTTCCTGTCTTTTTCTCTTTGTTTCAAGCTTTATCTATCTCCTCTTTATCAGTGCCAAGCCAAACTCCCATGGTTACATTCACTGATTTGTATTAATGAGCTAATTTCCACTAGGAACCCAGAGGAGGGCGGCACAGAACTGCCATCCTCGCCACCCTGTGCACTCCCCCAGCATAGCAATAATGTGACATCAATTACCAAATGCAATATGAGCATATTTAATTGGCTTAAAGGGGAAGGCATTTTATGCATCCAGAGGGCACACACACTCAGAAATGATGGTATGCAGCTGTTCCAAAGTACACGCGTGCACATCAACAGCTGATGGCCCCAAAAGTGTGCTTGACTGTGCTTTGAGAAGTGCAGTGTCTGCATTACACTTTCATCAGTGGGATGCCACTGTATAGAGCAAACACTAAACGGCTGTTTGACCAGCCCACTGACTGACTGACTGACTGAGGTCTCTGTTGGGTTACAGATGGTTTGACAGGTGGATTGTTGGAAGGGAAATCAATAATATTCTGAAATGAAATAAAAGAGTTCTGATATCAGACCATCTGTTTCGTAATCTGTAAAAATAATAATGCTTTTCATAACACAGAGAGATCAAAATCAGAGCAGGCTGCTCTAATAAATTCAGCTCTGTTCCATTATAATTTAAAATGCCTTGGGAAAAAACATAGGCCTCTGATATGGAGTTTAACCTTTAGCATTTGGCATATAACTCATCCCACATTGTTTGTGCTGAGCATAAAATGATACCTCAAAACGTTAAATCTTTCATAAACAATAAAAAATATGATTTTCACTTGGTGGTTGTTAAAACGGTGACAGTAAAAACAATAAGGTGACAGTAAAAACATGTTAAAATATTTCTGTTTCAAATAAATGAATGTTGTATTCATCAAATAATTTTGAAAAAGAGTCACATCTAAAAATATTAAGCAGCTGTTTTCAATATTGATAATAAGAAATGTTTCTTGAGTACCAAATCAGCATGTTAGAATGATTTTTGAAGGATCATGTGACTTAATAATCTGAGTAATGATGCTGAAAATTCAGATTTGCCATCACAGGAATAAATTACATTTTAAAATATATTAAAATAGAAAACAGTTTTTTAAATTTTTTATAATATTTATAATATTACTGTTTTTACAGTATTTTTTAACAGTAGTGTCTCACCCAGAACACCCTAGTAACTACATAACATCTATTCAGAACACCTTAGCAACAACATAGCAACGCCCTAGCAACCACCCACATCACATAGCACCACTTACCTTTTCTTCAGAAAATGTACATTTTTTTTAGTCTTTGCTATATTTATATATCTTTATGAAGATAAAAAAATATATAAGCGTATGCCTTCATGAATATTTAAGCCTCGAGGCATTTAGATTACAGTAAATCTTTGCTTTATGTGTTGAGATGGGGTTTAAGTAGTTCGTTGTCACAGAGAGCCCATTGAAGTGTCTGTTTGATTAGGATTTGGGGCTGATATAGGCACACAGAGCTGGGTTATGTTGAAACCTCTGAACCATGACAAAAAGGATGGGTGTGAGTGTGTGTGCGCATAACACAGATGCCACGGAGCAGACGGGGGAGGTGGTCACTGCTGCTTCTGCCCAGCGCTCTGCGCGTACTGTCTGTCTGCCCCCTCTAATAAGGTCCCCACGGGATTGTGGGTGCAGGGACTTTGCAGAACGGTAGATTGAGAACGTGGGGCCAGTGGGTTTAAATATCACTTGCAAGAGATGAAAACCATGAATGGATTCTCTTAGTTTCACTATGGTTGTAGACAATGGCAGAGAAGAAAATCTGAGAGAGAGCAAGAAAGAGCAGTGAAGAGATAAAGACGAAGACAGAATAAACTATTTTTTAAGGTACCATAGCACTACTGAGCAACTAATATATGACTTTTGATGCTCAAATAGTGAACATTTTTTGTCAACTATTTTTTATAATGATCTATATTAATCTTTACATTTATGTTAACTGATTCAGACACATATGAAAATTGCTTATCGTATAAAAGCAAATTGTTTTTGAAATCTAGCACTAAAATATATAGATAAACTAAGTAGACCCAACAACATGCAAGCTTATTAACATTAATCACAGCATAAAACACATCGTGACTTGCATAGCTTGCATAGTTTTGTTCATGGTTTTTGTTGATGAGGTCATGACAAGGAACTTTGTCATCTTCTATATACCTTTTTGGCTGCTTTTTTCAAATGACCAAAATACTATAGATTTTGAATGGATGCACAGACTTTGACGTCAACCCAAAAAGTAATGGGAAGCATTTTCGATTCCCTAATAAAAATACATGTCTGCATGTAAATAATTAACGTAATTAATGCAGTCTCAATTATTCTCTTCCTGAGGCTACGATTTTGTTTTTCCCCACTTCATGTTGCTAGTCTTATGTGCTCATGCTATTAATCACACAGTATGACACACATGCATCACCATGTATGATTCATCATTTATTATTTTTGAAATCAATTCACATCCCTAAAAATTATAATACCATTTTTATTACATTATATGGTTAGTTGCATTTTATATTTAGCATTTTCCATGACTTATTTTATGTCATGAACCACCAGTTAAGAAGCACTGACCTAGCCTATTGCATTTTCCCTCGTATGTGTCACATAACTTAATGACAATTTCCTATAAAATGATGTACACACTCACAGTCACACTATACAGAAAACATTCTGAAGTCCATAACTGAGTGAACCCTCTGATATGTTTATTTATGCACATTTTTGTGAATTTGTAATCTTAGTGCTACTGAAGCATAAGAAGTGTTTAGCTTATTCCATCTCTCTTGGCTCTTGTCCTTATTAATATTTAATGTTTTCTCCCGCTACACAACGCATCTCGAACTATATTATGCAAACTACCACTGTTAACATTTAAAAACATTTGTACTGAACCTTATGTCCTTGTCTCTTGTCATATCCTTTAAAATCAGTGTGACATTTCACCTTCATTTCAGCCATGCTAAAAAGGACAATTTTCCTCCTTTCTGGCTTAAAAGACAGGAAAAAATATTTGGAGATGGAAAAATCTGGTTTAATAAATACAGATGAGTTATGTATAACAGTCTTATTGCAGCACAACAGGCTGGGTTCAAGCTAAGGCTACTGCTGTAAAAGGCCATGCGTAAGTGTTTTTTAGATGAGGAACACAAAGTCAGCCTATCGTAAAATTGTTTATATCTCATTTAACACTAGAATTGGTATCGGAAATGACCAAACATGTGCAAAATGATCCTGTAATAATTCACAGTCCTTGAACATGTGGTGGATGAGAACATTTTGAACATTTGTGTTCATTTAGGCTGTTCCGTACTAAATAAATACTGTGAAATATACAAAAAATGGCGTGAAATGTGTGAAACTATGTATTATGCATTGCATACACATGCAACATTTTAAGCAACACTATGCAAATTTGCATATGCATAGAATACTTTTGAAAAAATAGAACAATAAGTAACCTATGATAAGATGCTTTTCTGAACATTGCCTTAATTATACTGATTCCACGAACAGAAAACAGAGGGATAGAACAATCAAATTACTTTAACTGTGATCTTTATCCTCCCTCATGCGGGTAAATGGCCCACAGACACATGCCATGTGTCAGAACAAATAAACAAGACAGGCACAGCGGGGTAAGCAAATGCATGAGCAAGTAATTCACAGACATGACAAGTTGGATCACAACATGCCACCTGCACTCCTTGCTCAGTCTTTTCACAATGATCCAGTCATACAAGATCTTTTGCTTTGTTTAGATAAAAAATAAGCAATTCAGCAAAGTTGCCACCATTCTCAGAAAAAAAGATAAAGACTTCATTGTAAATTGCTGATGATGTAAGAAATTACAACAGGCTTAGTCACAAAATCCTGTAAAGCTTTACTAACCCTTTTGGGCAACAATTCATTCAACTCTTGCTGGGCATTGATGGCATGAGAGAAGGTCTTCGTCTTTTGTCAAGACCTTATCAAGTCCTTTCCCCCACCCCAAGGCTAGTCATACCTGGTGCTGGTGGTCAGCTTACGGTGACAAAAGTCAGATCTCTCTTTCTTTGAGTCATCCATATTTCAGCGTTTGAAGGCTAAAGCTAAAGTATCAAGTTTCTATCTAAGCAGAGGTCATTTCGAGTAGCAGAGAAGTTAGAGCGTGTTCAAAGCACAGTTCTGAGAATTAATCATTTTTACATTGAATAGTTTGTAGTGTGTTGCTATGGTGTTTCTGGTTGTTGTTAGGTGGTTGCTAGGGTGTTCAAGGTGGTTAGTAAGTCTCCATAACAGGTGGAATGTTTTCATAGTTAATAATAAATAATAATAATAATACATTTATTTTATATAGCGCCTTTCTGCAAACTCAAGGTCGCTTTACAATATTATAGATTAGCAAATAAACCCGACAGCAGACAAAAAAACAATACAGATACACTGAGCATCTGTAACAACATCCATAACATGAATCAGATCATAAAGTTAGGGATCAGAGAAACAAGAAGCCATTTTCAATGATTTGGAAATCATGTAATGATAAGAGGTTGCGAATGTGTTGGGGAATAGAATTCCAGATTGTAGGGGCAAAGATACAAAAGGCCAGAATTTGAGATCTGATGACAGAATTTTCATTTTTTAAGTGAACTATTCATTTAAATAAATTGATATACGAAATAGTCACCTCGTGAAACAGTCACGTTTTCTCATGGGATCAGGTTGGAAAATCATAAGTTGGGTAAACTTAAAGTAATAGGACACCTCTCCTCAATAACACCGCACAGTTTAAAAGATCATCAATTGCTGTAGCATTTCAAATTACAACTGAAGTCCACTACAGGTTAGAAGATTGTTCAAATGAACAACTAATAATGCAACATATCTGTTACTGAAAAGGGATGTTTCTTTAAGGCTGAATAATCATTAAAAAGCAAAGGGCATGTGGTGGATTTGATTCATAGTAATATGAAAAGCAATTCCTTTACCATCTGCTAGATGAAAAGGGCTCCTGACCTGTGTCCCATGTCCCGTCAGCAGTTCATTGTCACTGTGGCCTCAGGGCTGTATATGTGCTACTAACCTAACCCAATATTTATGAAACATCGTTCTGATAATGTTTACTTACTATCTCCCTTGAAAAGAACAGTACACTATCCCTTGATAAAACACAGAAATGTTGAAGAATCAGCCATGATTCCCTCCAGCACTACCACTTATGTGGAGCAGCACCATACAACTCTATTGATTTCCATCCAGACTGTAGGCCATGTCTATTTTTCAGCGAGGATGTTACCATACCAAGGTCTCTTGAGAGCGAGGAAACACACACACATACAACAGTGGTAGGCGAGACAGCAGCGGATGGCCCATTATCATGAGCTCTTCCTCTCTGTGTCTAGGTGGACTGATATTAATAGTCGCTCTCATTCGGGCATTGATGGAATGTAATTGAACATATGCCTGCCAGTGGAAAAGAGAAAATGAGCAATAACTATAGGGATCATTTTCAGTTTTCCCTGGACAACAGAAGCAGGGCATCATGGAAGCTGAAGTTCAATTATTGGAACAGAACAGCATCACATAATAAAAACATTTAGCTTTGTAGCAGTTCTTATCTTTTCTAAGAGCCTTTAATTGAAGGGGCAATATGGATAAATAGCAATTGGTTGATAGGTCTAAATTTTTACATCCCGAGGACAGGTTTATGGACTACCAAACCTACAGTTTTGAGCCCTTTGTTTTTCAGAGCTGCCACTCGACAATTTAAATACTCCAGTTAAGACAAAAGAATGGAAAAACAAGTCCGAAACAGCTATTAAACACACAAAAACAATGACCCACTTAAATGTTGGGTACATTTTGTATATTTTACACTAATTTGACACAAATATTCAGATTTCCATATGACTCTTATTGAGAAAACTGGCACCCATTACTAGACACATCTGCAAACAGTATCTAGTTTCATCTGTTCTACAAATGTACTTTGTACATTTCAACATCTCAACCATCTGATGCCGTATTTGCCAGCATGCCTTTCTAAGGACATGGTCAAATTGGACTGACACCAGCGTCCTTAATGCAATAAGGGATCAATTATACGACATCGGGTCACACTTGCTCTGTAACCGAGTTGGTTTAATTTAATTGAACTGAATCCACATACACCTCTGAGGCATTGCCAGCACCATTAAATGCAGAGGCTTTGAATTGATTTGTACTTTCCAAGCTTAAAGATAACTGCCAACCCACAGAGAGAACTGACAATCAAATCCCTAAATCTCAAAGCAAGTTTAGATTCAGCTAGAATCAAGAGTGGAAATCATTTAAAAACACCCTTCTAAAGAGCCAAAACTCTCTTCCTTAAAGTGGCCATTTTCAAGTAACACTCCTGGAACCGTCAGCCATCAGCGTGTATGCAGGCAAGGAATATTATCTTTTGTGGTCAGCCTTCCTTTGTTGTGCAACAGGAAGGTGAGCTAGTTGTCAGGTTACACATGGTGAACATACTGGATTTACAACTATATCATATAACAACATCATGAGCAGTGTTAAAGGAAAGCAACTGGGCAGAAAGATAAAAACATATAGACAGAAATGCATTCAGGAGAAGGGGGATGGGAAGTGTTCAAATGTGCTTCAATTAAGCACTCTACCCTAAAAACCTCCAGAGAGAAAAGCCTTGCTTTTAATGATAGTTGAACATTAAAAGCCTAGTTTCTATAGGAAAATCCATTAAAGCACCCTGATTGGAAAATGACTCTATCAGATACAGAATTTTCTATATCAGTTAATAGCTTAAAGGAATTGGGAAAACTGACCCCATTTTAATGCTCCCTATAGTATGCATGTGTGTTTAAATGTGTATGTGCTTTTATCATAAAACCAGCTAAAAGTATAACCCACAGTGGCATAAATCAATAGTTGAACCACATGCACACAATAAAGTCCCAACCAGCGTATCCCTTAAATTTAATAATTAATTACATCACCTGCTCCCAAAACAAGCCCTAAAAACTAATAAAGCATTGCTTATCCTCCTTAAATTTGGACTGAAGTGCGTCACCGTTCCCCTCATACATTATCAGGATGTCACATGTTTCTGTCTCCTATTGTTTGTCTTTCTCAGGAAGCAGGAAGTTCAGAATCAGCGTCTGCAGGAACGGTGGGAAAATGGCTTTTTGACGGAGTTTTCCTTGGTCTTTTAAAATGAGCCAGGGTTTCTAATCAACAGCTCTCTCACATGTGTCAACAGGAAACAAGCATACACATGTTCTCACTCCAGGTAGTCCCTTGGCATTGAGTATCATTGTTCAAGGTTTGAGCAAGGCATGAAAACTTAAAGTTTTTACATTTGTGGTAAAAAAATACAACTTTACACCGAGTAACTATGTGAATCATCTAATACTATCAAGTAAACAGGGTTTTGCATTCACCATTGAAGGCTCATTCAAGAGGAGTCAGGTGCTCCTGGCAATATTAGCCTGTACAATATTAACTGTATTTCACCACAAAAAAAAACACTTTCCGCAAAGTTTAAATCTAAGCGGTCTCTCTGATCCTGGAGAATGTAATTTGTTGGTGTATTTCACAATAGCACACATGAGGTGAAGTTTCTGACATCGGTCAAGCTTTACGTAACTTACCGTACGATCATCATGTCAAACATAATGTGTATCAAAGAAACCCAACTTCTTATCCTCACGTTGTTATAATATTGCAAATCCATTATTTCTAAAGCAAAAACGGAGGGGGAAACATGCAGAACACGCAGACCTTTCTATAACAAGCGGAACTCACCTCTCTTTATTGTCGGTATTGTTGTGTTCAAGCCCCAGGTTTGCGAAAATCTTTTGTCTTTTTTGTTACCGGAGCCTAAAATGACTCTGTTGTCTCCGTGATCTCACGTCCAAAGTCATGAACACAAAAGGAAAAGCGATGCGCAAAATACAGCCAGCCGGTGATACAGTTCATGTCAGCTTTGTGAGGACACAAGCTCTGTCGGTAGAGTGCCGTCCGTTTACTGATTTACCCCTCCTCCGCCCCTATCTGATCCCTACAGTCGGTCCTGCATGAGCAGACGAATTTCCCTCTGCCGTTACCTTGGTGATACAAACGCCACTGACGCGCGCGCGGGCTGAACCTACAGTGCCTAGACAATAAAATAAAATAAAATAAAATAATTATGGAGTGGAAATAAATGGTGTTAAAGTTTTTTGTAATGATAAATGCAGTCCTACAAAATCATATTCTTATGTTTGTTATATCCACTTTATATAAAAAAACTACCAAGGTATTACTATGTTTTTGTATGTAAGTAAGTTTTTTCCTCTTCTGTGCCTTTAGAAAATGTAAATCCCAATTTACATTATTCTGACTAGGTGGTCCAAAGAACACAAATATGTAAAATGTCTTTGCTATTGTGACATATATCCGAGTGAAACAAGAAGATGTAGGGCGGGACTTGATTTTGTCCATTTGGAATTGATTGGATGGTTGTGTGGTTGTGGTTTGCTATTGCTGTGATCTCATGTGAGTGACAGGTTGTCCCGCCCTCACACCAGAGAACATGTCATCAGAGAAGAGATTTCGCTGCAAGAAGGTGGGGAAGTTATTTTGATTAAAGATTATGAGGGCACTTTTTTATTTTTAAACGATGTTTGTGGATAAATAATTTAGCAATAGTCTATAAAAAATAAGAATGGTCCATTTTGATTTCATGGTGACTTTAAACCTTTTCTTGACTTGTGCTATATCTTATATGATGAGTGTGAGATTGCCACCTCTTGTCCAGCTCTGTGATTTCACACATGGCTAGTCATCACTACTATGCCTGCTCACTCTTCCACATCCATTTTGATTCCGTTGATCCAGTAAGATTAATGAGTTCTCTGGGCTTGTCACTGGAGAAAAGTTCCACTTCTCACCTCAGCGAATAAGTGGACATTTTTACAACACGCATTTGTTAAGACCTATGATAGTCCTGATGAAAGACATGTCATTTTGAACTTAATTTTGATTGAAGTCAAAAGTGGGCCTTTCTTATCAAATAAATAAATAAATAAATGTAGACAGTCTTACTGATGACATTAATGACAAATTGTACCAACATCAAGCACACAGTTTATCAAATATATGTTACCAATCCTCACAATACTGTAAATTCTAATTTACTTTGTCTACAAAAATGTGAGGTGGTATGTGTAGAGGTTTCCACAATTTAAAATGTATTTTTATGCCCTAAAAGGCAAAAACCAGGAAGCTGAAAAAGCACAGGGAGCAAAAGAGAGTGAGAGGACTTGTGAAACGGAGGGAGAGGGATGGGGAAGGGAGTGTCAGTGCTCAAAACAATAGAAAAGCTCTCAAAAAAAGAAACAATAGGCCCAGTGGCAGGAAAATGAAAAAAAAAAAGGAAAGAAAGAAAAAGAAAAATTGTGGCTTTTGGAAAATACATTATAACATGATGGATTTTCCAGGCATTGGTTTCACGGTAATTTACATCCCCACCTCTCTTTTGGCGATGTTCTGTTACCGTTATTGTCATATTGTCAAATAAAATGAATATAGGCTACAATTTCTTTTCTTGATGCCTTCTAAAATACATAATTCCCTGGATATGTTCCTGGATTCTCAGTCTTGGTTTGTTAAACACCCAGAAGAAAGACCAATGGAAGGATAAAATAGGATGAAAGACTATGATTGGTGCATTTATGTAGAAATTCACAACTTGTATTCTGGTCCCTAAGAGAATAAAATAAAAAAAACACAATGGATCTCTGCTTCCATTGCCTCATAATAAGCTATGATTCACTGCCATCTAGTGGATAAAACATATCTGACTGGTCTGGCGGAAATGTTAAGAACCATCTACTGGAGAAACATTCAATAAAAGACTGAAAGGGACTTTTTATTCAACTTACTTTTTATGTTGTGTCAGTTAGAAACGGCAATGCTATTGTTAATTATTTAGGTATGTAATTATAAACTCGTGGATGTCTGTTCTTCAACACACATTTGTTTTTGGTTGTAAACTGAATAACCAGAAATATTTAAACAAAGAGATTATTTTCCTCTTTAGTTTATGTCAACGTACAACACGTACGCATGCGCACTGACGAGCACATCCATTACCTTGAACCACAGCAAATGCATTTTTTTATTCTTTTAGGTTTTAGAAGTTGTTTTTGCTGTATGGTTATACATGTTTTCGATTAATGAAGAACACCACGGACATAATTAGGTCAAGGCAAGTGTGTTATTAAGCTAACTACAATTTAAATAATGAACTAATTAGTGTATGTATTAGCTAAATAACGAAAAGCGACATTGCATATCAAATTCATTTACTAGCATTCTAGTGTTTGTTGTTGTACTGTCAGCTAATACCTTTAGGCCTTACTGAAGTTAGGTTAATCATGGGGAAGTGCCAGAAAACGTACTCGTTTACTAACGTAACCTCGGTTCTCTCTAGAGAGGGAACGAGTACTGCGTAATAGCTTACGCTATGGGGAAAACCTCTTTTCCACGAGATATTGAAGCCAAAAATTATCCTTAATTTTTTATTAATGTAAAACGCTTTGCAGCAGCAAGCAGACATAGGCGAAACAGCTCGCTGTTTATAAAAAGGCCCTTAAAATGGCCAGGGCTGAGCACCTCAGCAAATTAATAGAAAACAACCGAAATAATCCAAGGTTTTTATTTAATACCGTGGCTAGACTAACAAATAAACAGACGTCGTCTGAACAAAATACCTCGCTACAGTTTAGTAGTAATGATTTCATGAACTTCTTCACCGAGAAAATTGAAAGCATCAGAATCAAAATCGTAAACGTTCAATCTTTACTCGCGCCTTATAATTCAGCCGCAATTATCACCCCGCAAGAACAATTACAATGCTTTACAACCATAGAACAAAAAGAGTTAAATAAACTTATCACTTCATCTAAAACAACAACGTGTTTATTAGATCCTATACCAACTGAACTACTGAAAGAAGTGTTACCTATAGTGGAAGAGCCTCTTCTCAATATTATTAACTCATCTTTATCTTTAGGTCATGTTCCAAGAACGTTCAAGCTGGCTGTTATAAAACCTCTTATTAAGAAACCACATTTAGATCCAAATAACCTAGCAAATTACAGACCCATTTCGAATCTTCCATTTATGTCAAAAATATTAGAAAAAGTTGTGTCCAGTCAACTCGGCTCTTTTTTGCAAGAAAACGACATCTCTGAAAAGTTTCAGTCTGGATTCAGGCCACATCATAGCACTGAAACTGCGCTTGTTAGAATCACAAATGATTTACTTTTAGCTTCGGACCAAGGCTGTATCTCAGTACTAGTTTTACTTGATCTTAGTGCTGCGTTCGACACTATAGATCACACAATACTCTTAGATCGACTACAAAATTACACTGGTGTTCAAGGACAAGCATTAAGCTGGTTCAGGTCATACTTATCTGACCGCTACCATTTCGTCTACTTAAATGGAGAAAAATCGATCATAACTTCGGCAAACTATGGAGTGCCGCAGGGATCTGTGTTAGGCCCTTTATTATTCTCAATATATATGCTGCCACTTGGTAATATTCTAAGGAAACATGGAATTAGTTTCCATTGTTATGCTGATGACACTCAAATATATATTTCATCACGGCCAGATGAATACGCTAAATTATCCAAATTGACAGATTGTGTTAAAGATATAAAAGATTGGATGACGCGTAATTTTCTTTTATTAAATCCAGACAAGACAGAGGTAATACTTATCGGTTGTAAAAACCGTCCACAAAACCTTTCACAGCACGACTTTAACATAGTAGGATGCCCTGTTACTTTATCCGCTACAGTAAAAGACCTGGGTGTTACATTAGACTGCAACCTGTCTTTTGAAAAGCATATTTCATATGTTACAAAAAACGCCTTTTTCCACCTTAGAAACATTGCTAAGCTACGTAATATGCTATCAGTCTCTGATGCAGAAAAGTTAGTTCATGCATTCATGACCTCGAGACTAGATTACTGTAATGCTTTATTAGCTGGTTGTCCTGCATCTTCAATAAACAAGCTACAGTTAGTCCAAAATGCAGCCGCTAGAGTTCTTACTAGATCAAGAAAATATGATCATATAACACCGATTTTATCATCACTTCATTGGTTACCTATAAAGTTCCGTATTAATTACAAGGTATTGCTTTTGACTTATAAAGCTCTAAATGGTTTAGCTCCAGTCTATTTAACGGATCTTCTATCGCCCTTCAATCCATCGCGCTCTTTAAGATCACTAAATTCGAGGCTTCTGGTCATTCCTAGGATATCCAGATCCACCAAAGGAGGCAGAGCCTTTTCACATTTAGCTCCGAAGCTCTGGAATAGCCTTCCTGATAATGTTCGTTGCTCAGACTCGCTCTCACGGTTTAAAACTAGACTGAAGACGCATCTATTTAGCCAGGCATTCATATAAATTTTTTATCTTACAGTAACTGTAAATTCGGCCTCTATTTCATAAACGCCAGAGGAGAACTGGCCCCCGACTGAGCCTGGGTTCTCCCAAGGTTTTTTTTTCTCCATTGGTTCATCTGATGGTGTGTTAGGACACCTTTAGGTCACTGGATGGAGTTTTTCGGTTCCTTGCCACTGTTGCCTTTGGCTTGCTCAGTTGGGGATATTCAAATTAATTAACCAATCATACCATTGATCAGCTCTACCAAACTTGGATGTCTTTTTTTTTCCCAGTAATAAACAAACATTGTTAAGTTGTTTTGATTGATACTGTGAAGCAGCTTTGATACAATCTGTATTGTGAAAAGCGCTATATAAATATATTTGACTTGACACTCATAACACCATCGGCCGTGGCCGGAACACCAGAAAATGCACTCTTTATTGGATTTATCTGGGTAGCCGTAAAACGGCTTTTGTGCGCAGGGAAGCGGGCTGAAACACCGGCTGGCTCATTGCGAAATACACTGGGACAGTCACAATGCTTGGAACTGACCGAGCGAGAAGTTTTGGTGGAAATCCGGCCGCAGCGGGATCTGAACACCGTCGCTTTCCTAGAGTGGCTAGGAAGGTTTTGAGGCCTCTGGCTTGATCTCAATCCTCGGCCGGGGCCCGCGCTGAGGGGGGCGGCGTCCAGCAGAGCGAGAGCGCGGTCTCTGGTCTCGGGCGTGGCGGCACTGTGAAGCGCAGGTTGCGGCTGAGAGCTGCGAGCAGACGGCTGTTTTGAGCGGCCTGCAGCGGAGCTCGAGCGCTTCGGAAGGAAGTGCTTCATAGCCTGCGAAGTTTTCTGCACCTCCACGAATCTGTCCGCGAAATCCTTGACGGCAGATCCGAAGAGGCCCGCTGGCGAAATGGGCGCGTCGAGGAACACAGAGCGCTCGGCTTCCGTCATCTCGGACAGCGTCAGCCATAAGTGTCTCTCAGCCACGGTGAGAGAGGCCATATTCCGTCCTATGGCCTGTGCGGCGGCTTTAGCAGTGCATAGAGCGAGGTCTGTAGTGCTTCTCAGGTCCGCCACGCAGATGGCTCCGGGTCCTTATTCGTCCAGTTTAAGGAGAAGGTCGGCCTGGAAGATTTGCAGGATAGCCATAGTGTGCAGCGCTGAAACTGCTTGCCCGGCGGCAGTGTAAGCGCGCCCGTGCATGGCTGACGTCACTCGGCAGGCTTTAGATGGGAGCGTTGTCTGAGTGCGCCGTCCAGCGGAGGGCGGGCAGAGATGAGACGCTACCGCTGGTTCCACAGGAGGAACGGAGAGGTACCCTCTGTCCTTCACACCATCCACCATGGAGAATGCAGCAGAGGCAGAGGTACGAAGCCTGGCGGAGAAGGGGGCGTTCCACGACTTAGTCACTTCCTCGTGTAACTCAGGGAGGAAGGGCGCGGGCCTTGACTTTGACGGGGCTTCGTCTTTCCCGAGAAAGTGTCCGTCCAGTCTGTTGCGCGGCGGTTGCGCGGGCGCCTCCCAGTCGTACACTGCACACACAAAAATGAACATAAATGCTTCAAAATTCGCGTTTTAGCCATGGGTGTGTGTAATTTTAGCCTGGTAATACCAGACTCTGCTACTTCACTTTGCTTCGTACACAGAGTCTGGGATAGCATAATAGAGAAGGGTTTTTTCTCTCGCTAGGGGGCGCGTACTGAAGTTTAAAATCATTGGTTACCCGTAAGCCAATCAGATAAGTTTGTTTATGACGTATGTTATGCGCCGACACAGCCGCATCGAACCACAGACATCATGCATCGAACTCAATCTATGATCGAACTTCCACTGTAAACACTTGATGATGCGAGCGAAATACCCGAGTGAACATGGCTGTAAACGACTTTTTTGATCTGTGAGTGATGTAATAGAATGACTGCTGCGCTTGACAGGGCACAAACGAGCAGAGAGAGAGAGAGAGAGAGAGAGAGAGAGAGAGAGAGCCCCGGCCACGCGCGCGCACTCCCACGTCTACAAACAACACGAGCGCTGTCTTGCTCTCTCTCCCTCGCGCATATTCATAAAAATCAATCGACAAGATAGTAAGAGGTCGGAAGACCGCGGTTTCACGTGGAGCATTTGGAGATTTTTAGAGATTATAGACTCTAGGAACAACATCTCAATGAACAACATCTCAACTATAAAGGCCTGTCTCATATAAGTTAGACGCCTCTCTCAAGTACAAGCCGGTGCAGTTCGACGATTTGGGCAAATAAAAGCCCGGGCTATTATTTGAAGTTTTACGGTATTTAAGACCTGGAAAAGAAAAGAGACACTGACCTGTCAAAAGGCTCCCCAGTTTCTCGCTGACGATCGGTAATAGTTGATAAATTAAACTTTTCCCACAGGGAGTAGGGCCACAACATCACCTCCATTCAAAATGTTTAATACACACTCTTCGTGTTCGGGCTTCAGTTTGCTAATGCCGGGAATATTCTCCACAACAGAGCGAATTGCATCCGCGTCTCCATATCAGCGGTCGTTTTCGATTTCCCTGACCTAATCTTAAACACGGCGCTTACCGACTACGTCACGGCTTTCAGCCCGCCCTCTGTTCGTTGATTGGCCAGGCTGTTTTCAGGCCGGTGGAAAACAGAAAGATAGGCTGCTATCTCAGACTGACTACAGGAGCGAAATGAAATTAGCGGAAGTAGGAAGTCTGACGTAGTCAGGCTAGTGTAATTTACGTTGTAGAACAAAACTTAAAAGTAGAGTTATGTAATGTTTAAGTAACATTAAGTACTTTGACCTTGTAAAGTTTTATAATGTTTTTATTTATTATAAATTCTTGGTATTTTGACTTACCCAACACTTTTTTAAAAACAATTTTGAGTAGTTTTAGAGACACACACTTGCTTTAAGCCAAACACTGACACTAGCTGAGATTATTGCAATGTCTCAAGCAATGTAAGTCCACCGTTTTGATTGACATGATCTCTCGTTGAAGCGATTGTGCAAGTAGTTTGCAGCTTGGGAGCGCTGCTCTCCTCAGCTTGAAAAAGCACAGTTTCATTTGAGAGGTATTTTCCTTGAGGGTGTTTGTAACATATCTGAACCCAATACCCGTAAGCTCAGGTGTTTCTGTGCTGTCTATGTCTCTTTAGATGAGTGAAGGTTTTGTAAGTGTTATGGATTTTGCCGTTAGGTTGGGTTGTTGATGAGACATGTTCCTTACGGCCCTCAATAGAGATGCATACATTACATGTGATGATAATCTATGTATGATATGAGCACTTATCCACTTTTCTAACTTGTCAATTTGATTTTACATGTCAGTAGCTTTGTTAAAATTTCTCTCTGTAAAAAAAAATCCTATTAAATTTACGGTAAAAACTGACTGCAGTAATTCTATAAATTTAGTGTAAAAAAAAGTATGATGACAAAGTTACAGGCATTATGGGGGGGAATTTGGTGCATGGCTGCATATTTTATAATTCATAACTGATTAAAAAATAAGAAATATTTGTTTTTAAAAAACAAACTGGCTGCTGCCTCAGCCTAACTCAAGGTCTCACTATAAATTATTTTATTTTTCATTATTTAAAAAAAAAAAATATATAGAACAATATTTGACTTCCCAAAACATTTTTTTAATGTAAAATCAATATAATTTTTCACTTCATATGGTAAGCTAACTAACAGTTAACCAATTAAGTAAGGGTTAATGCCCGATGAGGTGTCCATTGTCGGCCGGGTATTAATGGACAACGAGTTTGCCTCCGCCGAAGTCCATTAATACCTCCTAGAGACAATGGACGTTTAAAAGGGTGTCGCCGTCACTTGCCAAATAACACTTTTTAAAAACATTAGTTTATATTTTAATTAGTTTTACAATCGAAATCTAAAGTTTTTACAAACAATAACTTGGTTTCCCTGGTTACGCCTGACGGTTTATTTAGCAACCGGAGAGACGCTCAGCTCGTAAAGAACCCTTCAGTTTAGCTAACTTACGAGCCAGAAAGTTTTTTCATTTAAGTTAGGCTTGTCTAGCCATGGGCGTTACACTTTCGTTTTTTTAACCTATACCGGTAATTAAAACATACAGGTAGGCATAACGTATAACGGCTAACTAGATGTTTGCTTTACAATAAATTGTAAACGGATACTTTTACTGCATCAAGTTGCTATGGTTACTCACAGCTGATGTAGAGAGCGCATTTATTTATTAATTTCGAACGGTAAACGGTCGGTTTCACCAGAACTCCTTTACTAGGTGTCCTCTATCACTTTTTAATGGACACTCTGCAACCAATCAGAATCGAGTATTCACCCAGACCATGGTATAACTGTTTTTATTGTAGCATTTTGACATTGTTTTTCTGTTAATATTATTTAAAAAACATGTAAGTGCATTTTTAGAATATATAATTTTGTGAACTTGAAAATTGTACAAAAATGAAAATGTATTTCATGTTTAACTAATGTTTAACATGTTTAACTGGTTTCATTATTTAACATCAGTAGATCAGGTTGCACCAACAAAAGTTTTGTAAGAGTCAAATCCGCTAGAAATAGAAAGTAAAAAAAAAAAAAAAAACAGCACAAAATCACAAAATTCATAAACTATGTGGTCATTTTGTGAATCCATTTTTAAAATATGTTTCAGGTCATGTTTTGAATTTGTTTAGTTATTCAAAGTGTTGCAACCATTGATCATTACTTTAATCTGCATCTAGATTTCTGTTGTTTTCACACTGCAGCATTCCTGTAACACAGATTTCACTGGTTCCATGACAATATCTGGCTTTGTAATATTCAGGGAGGAGAAAGAACATGCTGCAACCTGTTACAGAAATGGGCACATTTTCAGCTTCATTTAAAGCCTGGATACACATGTCATGCTCCATCCTTCCTGTTTCATACTCATCACAAGCACAGAGATATGTTCTGACAAAGAGTATACTCCGGATAACCACTACTGGAATTTTCCACTCCTGAGCCAGGAGTTTTTCCCTTACATTAAGTTTCGTATAGTACAGCTAGAGATGTGATGCAAATAGTTTGTATTGACAGGTTGTTTGGACAGGTTCCGTTGGTTTTCATAACCTCTTGCCTAAGCATCTAAATACTTTTGCTGCATGTGACCTCATTTCACTGAGACTAGTTAAATAAGTTTTTTTGGCGTTTTGCATGTAAATAAGTTTGTATATGTTGCATAAAAAAATAAACTGTGTTTGCCATTAGATAAGTCTCTCTTGTATATTTATGCATGTTGCCCCTTCATTAATGTTAAATTGTTTCTTAAATGTTATCAAACTTTTCAAAACATTCAGGCTTGAATTGTTGGAATTTTATTTTATGCTATTAATCTGAGTTTAAGACTGTTAAGGTGATGATACACAGGGCAACTTTTTGGGCAATGTTGCCGTCAACGGGCAACCAGGTGAGACACGGCTCTCGACCGATGTAAATTATCCAGATAGAAATGTATTGCCCATTTTCAATGGGAAAGTGCCAAAGCAACAATCTAGATTGCCCAGCAACATGGCTCTAAAAGTTGCCCTGTGTATCATCACCTTAAGAGACATTCTTGAAAGGATGTTGGCTCATTAGGTGGAGGATTTTCCTTTTTTTGTGTGTGATTTACGTCATAATTCTAAAAGTTACTAATTAAAAATTAATTAAATCTGCCATGTGTTTCTGTGCCAGGTGCACTTTTGTACATTCAAACCATTATATGTACTCATGTATGTGAGTAGTAAATACCATGTACCACCTGTCAAAATGATTGATTGACAGGTGGGCGTAGCTATCCTTTGATCTTCCCATGCCCCTTCCGGTTCCTCCCCTTCCTGTCCCGCCCATTGTCCCGTTCCTTCCGGTTCCTCCCCTTCCTGTCCCGCCCCTTCCGACTCCTCCCCTTCCTGTCCCGCCCCTTCCGGTACCACCCCTTCCGGTCCCACCTCTTCCTGTTACCTTTGACCCAGTTCCGCCCCTTCCTGTTAACTTTGACCTAGTTCCGCCCCTTGCGGTTAAACTTTCTGTCAAAATGATGAATTGTTTGAAGTTTGTTTGATCTAGTTCCGCCCCTTGCGGTTACAGCTTCTGTCAAAATGATGGATGCTGACAGTTTGTTTAATCGTTTGAAGTTTGTTTGAGATGTATTGGACTTTGTTGTTACAGTTACAAAGCGATGGATTGTTTGAAGTTTGTTTGATCTAGTTCCGCCCCTTGCGGTTACAGCTTCTGTCAAAATGATGGATGTTGACAGTTTGTTTAATCGTATGAAGTTTGTTTGAGATGTATTGGACTTTGTTGTTACAGTTACAAAGCGATGGATTGTTATTTTTTAGCGCATCCCCGCGCTATGCCTAAGCTTATCATAGCAGGTGTGTGTGAAAGTGATAAGAAAAAACTGCTATAGTTTATCTGACACAAACGTAAAAAATAAATGTATTCAGTGAAGCATTTCCGATTAAAAAACGGAGACATTAAACATTTATTAGAGTTGAATAATATGAAACATACAGTTTATGTAATAAAATAAAACCTCACACAAAAAACACTAAATGTACTAAATAAATGTAATAATATAAAATAAAATGGAGTCACAAAAAATATTCCAAAAAGTTAAAAATGTATTACAGAGTTGAAGAAAAAACATACACCTTATGTAAAACCTCACACAAAAAGTTTAAATAAATGTACAACTATTCACTGCATCAAGCATTTCAGTTTAAATAAAATGGAGCCACAAAAATATTCCAAACAGTTAAAAATGTATTACAGAGTTGAAGAAAAAACATACACCTTATGTAAAACCTCACACAAAAAGTTTAAATAAATGTACAACTATTCACTGAATCAAGCATTTCAGTTTAAATAAAATGGAGCCACAAAAATATTCCAAACAGTTAAAAATGTATTACAGAGTTGAAGAAAAAACATACACCTTATGTAAAACCTCACACAAAAAGTTTAAATAAATGTACAACTATTCACTGAATCAAGCATTTCAGTTTAAATAAAATGGAGTCACAAAAAATATTCCAAACAGTTAAAAATGTATTAGAGTTGAAGAAAAAAACACATACAGCTTATGTAAAACCTCACACAAAAAGTTTAAATAAAGTGGAGCCACAAAAAATGCAAACAGTTAAAAATGTATTAGAGAGTTGAAGAAAAAACATACAGGTGAGGACAATATGTATCATATATTTCAAACTAAAGTTGAAAAACATTATGTTCATTTAAATGAAATGGTTATAAAATTTACATTTAGTCATTCACATATACTTGACACTGACTCAAGTTGAAAAACCATGCTGTTCAATTAAAAGTATATAAATTAAACAAAAATAAAATCATCTTACTGTTTCACCATGGTTGAAAAAAACCCACAAGTGTTTCCCCCTGAAGTCTTTTCTCTCTGTCACACCAGCGTGTGGATGGCCTGGTATCTGTTTTTGTGACACGTTCCTGACCCCATTGAGAAATATCTTACACAACAGTTGAAAAGCATTGTGTTCCTTTAAAAGTGTATAAATTAAAATATATCATATATAAATTAAATAGTCTACTAATTTAACTAAAGTTGAAAAGCATGTTGTTCATTTAAAATCTTATTAAATTACTGAAGTTAAAAATCATGCCGTTCATTAAAAAATCTTACTAAATTACTGAAGTTGAAAATCATTCTGTTCATTTAAAATAAATATTTTACAAATTTACTGTGCCAATTATGTTAGATTTAGATAAAAATAAAATCATCTAACATTTTCACCAGGATTGAAGAAAAAAAAAAATCAGACAGGTAGTGCCTGCCAGCATGGACAGTGTGCATGTCAAATAAGTGATATCATCGCTGTTTTCGTACCTCCGGTAATAAATTACTTTTAATTCATAAGACTTATTTTCAGGAGTCACAGTTATCAGTGAAATATGGCGCTCGTGTAATCAAAAGGTCTGCCTGGGAATGTGAATTGGCCTTGAACCTAAACACTTCCATTCATAGAGTACTGAAAGAATATAGTGGACACACAGCTCCGCCGTTTTCCAATAGTTTTCCACAGGCTCTTACTGTAAAAGGCTATAAAATAGCCAAGACACATGGACGTGTGCCATACCCCATGTATGGACCAAAAACTTTTAAACCCTCTCTTCTATGACCACCTCATCAAAAATGCGAAACAGTGAGTACTTTCTCTATAGTTCATTTATGCTACGGTGCTGTTTATCTGTATTATGCAATGATGTTTAATTTGAAAAATTGTTTATACATAAGGAAAAGACGGTATAATTCATTATTGATTTAAATAGCCCAGACTAGGTATTTGTTTTATCCACATTATGCTATTAGTATTTTTATCTGCTGTAACTGGTGATACAGATATTAAAATGTATCTACTATATTAATTTATCAAAGTATGGGTTTAAAAGTATGGAGCATTGTATTATGATATCGATGTGATACTGTAACGATCACCAGCTGGAGTGCCCTCGAGAGCCACCAGAGGGCGCTCCACAATAGACTATGATCTCTTTCTCACAAACTACATTTCCCATACTCACTGCCTGGACTCATCATCACTGATTACATTCACCTGTACCTCATTGTCACTGATTGTATTCACCTGTGTCTTGTCATCCTGCTAGTCTCAGTCTATTTATACCATGTTCATTCATTCACTCACTGCGAAGTCTTGTTGTACTGTGTGTCTGCATTTCTGAGCGTTTTCCCGTGTTTGTTTTCTATTTTTGACTTTGGATTGTTCTTGGACTCTGATTATTGCTGCCTGCCCTGACCTCTGCCTGTTTCTTGGATTCTCTCTGTCTTTTCTCCATTGTCCTGTTTGCTGATACTTGACCCTGCCTGTACGACTATTCTATAATAAAGCTGCATTTGGATCTTCACCTCCAAGTCTCGGAGCAGTTCATGACAGAAGACTTCGCCACACCCAGATCCAGCAGCACAGATCTCACCTGATCTTCCCAGCATGAGCCGGGAGTTCGCCGGTCAGATCGCGGCCTTGGCCCTGGATAGCCGCGACCTGTTCCAGTATACCTGGGGGTTTGCCCCTCTCGCTGCCTCCTGCTCTCTCGGTGATGAGGCGATTAAGCTGTGTTACCGACTAGGGGCTAAGGAGGTCGACCCGAGGGAGCTCCCCGATCTCTCGGGTCTGAATTGGAGAGAGGCACTCGGCCGATGTCTGGAGAGCTTCCTTCCGCGGTACGCCAGGTCATCATCTGATCTCCACGTCCAGCCAGAGACCGTCCAGCCAGAGACGGCCGAGCAAGAGGCTGCTGTTCACGTCACGCCTGCCGAGCAAGAGGCTGCTGTTCACGTCACGCCTGCCGAGCAAGAGGCTGCTGTTCACGTCACGCCTGCCGAGCAAGAGGCTGCTGTTCACGTCACGCCTGCCGAGCAAGAGGCTGCTGTTCACGTCACGCCTGCCGAGCAAGAGGCTGCTGTTCACGTCACGCCTGCCGAGCAAGAGGCTGCTGTTCACGTCACGCCTGCCGAGCAAGAGGCTGCTGTTCACGTCACGCCTGCCGAGCAAGAGGCTGCTGTTCACGTCACGCCTGCCGAGCAAGAGGCTGCTGTTCACGTCACGCCTGCCGAGCAAGAGGCTGCTGTTCACGTCACGCCTGCCGAGCAAGAGGCTGCTGTTCACGTCACGCCTGCCGAGCAAGAGGCTGCTGTTCACGTCACGCCTGCCGAGCAAGAGGCTGCTGTTCACGTCACGCCTGCCGAGCAAGAGGCTGCTGTTCACGTCACGCCTGCCGAGCAAGAGGCTGCTGTTCACGTCACGCCTGCCGAGCAAGAGGCTGCTGTTCACGTCACGCCTGCCGAGCAAGAGGCTGCTGTTCACGTCACGCCTGCCGAGCAAGAGGCTGCTGTTCACGTCACGCCTGCCGAGCAAGAGGCTGCTGTTCACGTCACGCCTGCCGAGCAAGAGGCTGCTGTTCACGTCACGCCTGCCGAGCAAGAGGCTGCTGTTCACGTCACGCCTGCCGAGCAAGAGGCTGCTGTTCACGTCACGCCTGCCGAGCAAGAGGCTGCTGTTCACGTCACGCCTGCCGATCCAGAGACTGAGCTTCACGTCACTTCTGCCGATCCAGAGACTGAGCTTCACGTCACTTCTGCCGATCCAGAGACTGAGCTTCACGTCACTTCTGCCGATCCAGAGACTGAGCTTCACGTCACTTCTGCCGATCCAGAGACTGAGCTTCACGTCACTTCTGCCGAGCCTGATCCTGAGCTTCACGTCACTTCTTCTGATCCTGAGCCTGATCCTCTTCCTCTTTCTGAGCCTGTGTCTACGGACAAGATGGCCGCCTCCGAGCCAGTGTCTACGGACAAGATGGCCGTCTCCGAGCCAGTGTCTACGGACAAGATGGCCGCCTCCGAGCCAGTGTCTACGGACAAGATGGCTGATTCAGAGACGGTTCACGTTACGTCTGCCGAGCCAGAGTCTGTTCCTGTTCCTGAGCCAGAGCCAGAGTCTGTTCCTGTTCCTGAGCCAGAGCCAGAGTCTGTTCCTGTCCTAGTTCCTGAGCCGGTGTCTGTTCCTGAGCCGGTGCCTGTTCCTGCGCCGTGGCCGGCCGAAGGGTCTTCACCGCCGTGGCCGCCCGAAGGGTCTTCACCACCCTGGCCGCCCGATGGACTGTCTGCTCCGCCCTGGCCGCCCGATGGACTGTCTGCTACGCCCTGGCCGCCCGATGGACTGTCTGCTCCGCCCTGGCCGCACGATGGACTGTCTGCTCCGCCCGGGCCGCCCGATGGACTGTCTGCTCCGGCCTGGCCTTCCGTCCTGTCGCAGTCTCCAGGTCCTCTTCTGCTCCACGGACCTGGCCCTCCATCCCGCCCCCGGATCCGCCTCCATGCCACCACCCACCTGGACAGTTTTGGAGCGTCTGGAAGCCGCTCATTGGGGGGGGGCTATGTAACGATCACCAGCTGGAGTGCCCTCGAGAGCCACCAGAGGGCGCTCCACAATAGACTATGATCTCTTCCTCACAAACTACATTTCCCATACTCACTGCCTTTGCAATACAGATTCATCTGTTCATCTGTCAATTGTTCATCAAAGACTTTTCTTTGAGAGCCGTCAACATTCAGTGTTTATAGGAATAAATGACCGTGGATAATATAAGTGATACTATTTCTGTTTGAGAACTAAATTGATACTTTGTGTGATTCCACAACATAGATAGAGGGAAGGTTGCACTAAACAAAGTATTGACGTGCTGCAAGTATTACTTACTTAAGTTACTTATAAGTAAGTTTTAACGCGAAAAGTAAACGCATGCTGTTTTACACTTAAACTATTACAACAGAATCGCACCTGACTATTGCACTGAGAGAGGTGTAATCATTAAGACTGTTAAACAAAGTTTGGTGTTTAAAATTATTTCTAGTGATCAACTTGCTAAAAAATAAATACAACATGAGCCATACAGAAAAGCCACTTGTGATCAGTTTTGTATGTTTGTAATTGACATTTTATATACTAGTCAATTAGGCCGTTTTCATCTTGCTTCTTTTTGTTTTTGTACAGTTTGCAAAAACTATAGTCCTTCTACATGAGAGTGTTTAAGACTAAACAAATCATATTTCTTTTAGAATATTATTTCTAAAATTAGTTATTATTTTCATATTTCTGCTATGTCTAAGAAACAACGACATGAAAGATGAGTATTGCTGTTTTTCTGTTACCTATAATACTATTATACTTCAAACTCGTCTAGCTATTGCCCATTTCACAGCACAGTCGGTTATTTTTTCTACGTGGCTAAACAACGGTTAAGCTAATGAATTACCATTGATATTTTTACGTGAAAGGTAGGATGATTCATTTTTTTTATTCCGTCTACACCGTTTCTTTGACACAAGAGTTTTAGTCAGGGGTCTTTTAGGCCTGATCCAGAAAACAGACGGTAAGCAGTAAGTTATGAAAACATGTGGTAAGCAGTTTTTGGCCTCATTATCAAAATGTTTTAACATATCGTAAATATCAATTGTTAGATAAATTATATCTAACTATCAGCAGTTATATGTGAAACACGCTCAGTCACATTAGAGTTGGATTCTTGTTTATATTGAACATTGTTATTGAACCGCATGTTTAACAGTGCTAGTGTTCACCACGGTTTCATTTTTAACAACACTATCGTAACCCTTATCGTATTTTGTATGGTGTCTTCTTTACACTTTCACCCATGGATATCGGTTTCCTACAGTTAGCTGTAGTGAACTCTAGGGTCTTCTCTTTGTTCATATACGACAGTATTCACATGAATTGGCTTGATTTAATAAAATGATACCACATTATTTTATTATACCATTTTTAAATAACGCTTAAATGTACATTTTATATTTTAACCCTAGAATACCGCACAAGGATCTCTGAAATATTTTTCTTTGTAAAACATCTAGGTAGATCTATGTTTTTAAAATCTATGTTCTAAAATCTCAAAATCTGGGCCTACAACAAAACACAGTGCATCCGTGTACGATGTTTGATCAGAAAATTACTTTTGTCGCTTTGTTTGAAGAAACACTTTAATCAGCTGGTGCTTGATAACTATTAAAATTATTAAACAACCCTCAATTCGGTAATGACGCGATATTGATATCACGTTTTAATTTCAACTCAATGCGCTAAAGGTTTATAACTGAACGTCTTATAGTGGGTAAAAGTTAACTTAAAGCATGCGTAAAATAGAAATACATCCTAGCTACTTTCTAATATATAAAAATTTTTTACCTCCTATAGAATAAGTTGTGTAATACTGTTTTTATGAGCTCGGACATGACCACAAAATACAATTGTGTCATTTTTTATTTCAACATAGTGAAGAAAAAAAAGTAAAACAATGACGACATTTACAGGTGATCCAGCCAGAATACAAAGTCGCGGCACGCAATCATGTTTTGCTCTAGGGCATAGCTGACCAGACTTTGAACTATTTCATCAACATCTGTTTTTACATTTTTTGACAACAGTGACACACAGACATCTGTTACAAACGTACACATGCAGAGTAGATCGTCAACTTCGAATTCCTCACGAGATTCAAGCATCACATCCAGAACTTTTCTGAGGATTACGCCGATCGGTTCTTTGCCGTTTAAAAACATTGGCGTAAAATCTGTCCAGGATCCAACCAAGCCTCTTATGACATCCATTTCTTTTTTGAGATTTTTTACACGTTTGGTATCCCTCGCACAATCGTTATTCTCATCAAACGCACCCTCGATGATCCTGTGCATCAAGCTAACCATCGGGCCTCTAAAATGATCTTTAAACATAGAGTCTAGCGTAGCTCTTAAACGACACTCTTTCCCCGTGGCGCACTCACACGCCGGATGGCGCAGTGTCCCCGCTACGCCAGAACTCAACGGGGAGTCGCTCTCCATCAGTTTTTGCGTCGCCATTTCTGAAGTTTTCAGATTTTTCGGTCCCCTATTCGATGGTGAAAGATTCTGTTAGTTCCTGGAATCTCCTGGAAGTCCTTACAGCACAATCGTACAGGCCTTGTACCAACAAAGTTTTTGGGTCAGAAGTGTGAGTCGAAAAAAGTGTAGTTTGCGTCTGACAAACATGAACTTCTGATCAGTTCCTTCGACTTTTGAGCAATGTTGCAGTAGCACAGCAGTCCGCAACTATTAGAGCTAGAGCCAGGGGTTGTGCGATAACTGAGGCTGGGCTCTGTGTAGAGTTTTTTAGGACAACTGATAGTGCTCAGCCCGCCCCATAGGAGGAGTTGTATAGGGATGTCATTTTCTTCACTACTTCAATATATATGATTGTATACTCAAAAGTATAACGTTGAAATAAAAAAAATGACAATTTATTTTATAGTCATGTCCGATCTCATTAAAACCTTACATCTATATTGCATTTGAAATATTTCAAAGACCCTCGCGCCACATTCGATGTCCACTTAACGCCCCAAAATATAACTATAGTAATAAACTAGGATAATATACTATTTAAATGAATACCGTGGTTTAATGCATATCAAGTGTTGTATACAAGCAAAGAGATGCCGAGAAAACCAAGAGCTTGCTAATTGTGCTAACGAATTGTTTGCAACGAATTGTTAGCAACAAGTTCTGTAAAAAGCATTTAGAAAGTAAGGCTTTAAGTTAACTTTTACCCCCTATTAAGACGTTCAGTTATAAACCTTTAGCGCATTGAGTTTAAATTAAAACGTGATATCAATATCGCGTCATTACCGAATTGAGGGTTGTTTAATAATTATCAAGCACCAGCTGATTAAAGTGTTTCTTCAAACAAAGCGACAAAAGTAATTTTTTGATGAACTGTGTTTTGTTGTAGGCCCAGATTTTGAGATTTTAGAACATAGATTTTAAAAACATAGATCTACCTAGATGTTTTACAAGGAAAAATATTTCAGAGATCCTTGTGCGGTATTCTAGGGTTAAAATATAAAATGTACATTTAAGCGTTATTTAAAAATGCTATAATAAAATAATGTGGTATCATTTTATTAAATCAAGCCAATTCATGTGAATATTGTCGTATATGAACAAAGAGAAGACCCTAGAGTTCACTACAGCTAACTGTAGGAAACCGATATCCATGGGTGAAAGTGTAAAGAAGACACCATACAAAATACGATAAGGGTTACGATAGTGTTGTTAAAAATGAAACCGTGGTGAACACTAGCACTGTTAAACATGCGGTTCAATAACAATGTTCAATATAAACAAGAATCCAACTTTAATGTGACTGAGCGTGTTTCACATATAACTGCTGATAGTTAGATATAATTTATCTAACAATTGATATTTACGATATGTTAAAATATTTTGATGATGAGGCCAAAAACTGCTTACCACATGTTTTCATAACTTACTGCTTACCGTCTGTTTTCTGGATCAGGCCTAAAAGACCCCTGACTAAAACTCTTGTGTCAAAGAAACGGTGTAGACGGAATAAAAAAAATGAATCATCCTACCTTTCACGTAAAAATATCAATGGTAATTCATTAGCTTAACCGTTGTTTAGCCATGTAGAAAAAATAACCGACTGTGCTGTGAAATGGGCAATAGCTAGACGAGTTTGAAGTATAATAGTATTATAGGTAACAGAAAAACAGCAATACTCATCTTTCATGTCGTTGTTTCTTAGACATAGCAGAAATATGAAAATAATAACTAATTTTAGAAATAATATTCTAAAAGAAATATGATTTGTTTAGTCTTAAACACTCTCATGTAGAAGGACTATAGTTTTTGCAAACTGTACAAAAACAAAAAGAAGCAAGATGAAAACGGCCTAATTGACTAGTATATAAAATGTCAATTACAAACATACAAAACTGATCACAAGTGGCTTTTCTGTATGGCTCATGTTGTATTTATTTTTTAGCAAGTTGATCACTAGAAATAATTTTAAACACCAAACTTTGTTTAACAGTCTTAATGATTACACCTCTCTCAGTGCAATAGTCAGGTGCGATTCTGTTGTAATAGTTTAAGTGTAAAACAGCATGCGTTTACTTTTCGCGTTAATACTTACTTATAAGTAACTTAAGTAAGTAATACTTGCAGCACGTCAATACTTTGTTTAGTGCAACCTTCCCTCTATCTATGTTGTGGAATCACACAAAGTATCAATTTAGTTCTCAAACAGAAATAGTATCACTTAAATTATCCACGGTCATTTATTCCTATAAACACTGAATGTTGACGGCTCTCAAAGAAAAGTCTTTACCTAAAATACATACAGTCCAACATGTGAAACAGTGACATGGGCTAGCTATCTGAATAGTAATAAAACCATAATTTGCAAACTTTGTCTATTTATTATAAACGGTGCTTGTCACCCCTCCTTTCTTAGTGATTTGGTCTTTTGAATTCAAGTATAAGATTATGTTTTAAAGTTAGACCATAGTCTTTACAAGAGTGTGGAACTTTGCATCACTACGGTGTGACAAAATATGTTGGCGTGTAAAAATACATCCAAACATTTAAGCACAACTATTTACACACATACTAAGCAGGATAATATCTAATTGTAGATTGTGAACACACCATTATCTGATTATTTGGGGTCAGAGAACGATTTTTGAACAAAATTTTGTGCTGGATGTAAAAAATAAAGGTATTAGTTAATAACAAAAACTTTAAATCAACATGAAAACGTCTCGGTTACGTATGTAACCCTCGTTCCCTGAGTACAGGGAACGGAGACGTGTCGTCGGGGGAGTTCCCTGACGAATTGGGATCACGCTAGGGAGCCAATTGCCTTCGAGAGAATTAAAACGAGCCAATGGAATTGGCATGCAAGATTTGCATTCCGCAGCCCGCCTACCAGCGCGTGTATAAAAAGCGGAAGTAAATATTGCGTAATGCTTTTCGCTGAGGAGCCGAACAGTGTCCAGTCCCCCGCGAAGGTACAGCAACATGGCGAGGGGACGACACGTCTCCGTTCCCTGTACTCAGGGAACGAGGGTTACATACGTAACCGAGACGTTCCCTTTCGTCCTGGGAACTCCGGCGTGTCGTCGGGGGAGTTCCCTGACGAATTGGGATCCCTAACAAAACGCCATGGTGCTGGCCCCTTCCAGCGCCCAGCTAAGCTACCCTAAGAGTTTCACAAATTACGGGAGCTAGCAAGGGAATCACACTGCTGTTCCGCAAGACCCACACAGTGGATTGGATAACACTGGGAAAGCGTGCCCAACCCGAAAACAGGGGAAGGGAACGCTGCGGAAGCCAGATGCCTGAAGAAGGCCTGGAATACACATATGTACTAGCCCAGAGGGATAGTGAAACATATGGCAGTCCCTGAGGTAGTCCCCTCCAAGGGGAGTGGGAGCGTACTCAACAGGGACGACAGAACGAGTCTGTCAAGGGGAAGACACGGCTGGACTGCACGTGGCATAATGGGTCACCGAAGAGACCACTGGACATAACACCCAGTCTACACAACAACTCCCTAAGAGGTGGTAGACCTGGCGCCGGCGGTCCGCCACGCCTGGCACCGAAGGGGTGATGGAGGAACTCACGAGGCTAACCAACGTAGGGCGCCAACGGAGCGAAAGACGCACGTATCCGGCTGAGGCACGGAGTGGCGTAGCAAGCCGACACAACCTATTCCCTCGCACCACTGGCCGTAGCGAGTACTCGGGAGGAAATAGGTTCCACACGTAGGCTATAGAATCTAGCGAACGTGTTCGGTGTCGCCCAGCCCGCAGCTCTACAAATGTCTGTCAGCGAGGCGCCTTGAGCCAACGCCCAGGAGGCGGCAACACCTCTCGTAGAGTGAGCACGCAACCTGGGAGGACAAGGCTCACCCGAAGCTTCATACGCTTGGGTGATAGCATCCACTAACCAGTGAGCTAACCTCTGCTTGGAGACGGCCTTCCCCTTCTGCTGGCCTCCGTAACAGACAAAGAGCTGATCTGAGGTCCTGAAGCTTTGCGTTCTGTCAGTGTAAACCCACAGGGCGCGGACTGGACAGAGAAAAGCTAGGGCTGGGTCTGCCTCCTCCTGGGGCAGCGCTTGCAGGTTCACTACCTGATCCACGAAGGGAGTGGTAGGAACCTTGGGCACATATCCGGGCCGGGGTCTCAGAATCACGCGAGAAAGGCCCGGCCCGAACTCTAGGCACGATTCGCCGACCGAAAAAGCCTGCAGATCCCCGACCCTCTTAAAAGAGGTCAATGCCAACAGGAGCGCTGTCTTAATGGACAGGATATTCAGCTCCACTGTCAGCAAAGGCTCGAAGGGAGGACTTTGAAGAGCTCTCAGTACCAGAGCTAGGTCCCAAGAGGGTACAGAGTGCAAAACACGAGGTGGATTTAACCTCCTAGCACCCTTGAGGAATCTGATGATCAGGTCGTGCTTCCCCACGGACTTACCTTCTACTACATCGTGATGTGCGGCTATTGCGGCAACATACACTTTGAGGGTGGAGGGAGACAGCCTTCTCTCCAACCCATCTTGTAGGAAGGAAAGCACGACTCTGATCGGGCAAGTTCGGGGGTCCTCCTGGTGGGAGGAACACCATTCGACGAATAGGTTCCACTTCAACGCATAGAGGCGCCTCGTAGAGGGGGCTCTAGCAGAAGTGATGGTGTTTACCACTGCCTGTGGTAGATCACCTAGAACCTCCGCGTCCCATCCAGGGACCAGACATGGAGTTTCCAGAGGTCTGGACGCGGGTGCCATAGAGTGCCCCGTCTCTGAGAAAGGAGGTCCTTCCTCAGAGGAATCGGCCAAGGAGGGGCTGTCGTGAGGAGCATGAGTTCCGTGAACCAAGTCCTGGTGGGCCAATACGGCGCCACTAACAGGACCTGCTCCTCGTCCTCCCTGACCTTGCACAGAGTCTGTGCAAGAAGGCTCACTGGGGGAAACGCATACTTGCGCAGGTCCCGGGGCCAGCTGTGAGCCAGGGCGTCCGTGCCGAGGGTCCCCTCGGACAGGGAGTAAAACCACTGGCAATGGGTCGTGTCCGGAGAGGCAAACAGGTCTACCTGTGCGAGTCCGAAAACACTCCAGATCAGCTGAACCGCCTGGGGATGGAGTCGCCATTCTCCTGGCAGGGGAGGCAACCGTGAAAGCTCGTCTGCCACACGGTTGAGCTCCCCTGGAACATGAGTGGCGCGAAGCGACCTCAGATGCTTCTGACTCCATAGGAGGAGGTGGGAGGCGAGTCGCGACATGCGGCGGGAGCGTAGACCACCTTGTCGGTTGATGTACGCAACGGTCGCAGTGCTGTCCGTACGGACCAGTACATGCTTGTCTTTGAGGAGCCCCTTGAGGCGGCACAAAGCCAAGCGTACTGCTTGCAACTCTAGGCAGTTGATATGCCAATGCAGCTGGGCAGACCCGAGACTGCATGCCCTTTGTACGTGGCCCCCCACCCCATGGCAGAGGCATCTGTGAAAACCACAGCATGCCTGGAAACCTGGACTAGGGGCACTCCGGCCCGTAGAAACGCAGGATCCGACCACGGGGAGAAGGTTTGGCGACAGTGCGGGGTTACTTTGACCCGGAACGTGCCGCTCTGCCACGCCCACCTCGGGACTCGATCGTGAAGCCAGTGCTGGAGCGGTCTCATATGTAATAGGCCGAGCGGCGTTACTGCGGCTGCGGCTGCCATATGCCCCAGGAGCCTCTGAAATTGTTTCAGTGGGACCGCTGTCCTGCCTCGAAAGGACCTGAGGCAGGTGAGCACTGACTGGACGCGCTCCTCCGTGAGGCGCGCTGTCTGGGCGACCGAGTCCAACTCCATACCGAGATAAGAGATCCTCTGCACGGGGCAGAGTTTGCTCTTGTCCCAGTTGACCTGAAGCCCCAACCGGCTGAGGTGCCGTAGCACCATGTCCCTGTGATCGCACAACATATCTCGCGAGTGAGCCAGAATGAGCCAGTCGTCGAGATAGTTGAGAATGCGAACGCCCTGTTCTCTCATGGGAACAATGGCCGCCTCCGCGACTTTCGTGAAGACGCGGGGTGACAGGGCCAGCCCGAAGGGTAGGACTTTGTACTGATACGCTCGACCCTCGAAAGCAAACCGTAGAAATGGTCTGTGTCGAGGAAGAATCGAGACGTGAAAGTACGCGTCCTTCAGGTCGATCGCTGCAAACCAATCCTGGGGACGGATGCATTCGAAAATGCGCTTCTGCGTGAGCATCTTGAACGGGAGTTTGTGCAGGGCCCGATTCAAAACTCGCAGGTCCAGGATTGGTCGTAACCCACCGCCTTTCTTGGGTACAATGAAGTAGGGGCTGTAAAACCCGGACCTCATCTCAGCAGGAGGGACCGGCTCGATCGCGTCCTTCGCCAGCAGGACATCGATCTCTTTCCGCAGGACAGGGGCATCCACTGACCGCACACGGGTGAAGTGGATGCCCCTGAACCTGGGAGGCCGGCGTGCAAACTGAATTGCATAGCCGAACCGAATGGTGCGGATGAGCCATCGAGACGGAACCGGAAGCGCTAGCCAGGCTTCCAGGTACCGAGCCAATAAGCCCACCCGAACCACCGGCGTACCCGCGGAGGGGCAGCGAGGTGGAAGGCAGGGACCTGGCTGCAGTGGCGATGTAGCCACTGGAAGCGGGGTCTGGGCGTGGAGTTTGCCAGAGACCTGCTTCCACCGAGGGGCAGACGGCAGAGAGAGCCCGTGGGCTTTCTGCTGCGGGCTGCCCCGTGGCGAGAGGAGGGGAAGAGACGAGGTACGAGGCCCTGCCTCCTCGTGAGCTGGTCTCTGCCCCTCTGGGCCCAGCCGCCGAGAGGAGCGACGCAACCGAGGAAGCGTCGCCGCTCTCTGCAGACTGGGAAGAGGGGAACGGGAGCGATGCTGCTCGGTGACAGCATCCACTGCCATCCTGACCCTCTTGGATGGAGGAGACTGTGTGCCCACCAGTCTCGACCGAGGATGACCTGAAGGAGGAAGGAGAAACTGCTCTTTTAATGAATTTTTGGGTACCGCTGACCGAGTGGCCAGCGGCGGAACAGAAAGATTTACATGAAACAAAAAATTCTCCGCCCGGCCCTCCCCCGGGGGAAGGAGGCGTGCAGGGGCACCCTCCCGAAAAGCAGTCGTCCGGTCCTCCTTCAGGTCGCCCGTCTCAGGGCCGCTTCCCTCCCTTCCTTTTTCGGGAAGGGGCCGGGGGCGTCTGAGCGGGCTTGGCCGACCTCTTACGACCAGACTTCCTCACTCTAGGGTTGGAAGGCTGCGCTGGAGGGGGAGCTGGTGCCGGAGGACGGCCTCGGCGACGGGAAGCAGCCGGAGGTTCTACAGCAGCAGAAGACGGACCCGCAGCAGCCCGTCTCCTGTGCAGGACGTGCCGTATCGCCTCCGACTGTTTCTGGGCGGCGGAGAACTCTTGGGCTAAGGTCTCCACCGCGTCGCCGAAGAGGCCGCCCTGGGAAATGGGGAAGTTGAGAAGTTTGTTCTTCTCCGCTTCCCGCATCTCAGCCAGGGTCAGCCACAGGTGGCGCTCCTGGACCACCAAAGTGGACATCGCCCGACCCAGCGAACGTGCGGCGACTTTCGTCGCCCGAAGGGCGAAGTCCGTCGCCACACGCAGCTCCTGCAACAGAGCCGGGTCAGGACCACCCGCCTGCAAGTCATGGAGCGCCTTCGCTTGATGGACTTGCAAAAGCGCCATGGCATGCAGGGTGGAAGCGACGTCTCCACACGCCACGTAGGCATCCTTGGTCAGACCAGAGGAAAACCTACAGGCGCGGGAGGGGAGTGAAGGGGCACCCCGCCAAGCGGAAGCGGTCTTTGGACACAACTGCATCGCAACCGACCGCTCCACTGGGGGGATTCCCTCGTACCCATGCGCCGCTCCACCGTCCAGGGTGGTGAGGAGGGAGGAGCGAGGATGTCCACGCCTGGTCGCCAGAGGGGCCAGCCAAGACTTCCTCAACTCCTCATGCACTTCAGGGAAGAATGGGACTGGAGCAGGCCGCGGGGCAACAGCACGGCCCGCCCCAATACACCAGTCATCCAGCCGCAAAGGTTCGGGACCTTGCGGAGGGTTCCACACAAGCCCGACATTCGCGGCCGACCGTTCGAGCATAGCGGCCATTTCTGGATCCGGCTCAGGCTGAACCACCACACCCGAAGGGGGCAGTCCCGCCGAGTCATCACCAGAAGATGACCGCTCCTCCTCCGATGCCGCGATCGACATCTGATCCTCAGGTGGTGCCCCGAAGGAGACAACCGGAACCACCCGAGGGGGCTCCGGCTGCTCCAACGGAAGCGCCGATGGCCGCGAGCTACTAGAGGTGTGAGGAGCCCGATAGGATCTTTCACCAGTTGAAACATTACTCACAGTAATCCTCATACGCTCACTAACAGGAATCACAGAAGTAGCCGCCTGCCGAACTGAACCGGCAGACGAACTAGATCTGGGATTTTCTGAAGGGACTCCCCCATGTTTCAGGGTTCTCAGTCTCGAACGCAGCGTCGCGAGAGTCATTTTCCCACAATGAGAGCATGACTCATCCACAAACGCCGCCTCAGCGTGCGCTAAGCCCAAGCACGAGAATCAGTATTTGTGGCCATCATCCTGAGGGAGAGATCGACCGCATCCAGAAACGCACGGGTGAAACGTCATCCTGAAAAGGACGCGAAACACCCGTGTTGCTCTTTTAGAAGGAAGAAAAAAATTCACTTTAATGTGCCGAGGCACAGAGGAACCACCGCGGCAGACAGACGGGGAAACTGCAAGCCCGAGTGCTGCACTCACTACCCAATACCAGCCGTTAAAACAGCTTTTTGTTTTTAAAGCCAGCCGCGGGAAGCGATGGTCGCTCGAAGTGCCGTCACACCAGCAGCAGAGGATCTTCTCTCCTTCCAAAGACGCTCGTTCTTCTCTTTCTTTTTAAATGAAGCTTTCTCGAAGGACACAGCAGCTCAAAGAGACACACTGGAGGCTCCGAAGCTAAAAGCATTACGCAATATTTACTTCCGCTTTTTATACCCGCGCTGGTAGGCGGGCTGTGGAATGCAAATCTTGCATGCCAATTCCATTGGCTCGTTTTAATTCTCTCGAAGGCAATTGGCTCCCTAGCGTGATCCCAATTCGTCAGGGAACTCCCCCGACGACACGTCGGAGTTCCCAGGACGAAAGGGAACCATAATATAGATAAATAAAATATAGTTTGAAAATTACTTCCATAATATTTTCCTTTAATAAAGCTATGCCCGTATCACCCACCACAAAGTTTTGCGTTTGTGGTTGAGACCTCGCAGAGATTACACCAATATTAGGGTTCTCAAACATTGCCTGTTTTTTTTAAGGAATACAAACTTTACCAGTGTTTATTATGTGCAATATATCATTATATGGCCAGTTTGTTTTCTTCTTACTTGTACAATATACTTGGTTCTAAATACAAAAATGAAAACTCCATCACCAATCAATTATTAAAAACATTTTATTTTTTAAAAACTGTTTAAGTACATAATGCCAAACAATAGGCTACAACAGTTGTTATTGCAGTTTCTTCATGAGAGATTCTTCATGCTTGAACAAAGCGTTGACCAGGTCGTTGGCAATGCTTTCACAATTCACATAGTCAAGCGGTTCCCTCGTCTTCATCTGGTGTGTTGGATTCGCTCGCACATTTGTAACTGATTCATTGATTCATAACCAACAGGAAAAAGGAAAATGAAGGCAAAATGGGAAAGAATATAAAGATTGAATCTAACCTTGTATTATACTGTTTCTCTTCTTTCCCAATATCCCCGTTTGGGCAGTATTTGGCTTTGATCAAATCTGCAGTAAATAAATAAGGTTGATAAGTCTGCAGTAAAATAAATGTCTGATAAAGGCTATAGTAATAGTTACAATTCTGAGTCTGAATAATCCAGGAGCATGACACCGCATAAAATAAATTCTACAAAACTCGACCCAATAGTACCAAAAAAAAAAAACAATTCTGTATTGCAAATTTGTACATGACACTGTTAGACCAGAATGTAACCTTCCTTAAAATTAGTCCCAAATAGTTAACTACGACTGATTAATTAAGAATAATTTTATACATTACATAGGCGAAAACAGGTTTAATAGTTTCTCGTGTATTAATAGTTTCTCGTGTATTACACTTATAATATGCAGGCACATTTGGTTTGGCAGAAGTCATATTGATCTCAAAGGAGTCAAGAGTTAAACCAGTTATGATCGGCGAAAACACATGGCCATCCTCAGATGCAGAGATTTTGCCTGTTTACATAAAATATCTGTCAGTTCATCTGTCAATTGTTCATTATACATAGAGTGCAACAGTGCCTCCCCAACCCCTTTTCATTCTTATTTCCTATAGTGATTTAAAAAAAATATATATTTATATATAAATATGCAAAATATGCATATATAGCTTATACAAACATTTCAGTATTTTGAGAGGGTAGGGAGACTATGTCATTCGCAGTGCTTCATAGGAGTGCCCAGAGCTATTTTGGAGTGTGTTGCTTTTTTTAAAAACTATGTTTGACATAATTTTCACTACAGCATAATGGCTCATGGGTAATGTAGTTTTCACCAGGAGTTCAACTGTGAAACACGATTATTTACAAAAAATAAGCTGAAGGCTTTATCAGAAGCAAATACCATGTATTAACAACCTCTTAGCTCACAGTAGGTCTGTCTTTAAAATGAATTTCCGTATGGAGAAAGTAAATGTTTTTACTCCCAGAAACCACCTGTTGTACTCTATAATGTTTTCTCATTAAAAATAAAATATAAACCATACTAACATGTTACTTGGATGCCTGATTGTCCTGCAGTGTTTGCTGTCTCTAGAGAGAGAGAGAGAAGGAAAGACCATGTTATTTTAAATGGCAATGAAAAGCGCTAGCCTATATAAATAGCTTTGACTTGACTTTTATATGTTTTGCTTATCACATTGTGACAGTGTCATTCATATAGCTTACATGTTAAACAATTTATCATGCAAATTGCTAAAAGTTAAAATCAAAGACAGCGTAAAAGAAGAATTAAAAAGTAACCTACCAAAATTTAAAAAGTAAGTAACTGAAGAGGAATTAAATAGCCCTATGCACATATAAGCATGTCTGACTAAAATGATCTCTAAATAAGATTTAAAACTGAATAAATCCAAAACATTTATTTTAAGGTCCTTATGGAAACACCGCAGCTTAAATAAACGATGCTGGAGATTTTAGTTACATCAGATAAAAAATACAACAGTTAAAACAACATAGCATAATGCAAAATAAACATTGCTGTAAAACAGTCATGTTAAACTGATACTTTTGTGATATGGTTTAAAAAAAAACATAGCATAATGAACATAAACAATGTTGTACATTTTTAAAATCATACTTTATGATAAATTAATATAGTAGATACATGTTAATATCTGTATCACATCGATATCATAATACAATGCTCCATACTTTTAAACCCATACTTTGATAAATTAATATAGTAGATACATTTTAATATCTGTATCACCAGTTACAGCAGATAAAAATACTAATAGCATAATGTGGATAAAACAAATACCTAGTCTGGGCTATTTAAATCACTAATGAATTATACCGTCTTTTCCTTATGTATAAACAATTTTTCAAATTAAACATCATTGCATAATACAGATAAACAGCACCGTAGCATAAATGAATTATAGAGAAAGTACTCACTGTTTCGCATTTTTGATGAGGTGGTCATAGAAGAGAGGGTTTAAAAGTTTTTGGTCCATACATGGGGTATGGCACACGTCCATGTGTCTTGGCTATTTTATAGCCTTTTACAGTAAGAGCCTGTGGAAAACTATTGGAAAACGGCGGAGCTGTGTGTCCACTATATTCTTTCAGTACTCTATGAATGGAAGTGTTTAGGTTCAAGGCCAATTCACATTCCCAGGCAGACCTTTTGATTACACGAGCGCCATATTTCACTGATAACTGTGACTCCTGAAAATAAGTCTTATGAATTAAAAGTAATTTATTACCGGTGGTACGAAAACAGCGATGATATCACTTATTTGTCATCCACACTGTCCATGCTGGCAGGCACTACCTGTCTGATTTTTTTTTTCTTCAATCCTGGTGAAAATGTTAGATGATTTTATTTTTATCTAAATCTAACATAATTGGCACAGTAAATTTGTAAAATATTTATTTTAAATGAACAGAATGATTTTCAACTTCAGTAATTTAGTAAGATTTTTTAATGAACGGCATGATTTTTAACTTCAGTAATTTAGTAAGATTTTAAATGAACAACATGCTTTTCAACTTTAGTTAAATTAGTAAACTATTTAATTTATATATGATATATTTTAATTTATACACTTTTAAAGGAACACAATGCTTTTCAACTGTTGTGTAAGATATTTCTCAATGGGGTCAGGAACGTGTCACAAAAACAGATACCAGGTCAGCCACACGCTGGTGTGACAGAGAGAAAAGACTTCAGGGGGAAACACTTGTGTTTTTTTTTCAACCATGGTGAAACAGTAAGATGATTTTATTTTTGTTTAATTTATATACTTTTAATTGAACAGCATGGTTTTTCAACTTGAGTCAGTGTCAAATATATGTGAATGACTAAATGTAAATTTTATAACCATTTCATTTAAATGAACATAATGTTTTTCAACTTTAGTGTGAAATATATGCTACATATTGTCCTCACCTGTATGTTTTTTCTTCAACTCTCTAATACATTTTTAACTGTTTGCAATTTTTGCGGCTCCACTTTATTTAAACTTTTTGTGTGAGGTTTTACATAAGCTGTATGTGTTTTTTTCTTCAACTCTAATACATTTTTAACTGTTTGGAATATTTTTTGTGACTCCATTTTATTTAAACTGAAATGCTTGATTCAGTGAATAGTTGTACATTTATTTAAACTTTTTGTGTGAGGTTTTACATAAGGTGTATGTTTTTTCTTCAACTCTGTAATACATTTTTAACTGTTTGGAATATTTTTGTGGCTCCATTTTATTTAAACTGAAATGCTTGATTCAGTGAATAGTTGTACATTTATTTAAACTTTTTGTGTGAGGTTTTACATAAGGTGTATGTGTTTTCTTCAACTCTGTAATACATTTTTAACTGTTTGGAAAATTTTTGTGGCTCCATTTTATTTAAACTGAAATGCTTGATTCAGTGAATAGTTGTACATTTATTTAAACTTTTTGTGTGAGGTTTTACATAAGGTGTATGTTTTTTCTTCAACTCTGTAATACATTTTTAACTGTTTGGAATATTTCTGTGGCTCCATTTTATTTAAACTGAAATGCTTGATGCAGTGAATAGTTGTACATTTATTTAAACTTTTTGTGTGAGGTTTTACATAAGGTGTATGTATTTTCTTCAACTCTGTAATACATTTTTAACTTTTTGGAATATTTTTTGTGACTCAATTTTATTTTATATTATTACATTTATTTAGTACATTTAGTGTTTTTTGTGTGAGGTTTTATTTTATTACATAAACTGTATGTTTCATATTATTCAACTCTAATAAATTTTTAATGTCTCCGTTTTTTAATCGGAAATGCTTCACTGAATACATTTATTTTTTACGTTTGTGTCAGATAAACTATAGCAGTTTTTTCTTATCACTTTCACACACACCTGCTATGATAAGCTTAGGCATAGCGCGGGGATGCGCTAAAAAATAACAATCCATCGCTTTGTAACTGTAAAAGTCCAATACATCTCAAACAAACTTCAAACGATTAAACAAACTGTCAACATCCATCATTTTGACAGAAGCTGTAACCGCAAGGGGCGGAACTAGATCAAACAAACTTCAAACAATCCATCGCTTTGTAACTGTAACAACAAAGTCCAATACATCTCAAACAAACTTCAAACGATTAAACAAACTGTCAGCATCCATCATTTTGACAGAAGCTGTAACCGCAAGGGGCGGAACTAGATCAAAGAAACTTCAAACAATTCCTCATTTTGACAGAAACTTTAACCGCAAGGGGCGGAACTAGGTCAAAGTTAACAGGAAGGGGCGGAACTGGGTCAAAGGTAACAGGAAGAGGTGGGACCGGAAGGGGTGGTACCGGAAGGGGCGGGACAGGAAGGGGAGGCACCGGAAGGGGCGGGACAGGTAGGGGAGGAACCGAAAGGGGCGGGACAATGGGCGGGACAGGAAGGGGAGGAACCGGAAGGGGCGGGGGAAGATCAAAGGATAGCCACGCCCACATGTCAATCAATCATTTTGACAGGTGGTACATGGTATTTACTACTTATGTGTGTATATGTCATTGACAGTGCCATCATCAACCATAACTCCCCGATGCCAGGAAAAGATTCTTGAGAACTTCATGTTAGAGCGCCCTCTACCAGATAAATCCCAACACTGGACAATGGACTTCCCATTGAAGCACTAAAGGTGAGGCCTTCTGTTGATAACGACTAATTTGACCATTGTACAAGTGTGATTGTTAAATTAACACCCTGTTCAGTTGTTCGTTTTTTTTACATGGATGTAATATACAGTAACACACAAAAAGTTGCTGTCTTGATCTTTGAGATACAATGGTGCTATATTCCACTGGGTATTCAGTGATGGTCCCATTGTAGGATCTCAGCCTCCAGAGAAAATTCCATGGGCTCTGTCTTCGGCTAAAGAATACTGGTTTTACAGACTAAACTGTGTTAAATCCATTGGGGGGATAATCTGTACTCAGTGAATTCCTCCCCTAATTTGTGCTGCATTTCCAGACTTTTGGTGTTCAAAATGTTTAATCCTATTTGCTCCACTACACTGACGTATTTTCATAGCTTTGATTTTTGGTTGGTCTGAGTGGACTACACAAGGGGATAGTGCGAATCTCATGCACAGAGACACAAAGTGGTTTCATTGGCGGCAAAAATGACCCTTCTGGCAGAAAGGAACTAGCTGAAAGGATCTGGTAAGGATTTCTAATTTGTGTGTAAATTTGTAGAGAATATACTACATTAATTGTGTAATATTTTGTCAATGACAGGTTTTGCGTAACTAGATAATATGATAATAAGATAATATGTAATATTATGGGAACGTCATTAAGTAAATTCAATTGGTAAAATCAGGTGCCATTGATTCTGAATTTGTGAAAAATGTGAATTCTAAGTACTTGTAGAGTTGCAGTTTGTTATTATTTTAAACATGGTTTATATGTAATCCCAAAATGAACGGCTGTTAAAAATGTAAATACACATTTGGGATGTTAGGCCATAAATGACTACATCTTAGTATTAAGTTACTTAACTTCAAATTTTAAACTTCCTTTTACGTTTTTAAGACAATTCTTTAGTATACTATACACTAACAATATCAGTAGTATGCTTGTGTTTTCTTAATTACTTGCTCATATTACATGGCAGCATGGACTTCACAGGTCACAGTGATTTTGCCAAGTAAGACATGTTTCTGGATCAACATATTTTGTTGATCCTGGACAAACATTTCTGTCCAAATATGTAGTCCTATCCCTACCCCTGAACCTAATCCCTACCCATAACTTATCCCTAAAATCAGAGGGAAATAATTGGTGAATAATACTGATTTAGAAGCACCTAAACCTGGTTGTAAACCAAATCTTGACAAACTGTAAACGTGTCTCTCAAATCTGATTGGTTGATTGAAATGTTGTTCCAGGATAAAACAAAGACGTTTATCTAGGAATATGTTGCACTTGGTGAAATCACGTTCATTGGCCGTCTAGTGGGGACAACCAGGAATTTGATCTTGGATCCAATATATGATTATTTATTATTGTTCATGAAATACTTATTTATGTTTACTGTTACAAATTATATATTTATAGACCCACAGGTTGGGTTTTCATGTTTTATGGGGACATTCCAAAGACATAATGATTTTTATGCTGTACAAACTGTAAATGCTATTCCATAACCCTAACCATATCCCTAAACCTACCCATCACAGAAAAAAATTCTACATTTGTACATTTTCAAACAAAATCACGTAGTATGATTTATAAACTGTTTTCCTCATGAGGACCAAAGTATTTTCCCACAAGGACAAGAATTTCTGATATTGCCATCTTTGTGGGTACATTTTGTCCCCATAATGTAGGGTATACCTGAACCACACAAACACAGACACACACACACACAGTACCCTTAAATACAGTAATATGTTTGGCAAGAGTTTTAAAGCAGACCAAGCTCTTTTGTAGGCTAAAGATTAGTCCATGTCTCCACAAGGCAGACAAACCTTTTTGAGGTACCAGGCAGAGCCTGGTGAAGCAGAAAAGTTAAATCATTAAGCTCAGATGGGTTTGACCAAAGATTGAGTGAACCCTTAATTAGCTGAAGTACCTCTGACCCGACCAGAAATTAGCAAAGAATCAGCTCAGATACGAAGACAAAGGCAAACACAGTTCTGCCAGACACACACCCAGCGCTAATTCAAGCAAGAATGCTCATAATTAGGGCTGCCGTTCCCATTCTTCAAATAATTTACGTGGGGGGAAAATCAGACTGCTTTGAAATGGTGACAGGACAGGATCCTGTCTATGTGGTTTAACGTCATGATCAACAATGTGGAAATAAAAGCTCACAATTCACTTTGAAACTTTTTTTCTGCTAAGTTGATTTCATTATAGAGACTTACTGTAATGCAGAAACTAAAGCCTCTGTTTTTTTATTGGTGTTCAAAAAGTGGTTCGTTCTCATAGCTTCATGTGACTGAATAAAATGCATTAAAGCTTGTTGCATGCTACCATTGTAATTACTGCTTCAGTAAGATAGCCCTGCAAATGTTTTCCAAAAACAGATGACTTTAAATACCATCAGATTTCAACTCCACGTGCGAATGGCTTGCCGTTGTCTATTTGGCTCGTTGGTGGTTGGGGTGACCTTTCAAACTGCAATGCTTCAGGACTCTGTCCGTGTGCATACACAACTCCGGCTTTGTTTACCAGCTCCTGGAGATAATGAGGCTCGAGGCACTGTACTCTGTCAAAACCTAGAGAGCAGAAAAAGAGCTTTTGTTCTGTGAAAAAAAGGGCTGGTCTGTTTCTGAGAGTTAGTATGTATTGGTTTACTGGCAGGTTTGCAGAGTTGAATCAATTGATCGTTCAAAGGTTTTTGGTTTGTAATAAAGCAAGATGAAACAGTTGACTAGCTTTTTAAAATTTATTGTCGCATGCACAGGGCCTTTCATAATATAAAACACTTAGCAAATCAACATTATCTAACATATCTGATTTGGATTCTTGCATCCAGCGATTGTTAGAACTGAACAGCGTTACAGAATACCAGAACACTTAAACCAAAATGGATTTCCCAGCAGTTAATTTGCTTTGCTTGAAACATCAAGAAAGAACCCTTGAGGACCACACGTCTGCCCATTGATGGTCCTCGGGGGACCTTTGCAGACTTTGTGGAGTGGGTTCGCTCCAGTGAGTGAAATTCCTGAGTCTGTTCCAGTGAGTTAAATTCCAGAGTCCGTCCAAGTCCGTCCCTGCAAAATTCCCAAGTTTGCTTCAGAGAGTGAAATTTCAGAGTCTGCTCTAGAGAGGGAAATTCTAGAGCCAGCTCTTCCTGTCAGTTCTGGCAGATCAAAGACGTGGTTTTTCCATATATGTTGCATCTTCTATGTGTGTCTGGATCACACATACCCTGTCATGGCCACGGAGGCCGCTCCTTCCTGGCTCCCTGCACTACCGGCACCTCCCTGGCTCCCTGAACTACTGGCTCCTCCATAGCTCTCTGAGCTACCGGCACCTCCCTGGCTCCCCGCACTACCGGCATCCCCCAGGATCCCTGAGCTACCAGCACCTCCCTGGCTCCCTGCATTATACCGCCATTTCCCAGGCTCCCTGAGTTACCGGCACCTCCCTGGCTCCCTGTATTATACCGGCATTTCCCAGGCTCCCTGAGTTACCGGCACCTCCCTGGCTCCCTGTATTGCCGGTACCACCTTGAGGCTTCCTGAGCTACTAGCACCTCCCTGGCTCCCTGTATTATACCGGCATTTCCCAGGCTCCCTGAGTTACCGGCGCCTCCCTGGCTCCCTGTATTGCCGTTACCCGCCTTGAGGCTTAGTTTTCTAGTGGTTAATTCTGTTTTGTCACCATAGTAACACATTGTCTCATTCATTCAGTGCAGGTGCTCCTTGTTTGGTTACCCCGTTTGCACACTCTATTTATACTCAGTCTTGGGCTGAATCCGAAATCGCCCGCTAAACCCTCAATCACTATTCCCTATGTTAGTACACTAAGGCCGGATTCACATATAGCGCCTAAAAACGCGTAGAAAACGCTGGGCGCGCCGCATTCTCCTTTTTCCAAAGCGCTAGGGCGGTTGCGCTCCGGTTGGTTCTGGTCACGTGACCCACTGTGCGCTTATGGTGCGCTTGCGGCATTCTGAAAAGTTGAGATGTTTTTATTTCGATGCGGCGCGGACGCGCTTGGAAAAAACGAGCGCGTCGCACCGCGACCGCGTCACTTCCATTATGAGCGCGCATACCGCGCGCCTACATTTGAAATAATGAACTTGAGCGCGCAAAAGCCACGATATGTGAATCGGGCCTAATACTGTTAATTTGAAGTGAATGAAAAAAAAGAGCGAGCGAATTCGGACTGCCGTTGCGTACATCGGCTGTACACTCGTTATTGCGGTGCAATGTGGGATAGAATGATTGCACTCAATAACGTCCACAATGGTTTCGAACACCTCTACCAATGTCTGTCCCCTCAAAAATGCCCTATTTGAGGGAATGGGGGGTGATTTCGGATTCAGCCTTGGTTCACCCTTTGTTCTGGTATTGGTCGTTATTTAAGCTGTTGAGTTGCGTTGTTTTCTCCTGCGTTTCCCTAGTCTTCTGTTTTTGAATTTAAATAACACTTACGTGGATTTGGATTCCTGCTCCCAGCGAGAGTTTTAACTGAACAGCGTGACATATATTAACACAAAATTGAGAAATTAATATTAACACAAAATTGAGAAATTATAATTCTTTTTTTGTCTGCTATTTTATGGCAAAACATCTAATACACCATCATTACAACATACAGTAAACAAGGTTTTTGCTCATTTTTGTCTATGAAGAGTCTCCTAACTGACAAACTGTCTGTGTAAATCTGCAGGATAATCTTAGATTTGTAAGCAGTGTATTATGTACTTTCACTAGAGTTTCTAATTGCCTTTTATTTCCATATGTGTTTGACTATAAAGTCATCATTCATTCTGTTTTTGGCCTGTGTGGCCTCTCCGACCTCTGACACCGTAACAAATATTTGTGCTCTCAACACCCACATTATGGTACACTGTGTATTCAGTTTTGCCCTGGCCCCCCAACTGTCATAAATGGTCTGTATCAGATTTTTAATGAATTTATATCAGACTTAAATTAGGACAGTAGCCCAGCTGCACACATAAGCAGTATTGTCTGGCATGTAAGCAAGGCCCATTTTTGTAATCCCTTGTAAATCGTCCAGTGTTGCCCATTGTGGTCCGAAGCTGGGACATTTTTGTTGATGCCTCTTGCCACAGGCTCAAAAGCACACATTGCACGAATATGGCTGGATAAAAAGCTGCTCTTTTGTCTCAGACCCCTCCTCTTGAGTTTCATCATGGCCCGTTATGCGTAATGTGAATGTCTCTTCACTAAGGGCAAATGCTAATTCACACCCCTCAGGCATGCTTTTAAACCTAGTCACTTAATGGCTGTTAGCATGCACACGCACACACTCACACACACACTAAACACTTTGTGTATAGCAGGATACAGTACACTGGCAAATTAATTGTTTCATCCTTTCAGTGGCCCCAAAAGAATTTGGACGCATAAGCTATGCTTAAATAAGTATAAATGTCAATGCAGTAGATAACAAAATATCAAGCGAAGGCATCTGTGATCAATTAAAATTTTCATTAGAATTAACTTCACTATCTTACTATGTATGCCTTTTTTAATCAAATGGTCCCAAGGTGATTTTTTTTGTGAGTCTATGAAGTCAGTTCTTCTAAAGTTTCCACGTGTAATCTACCATTAACTATGAACATATTCCACAAACAGAAAGTGTCTAATTTTTGAACGATTCTAATAGTTATCTGTTGTTTTATAATGTAAAATCTATCAAAGTTTGGTGAATTTGCTTGCAAAGTGTCCTTATGCTAACTTTCTTTTAAAATAAATGCCATTTGGTGTTGTGTTTGTTAGTTTTACATATATGTTTTTTTTCACGTATATGCACATGCATCGTACACGCTTGTACACTTTTATAAATGGCACATTTTCTTTTCCACAAATGTTCTCTCATACTTACAAAGTGTCTGTGTAAGACAAACAAGCTGGATGTTGGTCATGCACATTTTGTGTATGGTTCAGATAATTCTACTCTCCCCACTTTCACCATTGTCAGTTGTCTGAACTTTGACCCCCTAACTGGGAAGGTATTAGCGTTTTTGTTGTTGTTTAATTGCTCACACTTGCATTAGAAACGATTTGACACATGGGCATGGCACTGAAAGTGCAACCAAATACAAAGTATTTATTTATTTTCCGCGCGTGTGTGTGTGTGTTTGTGTGTGTGTGAGTGAGAGGGAGAGAGAGAGAGAGAGAGAGAGAGAGAGAGAGAGAGAGACAGAGAGAGAGAGAGAGAGAGAGAGAGAGAGAGAGAGAGAGAGAGAGAGAGATATTATGACTGGTGTTGTTTATTGTCAGCAGTCAAGTTGTCATTGTTTGTGTCAAACAAGTTGTGAATTTGTTGAAACATTAAAACAGGAGATCATGACTTACTCTCTGATGCTCGGAGCTCCAGTGGTTTCCTCTGTGGGTGAACGAAAACATTCGGAAGATGTTGTAGCAGAATCACTGAACAATTCCAGGATATGCTTTTTTTTCACTAGTTGTTGGGTTAAGTCTTACCCAGATACAATAGTGCTATTTTCTTATTGGCTATTGTGCAGCCCCTTTCTTTTTTTTTGATTGGCTGATAAGTGGCAGGCTCGACATAAGCCTTGATCAAGCTTAAGCGCTTGATTCCTGCCGGTTCCATAGTGAGAGTGAGAGCATATTACATACACTCATCTAAAGGATTGTAAGGAACACCTGTTCAATTTCTCATTAATGCAATTATCTAATCAACCAATCACATGGCAGTTGCTTCAATGCATTTAGGGGTGTGGTCCTGATCAAGACAATCTCCTGAACTCCAAACTGAATGTCAGAATGGGAAAGAAAGGTGATTTAAGCCATTTTGAGCGTGGCATGGTTGTTGGGCCAGACGGGCCGGTCTGAGTATTTCACAATCTGCTCAGTTACTGGGATTTTCACGCACAACCATTTCTAGGGTTTAGAAAGAATGGTGTGAAAAGGGAAAAACATCCAGTATGCGGCAGTCCTGTGGGCGAAAATGCCCTGTTGATGCTAGAGGTCAGAGGAGAATGGGCCGACTGATTCAAGCTGATAGAAGAGCAACTTTGACTGAAATAACCACTCGTTACAACCGAGGTATGCAGCAAAGCATTTGTGAAGCCACAACACGCACAACCTTGTGGCAGATGGGCTACAACAGCAGAAGACCCCACCGGGTACCACTCATCTCCACTACAAATAGGAAAAAAAGGCTACAATTTACAAGAGCTCACCAAAATTGGACAGTTGAAGACTGGAAAAATGTTGCCTGGTCTGATGAGTCTCGATTTCTATTGAGACATTCAGATGGTAGAGTCAGAATTTGGCGTAAACAGAATGAGAACATGGATCCATCATACCTTGTTACCACTGTGCAGGCTGCTGGTGGTGGTGTAATGGTGTGGGGGATGTTTTCTTGGCACACTTTAGGCCCCTTAGTACCAATTGGGCATCGTTTAAATGCCACGGCCTACCTGAGCATTGTTTCTGATCATGTCCATCCCTTTATGGCCACCATGTACCCATCCTCTGATGGCTACTTCCAGCAGGATAATGCACCATGTCACAAAGCTCGAATAATTTCAAATTGGTTTCTTGAACATGACAATGAGTTCACTGTACCAAAATGGCCCCCACAGTCACCAGATCTCAACCCAATAGAGCATCTTTGTGATGTGGTGGAACGGGAGCTTCGTGCCCTGGATGTGCATCCCACAAATCCCCATCAACTGCAAGATGCTATCCTATCAATATGGGCCAACATTTCTAAAGAATGCTTTCAGCACCTTGTTGACTCAATGCCACGTAGAATTAAGGCAGTTCTGAAGGCGAAAGGGGGTCAAACACAGTATTAGTATGGTGTTCCTAATAATCCTTTAGGTGAGTGTATATTATAAATAGTTTTTCCGCGTGAGAAATACAATGTGTGGCGGGAGTGCGTGACAAAAGACCGAGATGAGTGACTTTCAGGCTGTGCAGCTCTTTTGCAAAAAACATTTTCTTTACTTATATACTCATAGACAAAACAATTGAAGTTAATTTATTTATCAGAGTGCTAATTGTCATAGTCCATATTCAGGGGTAAATTAAACATTATGAATTAGATGAAAAAATCGCTCCTTGTGTTATATAGATAGTTTGCAGTACTTTTAGGTTTGATGTGTTCAATTAAGAATGCACTAATGTATTTGTAACATGCACTTGATGTAGATTGATAGCCTCTGGCAATCCACATTTTGACATGTTACATTTTTACTGCTGGTCAGCAATCCTATGCCAATGGTTTGATATTTCATTATTTAATTCAGTTATTCATAAAAGATTATCAAACAAGTCTGTTCCATTCTAGCAAATCATATGACTCAGACTGACAGGTGGGTGTTGCTCAAAACTTTGCACATCTTCTACGTTTAATAACCTTCTGCTAGTTTGCTGTTCTTAAAGACTGTTACATCCTTTTGCAGTGAATTGCATTGCATTTATTTAAAAGCCCTGCCGAAGTATTGGTATTTTAAGTTTGTGATCACATTTTTATTTAGTTTAGTCAACTACACCATTCTGCCTTCAAAAATAAATAAATGTATTATATTAATTTGAATGCTTAATATGTAATTGTTGCTTTTATAGTGTTACTATTATGTCTGATGTTTTTTGATAAACATCTATTCAGCACCCAAGATAATAACGCTTTAGCAGCCTTGAGTTACCAACAAAATGTCACCAACCCCTAAAGGACACGGTTGACTATTTACTATCACCTTACTTAACCACTCTCCTATGGGAATATGATAAAACTACTCGGAATTTATGAATCTCTCTATAGACACAGTAGCTGTTGGCATTTAGAGAATACTGCTTCTCTTCAGCAGGAACTCTTTATTGAACCCAGGGGGTTTGGGCCGAAGGAGGAAAGTACCAGTGAAGTAAAGAAAAGCACAAAGACTTTCCCTTATAAGAAAAAGAAGAGTGTTCTTATGTGGTCTGACTAAAGTTTTTATGGTTCAGAGCACGCTTTTGACCATGGAATCCACGCGTGACACATTTTTATGATGTGTGTGCACCTTTAAATATGAATGCATATATAAATGAATTCATTATTTTGGTACTTCCCTGATAACAAAACATAACAAAATGGAAGTATTGGCTATTTCCACTTGTACATGTTCTGCATATGCCTACAATCTGTTTTAATCTATACATCCATACAAATGTAGGAATTATTTCCTTTGCTGCAGGGATTCTGAAAAACAATCGTCACATTGTTGTGACAAATACTGTCCCTATAGTTTACCAGAAGGGAGTTTTCAATGATCAGCATGTTTGTGTCTCGTGGTGTCATTATGTAGGCTATAAAATATCAATACTTTACCATCTTTAATAAATCATGCATCTTGTTAATTTGCTATGCTTGTCTGATTTGAAAGCATGCCTTAAGTTAAATAGTGTGAAATGCTGAACTGATTCCTAATCAGGAAATAAAATGTACAGGGCTGGGACAGTTTTTAATGGGTGGGCCTCCTCAAAACTATAGGCACAGGTTGTACCATAGGCCCTGTCCCAAATGCACGAGCACCCACTTTGTGGTCGATATGTGCCCTCGATACGCACTGGTGAGAGCTCCGCAGCAGACTTACCCGGCAGTCAAAGCGGTGTTACGTCACGAAAGTGTGCACTCAGAGGACGACCACAAGTGTTTAGGGTGCCATTTGGGACTAGACCATAGAGGATCATCACAAGGCACTGGACAACATTCCTGGTTGTCTCCCCCTTATGATAGCCTTGTTCATAATCAGAATTTGTGTAATCTGACTGGTTTAGTGCAGTAAGACTATAGTCTCTGAGAGCAGTGTTGAATTCTGTGTGGATCTCTGAATGCCCTCATTGCTTTCAGCTGTCTCATTTACTTTGTTTGTTCACATAAACCTGGTCAATTCTGTCATTCACTGCTAAGTCTTGTCTGCACTGAATTTCTGAGCATTCTCCCTGGTTTCATGTGTCTTGTTTTTTTGGATTCTCTGCCTGTTCCCCTGGATTTCTCTGCCCCTGCCCTGGACTCTGTTATTGTTTGGACTGTTTGCCTGTGTTTTGACCTTTGCTTGTTTGTGTGGATTACCCTTTTAATAAATACTGCGTTTGGATCGTGCGTCTCGGAGCAGTTTCAACACACACGCGCTCATACGCACACGCACACACACACACACACACACACACACACAAATATAATTTTTTATGTTAATATAATATAATTATCTGTGTGAGATTCAGCCATTTACTTATTTACTTATTTTTAGATAATTTTTCACCATAATCCTATTGTGCTTGCATGCTAAAAACGCTCGATCATTATAAGTATTCCTTGTGTTTGTGTTAGTAATTTTTGCAAATTTAATAATTTTTGATTAACTATTTTTGTAGAAGTCAGTTCATGTAGCTATAATTAAGTGGGCATTATATTTTCTTTTTAAAATATTTTTTTTTCACAGAAACAATGCAGAATATGACACTTATTCTGATCATCTGTGGATACAATAAATACTACAGTAAGTCATGTAAATTAATGAAGGGTCCGTCAGAAAGATGCTGTTCGTTTTAGCTTGATCATGTTTTTTTGTATATCAAGATATAACATAAAAAGAAAGAATAATAACATGACACGGTTGTGTATAAACCTTATTACTGTGCATGGACTGTTTCAGTTGTTATTGATTTTTAAACAATTGACAACAGTTATGTGGTTTAACAGATTCAGATTATAAAATGACAAAGTACCCGAGGCACTTAAATCGTGTTGAGGCATGCTCATTATGAGCAGGTCATAGGCATGTATAAACAATTTTAATTTGTGTTTGGTTACGTATTGTATTGCATGCACGTGCTTCGTGCAGACTCGCTAAAATGTTATGTTACACAAAAAAAAATATTGTGTAAATGATTATTAAACAATGTTTTGATCAATATGTCAACGATTACCATTTTGTTTATGCATGTTAGCATTTGTTTATATTTACATTTATTTTCTTAGCTTTTTGTGAAAATGTAGGAAAACAAAAGGTACTAAAACATGAAAAGTGCTTGGTTGTGGATTATTGTTTTGAATGTTTTCATAACATATAACCAACACTAGTGAAAAATAAATATACCAAAATGTATTTGAAATACAATTATTTTATGCTAAGTCATTTACATATTTATATACTTAATATAAATACCCTGCAATTGTACTTTTGGTATACTAAATAGGTATATTAACATCTGCTAAATTAAGTAGGCCTACTTGCTAATTTTGTACTTAATGCACTTTAGTTACCCGGAAATAGTGCTGAGGTCCAACTAAAGATATACTTAAGTACATTTGATTGTGCTAAAATGGAAATATTGCAAGAATACTTTAGGTGCATTTAAAGACTGATATTATACAGAGATCATACTATCCTTACTAATAGTGATATTAAAACACATTTTAGGCTTAATATGTGCATAGTGCAATAAAGTACTCCAAATAAAGTTTAATTAAAATATTTATATCAGTCTCAAGTGATATGTCAGTAAATATGTTAATGGATTTTTAGTATACTTAGTATGAAACTTGGTATAGTTTTATTTTTACTGGGAACAGCTCTTTGTATGCAGATAACCGAACACTCAACTTTTAATGACTTTGTAGGTCCTAATCCAGTGGTTCAATCAGACTGGAATTTGTACATCTGTGACTTTCTTTGTGCGCACGTACATACGTGTGCGCAATATAAAAAAAAAAATATAAAAAGGCAATAACCAAAGGCCCATCAGGCAACAAAGTTCTCTTTCCTTTCTTTCCCCCTAGAACATTTGAGAGATAACTCCATCTTAAACTGTCTTGTTTTTAGACTAACAGTGGTTTTGATTGTATGCCGGATGCTGAGAACAAACAATGTTTTATGCAGAACGAGTGGAACTAAAGATGAAACGTTAGCTAGCCATAAGCCAGTTTCAGTTTAGACACTAGTAACCCGTCATCTCAAAGAGCCTTTTGTGTAATTAGACTGATGACGTCAAATGAACTCTATAAAGGCATAAATTCATCGTTTGGGTTAAAAAACAATATGAGAACAGCAATCCCCTCCCAGCCCCTTAAATACATTTTCCCTCTTTTCTTTTGCATTGATATCTTCAACTGGCTAAGACGACGGGTCAGTTCTTGCACATCACAGACTGAATCCACAAAGGGAATATATTTAAGCTAACAATTAGTTGTAATAATGTTGGAGATGCTAGAGTACAGTCATTACCAGGTGAGATGAGACATTGTGTATTGACTTTTGTGAATAGTTTGTATTGTTTTAACATATTGCAGCATTGATTTGTCTGTTTTAATTCTGTTTAGACTAGTGTGTTCCTTGAATTTACTTTCTCAGCCTCACAGCCAAGCCTGTGCTTTTGTCTTTTTTTTTAAAGCATGCTTGCAATACACAGAGCAATTATAACATGATCGAATGTATTCAACGGATTCAGTCTGTGATATGTTCAAAATATAAACCTATATTTTGACTGTATTGGCATCACCTCTGTGTTTGTGACTCAGGTGCAGACCCACCTGGAAAGCCCATCGAAATACCACATCCATCAGACCCAGAGGCAGCAGGTGAAGCATTACCTGTCCAGTACACTGGGAGCCAAGCTAAGCCCACAGGCCAACACAGGGCCCGGTCCCAGCCAGCCCACAGAACACGGCATGCCCCCTGGACCAGGAGCCAGCGCTCCTAATAGCCCTATGGCCCTTCTCACCCTCAACTGTGAGAAAGAGGTAGATGCAAAACCCAGTTATGTCAATTAGATTATATTTTGCCAAAGTATGGTGAGTTTTCCTGAGAATATGTACATATTGTTCACCTTTCAAAACTCTGGGGTCAATAAGATTTGCAATTATTTAGGACTTATTTAATCAAAAAACAGTAAAAACAGTAATATTTTTTATTATATTTAAATATTTACTATTTAAAATAACTGTACAATTATATTTGATTTTTTTTAGAAGCAATTCATTCCTGTGATGGCAAAGCTGCATTTTCAGCAGCCATTGCTCCACGCTGATTTTGTGCTCAAGAAACATTTCTTATTATTATCAGTGTTGAAAACAGTTGTGCTGCTTAATATGTTTGTGAATACCATTCATTATTATTTTTTCAGGATTCTTTGATGAATAGAAAGTGCAAAAGAACAGTATTCGTTTTAAATGGAATTCTTTTGTAAAATTATAAATGTCTTGACATTCACTTTGATCAATTTAATGTGTCCATGCTGAATTAAAGTATTCAATTCTCTCAAAAACAAAATGTTACTGACCCCAAACTTATGAACGAAAGTGTACATCACTCTATGAAGGTTGAAAATTGTTATGAGTATTAAGCAACTGCATGGTGGGGCCTGTTTGACCTAAAAAAAAAAGCAAGTTGTGTAAGTAGCACGACTAAATAGTTTCTCACCATTTCTATGTCTATAAGTGATTGATGAACTACTGAACATAAGTGCTGTAAGGGCTTTGAGGAAAGTAAAAGGTGACAGCTGGGTAAAGGACAAAGGTTCTAAGACATTATTCATGTATGTGGTGTATGATCATCTTTCATTGTCCACAGAATCCATTATCATATTCATTTAGCATTTCTATTAGCCATTGTGGCTTTCTTACTAACATGGATTTAATTAATACTTTGGGATTAAAGCACTTATTACAAGGTGATGTGAACACATTGTGCTCTTAAAATTTGAATTGGTACAGATGGATGACGTAATCGAAGACATCATAAGTTTGGAATCGAGCTACAACGATGATATTCTTGGGTTCATGGATGCAGGACTTCAAATGACTAATACGGTAACAGCCCTGGGGATTGTGGTGTCATGTTATTTAAGATTCATATAATCGCCTGAACAGTCAGAACATGCACTGAAATCTTTTTGGTTCTAATTTTTCAGATTCCAGTTTCTGCAAACCTGTTGGACATGTACAACAATCATGCTCTTTCTCCAGCTGGGGTTACCATTAACAGCTCCTGCTCTAACCTGCCATCCGTCAAAAGGGAATTATCCGGTATATTCACACTGTCTTATCTATCATTAGAGTAAATAATCATTTTGTTTACCATTTCACAGCCCACTGTGCTTAGGAAGTATCCATATTGTGTGCACTTTCGAATGCACAATATCAATGAAAGATATATTGTATTAAATAGTTACCCCAGCACCTGGCATGATGCACATAATGGACAAGTCTGGACCATGTGGCAAGTTTGACACTTATCAAAGGCCTGAAGGCTTTCCAGTAGGTATGTTTTTCGTTCCTCGGCCTCTGAAAGGCCCTAAGCATGAATGAAGAGTTGTTGTTTTTTGTCCAGACACTGTACATTAATATCCATTAAAGTATATTATTTGATGATCTAACATGCGTGTCAAAAAGGTTTACATTTGAAATTATCTTTACACACATTGTCAAGACAAAATATTTTCAAAATGCACAGTTGGTGTGTTAAAAATCACCTGTGTACTTAAGACAGTAATTGCACACAATATGGACACTTGTAAAACATGCTACACATACGCATTGGAACTTGAAGAGTTTCATTTAAAAATACAGTAATTCTTACATTTATTTTTCTACTTTTTAGAATTAGAACAGCAACACATTAGAATACATTGGCACACTAGGGAAGGAACTGTGAACTCTGTAATAGAAAGTTCTTGATGTTAAAACTGTGAAGTTGACTGATAATTACGAAGTTGTTTCAGTTAATATAACTACGCATTTCAGAATCAGAGGTCAGAGCCTTGGCAAAAGAGAGACAAAAGAAGGACAACCACAACCTCAGTGAGTTCGATCACCACTTTATATGCATAAACATCTGAAATATGTGCTAAAATGTCTGTCACATAATTTATTTTTGTATATTTAAAATTTTAAGTATAATAATAATAATGACAAAGAAATATGACCATATCTTTATTGGCTTTTATATCCATACAGTTGAACGAAGAAGGCGCTTTAATATTAATGACAGAATTAAGGAGCTGGGGACATTAATTCCCAAGTCAAATGATCCGTAAGTCTAAAAAATTATATTAAAATTAAAATAAGCTTTGGTTTACAATGACATATATTTTGTATTCATGTATTCAGCCTAAGCATCTAGGATCTATACCAGCATGATCTATACCAGAAAATGTTGTGGTTACACATAGATGCCAAATGCCAGCGTAACCGTCTGGCTCTGGTTTTTGCAGGGACATGAGGTGGAATAAGGGGACCATCCTGAAAGCTTCAGTGGATTATATTAGGAAACTGCAGAAAGAGCAGCAGAAAGCAAAAGAGCTGGAAAACAGACAAAAGAGACTAGAACATGCAAACAGACATCTCCTGCTTCGTATTCAGGTAAACCAACCAAAAGCTACTCACTGCGATTGGTGAAAGCTCATGGCAGCTAGTCACATGATCAGACATGTCAGAATTATGTTTCGACATGCCCTTTGACAAAATGCTTCTTCTTCTTTTTTTTGAAGTTAGATGGCAAAACACTAAGCGTAACATTGCTTTGAAAGCTTGCAAATTATGCTTAGTGCTTCAGATGCATGAAATTCAAAAGTTACACTTGAGTAATTCATTATGGGGAATTTCCCTCATTTTGACACATGGCATTTGGTTCACAATGTCCCTACTGTTTACACGCACAATTTTTCATGCACCCATGCATTTTTTAGAGTAACGCTGTTATCCTAAAGTGTGTGTATTTGTCGTTTCTGGTTGTGTCCAGGAGCTTGAGATGCAAGCCCGTGCTCATGGACTCGCCGTTTTACCCTCTACCAGCCTTTATTCCTCTGACCTGGTGGCTCGCGCTATCAAACAAGAGCCCGGAATGGGGAACTGCACATCCGATTTGTACTCACACCTCCCCAGTCCTGAAATATCCCGCCCCACCACTCTGGACCTCAACAGCGGCACCATCAGCTACAACGACAGCCCCACGGAGGAAGAGGAACCGGGGGTCTACGACAGCCCCAACAAGACCTCTGCCAAGCTGGACGACATGCTTATGGACAACACCCTGTCTCCAGTGGGCAGCAGTGACCCCCTGCTATACTCCGGCTCCCCCGTCCCATCTAACAGCAGCGACAGCAGCAGTATGGATGAACATGAAAACGGCTGTTAGCATTGCAGACAAACTTCGATGAACCAAAGTTAGACTATTAGATATTTTTATATAATTAAATGTTGCAGTACCAATGATACATTCAGGTGGTTTCCTTACAATCCAGATCATGTGTAACATTAAGAGGACTTTTAAGTACAGTACTTATCTTGTATGTCTGAATATTTAGTGTGTGTATGTTTTTTTTTCATATATAATTGTGGAGTTTACTAGTTAAGAATGACTGATTTGAACAATTTCTTGATTTATAAAGGATTTCTCCTGGATAGCTAGAATAAAAACAGCTAAAGTGTAATTTTCAGAGTTGGCTTGATATTGTCTACAAATTCAACTTAATTTTTTGGGGGTTTATATTTGGTGGAGGTGGAGTAACCAGTAACACATGTCTAGGCATGCACAGTTCAATTCAAAACAGGACTGCAGACATCTCTACAAGAGAAACACAGAGGTTTGATAGTAGTTAGAAGCAATCTAATTTAGTACTTCCAATCAGTAGCATTAATTTATTGAATTATTTTCAGCAAATGTTTGTTGATGATAAAATTAAACATGTTGGCCAGTGGTTACCATCTAATGGTCATATATGTAGTCTGTTTGCCTGTCAGATTCCTCGTTTAACCATGAGAGAGTTGTTGGAAATTTTGGACATTTTAGATTCGTACTGCCACTGTCTGGTTTGATTTAAGTACAATATTTACTTTTGCACAGCATTGTAGATTTTATCAGTCAGGCACTGTTTTTAATCAGTAATCTGTGATTATTATGTGCAATCACTTAGTGTTGGACGGCTTAGACCGTATACTAACATTATCAGTAAAACTAATGTCAAAATCCTGACTTATGATAATGTACATTTTATTTATGCAACAAATCATTGATGAAGACAGGAGTGAACATTTATATCAGATTCAAATGTAGTAGTTTTCTCAATCTCTATTTATGCATTGTTATGTCATTTTAAATATACAGTACTGTAATACCCTTAACGTATTGCATTTCAAAGGTTCATTGTTTTGTAATTTTTTCTTTTAATTGACTACACTATAGGGTAAATGATCACTGAAAATCCTGCATGAAGTGCTGTTTTTGTTTTTAAGGCTTATGAAGACAAAAGCAAGAGAAATATACATTCATTGAATACCAAACCAATGGTGTCATGTTTTCCACACATATATGGTATCTAGGCTCTCAAACATAATATCTTTCTCTTAATAACAGTCTTGTTGTTAATAAGTGCATTGTTTATTATAAACTTGCATGCATTACATCAAACACATTAGGTAGACTTTATTAGTTTTAACACATGATTTCATGATTAACCGAAATGTCCCTTTATCTAATATGAAATGGTGGTAAAGAACCCCCTTTAACACAACCATAGAAAGATCTTCACATATCAAGTCAGCCTTCTTCTATTCACGGCCATTTACAAAAATGGCATTAACAGTAATGGAAAGCAATTGTTTTAAATGTAAAACACTTAAATGCCCATGATGTACATGATGTTTTCTGTATACAAAATAAAAAAGAAATAGAAGCTGTCATAGAATAGAACACAAGTAGAAATTGTTAAAGCTAAGAGGATCCCCATATGTAAACATTGGTGTCAAATCATCTGTGAGGTGACCTCATCGAAGTGAACCAGTGCTGAGCTCATCGCACCACTTCTCATACGCTCGGAACAGAGTGTCTTCATTAGTGTCGTTGAAGATTTCTAAGAGAGGAATGACGAAAGAATATTTACTTTTTTTTATTTAAATTTTTTACTTCACCAGAATTATCCGAAACTTGGAAAAGGTTTTGGCACTTGGAACACACAAAAAATCATGGAAATGATTCGAAAAGTTTAAATGGTAAAAATAGTCACACTTGTATTGTTCGCGGTCAAAATTTACTGCATTGGAAATGAATAGGAGACGAATTCCATCTATTGGAAACGTTTGGTACTGTGCACAAAAAAGTTCTTACTGAAAGCTCATTTTTTGAGATATCAAAATCAAATTTGGAACACAACTTGTTTAGATTTATGGCTTTTATTTTCTCACAGTTTTAGAGTAAAACGTGTTTTGTAAAATATACATTTAATATAAAAATTGAAAATAGCAATGAATGTAACATTTTATAACTTTTTTCAGTTCAGCAATAATCTGCTAAGTGTTGTCTTTAAAAAGAGACTTAAGTCTGTTCTCCAAAGCATTCAAGATTTATGACTTTAATTCCGGTCATTTTTTGACAGACATGCGAACAGTACCAGAGGATTAAACACTTTACACAATATCTTAAAAATTCCCCTTAGATGCTTTATCTTTTCTTTTTAATAATAACCTCAAGTCAAATCCCTACCTGACATACAAGTTTCAGGTAGCGTAGGGATACATGTAAAAACTTCATAATTTTCCTATATTTAATTTACAAAATAATTGTATCGTAATTTATTCATTTAGTGAATTATTCAAACTCAAAATTAGTTTGTTAAAATACATGAAATTGCTTCAGTCTGTTTTCGACTAACACTAGTTGTATTGTATTACCTGCTCTTCCGAGGCCTGTTGGTAAAGGCATTCTCACGAGTCCTCCAGAATGCTGTAGTCTGTCACTTAGAGATTTTTGCACCAAAGCAAAAGTGCAGTCTTGATGCCAAACCGGCAGCTCCATTCCCATCATGCAGCAGACGATCCTGAACTTCTCGTCCTCTGTGAGCAAACCCATCTCACGTGCCACATACACCATGTACGCCATGTCAATATTCACTGCTTCACCATGGAGTAGAGCTGGTAGGACTTTCTAAAACATGGAAAAAGGGATGATTAAGTATTTCACATGCATTTAGCATGTGTAAAACCAAAGCCTGAAACACCCCTTAGGAAAAAGAAGTTTATTCAAGTGTGCTTTAGTATACTCTTTTAAACTAAAAATAAGAACGTATACTTTCAGTCCACCTTTTATGTACTTCTCAGAAATATACATAAAATAACACTTAGCCTAAGTATACTTGACTCATACTGGCAGACAAAGCTAAATATATTTGGCCTATACTTGTACTCAATCTTTTGACCGAGATATACTTAAAAGTATAATTAAGTATTCTAAGAATACTTGGCTTGTAGTTGTGTTTAGTCTTTTGATTGAGTATAGCCTATTAAATACTTTTTACTTAAATACCACATACTTTTACATCCTGTCATATAAACTTAAATTCTTTGAAAATATTGATTTATAAAATATAAAACACATATGTTTTGATGGACTCAACCTACTCCATCTATGTTTTGATCATCGTTCTGAACCGATCCGGATGAAGTCTTCGGTAAAATGCGATTTTCTAATCTTTTTATTTAAAATATTGCTTCTTCTTTTTCTTTTTTTTACAAAACTTACCCATATTTAAGTGTTGATTAAAAAGGATGCATGAAGCTAGAATACAAAGTTTTTAAATGGAAAGGGTTAAAAGTACAGTTAAAGGTAACATTATACATAAATAGTATACATATTGTCACATGTCTGTCCTGTCTTGTGATGCACATGGGTGTTTTGTTATTTTGGGCCATGTGCCCTTGTCATTGTCTGGTCCCTCCCCCTTGTTATCTGATTATTGGTTTATTTGTCCCACCTGTCCTCCTCGTTACCCTCCTTTGTTTGCCTCCCTATTTAGTCTACCTGTGTTTGCGGTCCTGTGCTCGTTCGTTGTTACTGTTACGTGTGTTAGTCGCGTGGAGCCCTGCCCTGCCCTGCCCTGCCCTGCCCTGCCCTGCCCTGCCCTGCCCTGCCCTGCCCTGCCCTGTCTATGTTGGATTAAGTTCTGAGACCTTGGATTTCTTTTGTTGGTTTGTTTATTTTATGTTTTATCTTTATTAAACCTCTTTATTTCACTCCGCACCTGAGTCCTCTTTTCCATTCTCCACTACCCACCGTGACAGAACGAACGAGCCATTATGTGGATTCAGCGGAGCGAACTTTGTCCTGCGAAGAGGGAGAATGGGATTTCTTTATTTAAATATTTTTCCATGTGCGCTCAAAGGAATGAGGAGAGGAGGGCAGCAGAGTCTTCCCCACTGGTCTCATTTGGAATGAAGTCGTCGTCACTGGATCCGTCCAGCGTTGGGACTTCATCGATTCATTCATCAGAGACTGTTCATGTCACGTCTGCCCAGCCAGAGACTGTTCACGTCACGTCTGCCCAGTCAGAAACTGTGCACGTTCTATCTGCCCAGTCAGAGACTGTTCACGTTCCATCTGCCCAGTCAGAAACTGTTCACGTCACGTCTGCCCAGCCAGAGACAGTTCACGTCACGTCTGCCCAGTCAGAAACTGTGCACGTTCCGTCTGCCCAGTCAGAGACTGTTCACGTTCCGTCTGCCCAGTCAGAGACTGTTCACGTCCCGTCTCCCCAGTCAGAGACTGTTCAGGTCACGTCTGCCCAGTCAGAGATGGTTCAAGCCACATCTGCCCAGACAGAGACGGCTCACGCCACGTCTGCCCAGTCGGAGACAGATCGGGAGATGCCCATTCTCGTGGCCGGGGGGACACTGATCGGCTATTTAGAGCGTTTAGCTCGGATCCTGGAGACGCCCTTCAGACCTTCAGTGTCTGCTGTTCCAGAGCCGGAGCCAGTGTCTGCTGTTCCAGAGCCGGAGCCAGTGTCTGCTGTCCCAGAGCCGGAGCCAGTGTCTGCTGTTCCAGAGCCGGAGCCAGTGTCTGCTGTTCCAGAGCCGGAGCCAGTGTCGTCTGTTCCTGTTCCAGAGCCGGAGCCAGTGTCGTCTGTTCCTGTTCCAGAGCCGGAGCCAGTGTCGTCTGTTCCTGTTCCAGAGCCGGAGCCAGTGTCGTCTGTTCCTGTGCCTGAGCCGGAGCCAGTGTCGTCTGTTCCTGTGCCTGAGCCGGAGCCAGTGTCGTCTGTTCCTGTGCCTGAGCCAGTGGCGTTTGTTCCTGTGCCTGAGCCGGTGTCTGTTGCTGTTCCTGAGCCAGTGTCTGTTGCTGTTCCTGAGCCGGGTTCTGTTCCTGTGCCGTGGTCGCCCTGGTCTTCACCGCCGTGGATGTCCGAGGGAAGTTCTCCACCCTGGCCGCCCGATGGGTCGTCTTCACCGCCCTGGGTGCCCGATGAACTGTCCGCTTCGCCCTGGCCACCTGATGGACTGTATGTTTTACCCTAGCCTCCCAAGAATAAGTCCCCGTTACGACGGACGATCCCGTCCCCCCCTGGTCTTCTGTCCCTCCCGTCCCCCCCTGGTCTGTCCCTCCTGTCCCCCCCTGGTCTGTCCCTCCTGTCCCCCCCTGGTCTGTCCCTCCTGTCTCTCCCCCTGGTCTGTCCCTCCTGTCCCTCCCCCTGGTCTGTCCCTCCCGTCCCTCCCTCTGGTCTGTCCCTCCCGTCCCTCCCCCTGGTCTGTCCCTCCCGTTCCCCCTGGTCTATCCCTCCCGTCCCCCCCTGGTCTTATGGAGCGTCTGGTAGCCGCTCCGTAGGGAGGGGGTAATGTCACATGTCTGTCCTGTCTTGTGATGCACATGGGTGTTTTGTTATTTTGAGCCATGTGCTCTTGTCATTGTCTGGTCCCTCCCCCTTGTTATCTGATTATAGGTTTATTTGTCCCACCTGTCCTCCTCGTTACCCTCCTTTGTTTGCCTCCCTATTTAGTCTACCTGTGTTTGCTGTCCTGTGCTCGTTCGTTGTTATTGTTACGTGTGTTAGTCGCGTGGAGTTCTGTGCCTGTCCTGTCCTGCCATGTCTGTGTTGGATTAAGTTCTGAGACCTTGGATTTCTTTTGTTGGTTTGTTTATTTTATGTTTTATCTTTATTAAACCTCTTCATTTCACTCCGCACTTGAGTCCTCTTTTCCATTCTCCACTACCCACCGTGACACATCTAAAAAATGTATACCTAAATAGGAACATAGTAGTATACTTGAAGTGCAAAAATAATATATTAATAAATAGTAAACTGTAAGTGTGATGGTATGTTATGTTAACTAAAAGAAATCTGCACTATAAAACAACTAAATAAGTAGTTTACTGAGAGTATACTTCAGTGTACTTTCATAAATTAAAAAAAGTATTTTACTAGTAAACTATCAGTATATCTACAAGTTCACTTGTAATATAGTTGCTGTACAAATTAAAAACTTAGTGTTAAACTTTTTGTGTACTCAAAGTAAAGTACTTAAAAGTAAACTTTTATGGACTAAAAAGTGGGCCAACTTAGTCCCAAGCAGTATTGACAAACTACACTTACAAGTTATACTTCTAGTACATTGATATTAGTATACATAAAGTACACTTAAAAATATACTTATATATACGTTCTGTAAGGAACAGTCTCAGGTACTTTAATGTGGAGAAACTGCATCCAAATCTGAGAACAGTTTTCAGACTCCTGAAAAACCTAAAAAAATTTATCTCACCCAAGAAAAGAATATTGAACGCCTTAAGGCGAAACGGATTAACCATGAGGGAAAGCCTTTATAACCTCACCCAACCCTTTGAAAATAGTACAATGTGCAGTCGAAGAAGTAAAGATACCATCTCTAGTTCTGGGCTGATCAGGTGACCGAAGTCGACCAGTCTGTCAAGATCATCCTCCCACAGGTTTGGAGCTAATTCTTCCAACATAGTTTCTATAGCGACACGGGTGGAAACAGAAGCAGGGTCAATGCGGTCATCTTCTAAAACCTTAGCGGACTGGAACTTGGAGTCTAACAGGAACTGTCCCTGCGTTTCCAGAATTTCAAACAGCCCTCTGTGCTTCATGAGAGCCATCTACAACAATATAAATATAAGTTAATTCAAATCTGTTTGACAAATACAGTTGCTAGGACATATTTCTCAATACTTAGATTGGTGACTTTTCTTAAAACTCTTCAGCTTGGCAGAGCAGTTCATTTCACATTCAAAATGCATTACAAAAAACATCTCTCAAATCAAGTCGTTTTTCCATAACACTAAGGTTGTCACCCAACAAACACACTTTCTCACTCATAAAAACAATGACCTAAAAACACTAACAACAGGTAGAAGCATACCAATAAGAATTATTACAGTATGTGCACTTACGTGTACTTACAGTGTACTTGCCAAAGAAAAAGTTCTGGGTAATATAAGGTAATATAATACATGGGTTAGGTTTAGGGGTTGGTTCAGGGTTATTACCTATTACCCAGTAATTGTAATAACTATAATAAGTACATAGTATGTACATTGGGAACAGGACAGTAAAATAAAGTGCTACCAAAATTGCTGTCTTGTTCAGTTTTGTATTCTGTTTTGGTGAGGGTTGTGAGAAAACATGTTGATAGAAATAGTAATTGAATGCATTTTGTGAAAAAGCAATGAGCGTTTAAAAAGGTGGCCTTAGTATTGAGAAACTGGTCCTAGCGACTGTAAAAACTGTAATAATAAATATAGTGAAAAACAACAAAACTTTAATTGTACCTTCAGCATTTCTGCAAGACCATTAGATATGTGCCTGCGAGGAATTGTCTGTATAAACGACCTGTCCAAGAATGCAGCGACAGGTGCGATGTAGGTGCCTAGCTTATTCTTGCAGTTTGCAAAATTCACGCCCGTCTTTGCTCCGACACTAGCATCGATGTAGGACAGAAGGGTGGTGGGAACACGAATGTATGGAGTGCGCCTTCTGTAGAGGGACGCTGCGAGACCCACGATATCCAGGCAGACCCCACCGCCGATGGCAATGATGGGCTCTGTGCGCCGGTCGATACCAAACTGGTGAACTTCCTCCAGGATCTTCAGAGCCATTTCCATGGACTTGTTCTCCTCCGTTGTGGGCAGGGGCAGGATCCGGTACAGGACGTGTCTGGCCTCGAGGTAGTCGGTGACCTGAGAACCATAGAGATTGTACACTACCTCATCCATGACTATGAAGCGTTTTAAGGGCTTGGTGCTGGACCGTACGGCCTCAAGCTGCTCAGTGTCTCTGATGTGGCCCAAAAGCAGAGTGTCATTGCTGGGGTCAAGAAGGTTTTTGGTCTGAGTAACTGTATATGTGAAGGTGATGGGGGTGACCACTGTCCAGGTGGTGCCACTAGAGGAGGTGCTTTCGTAACTGCAACATATAAAGCTCATAACTCATTTTGTAGCTTGTTTTTGATTTAAAAAAAAATATGTCAAATTGAATATATTGCAAAAAAAGTGCTGCTACCATACTGAACTATTTCTGTTCTCAAACTAATAAAAAATATGCAATAATTACTGCCGTAAAAATACTATTAAAAAGTTAATTAAACCCTTTTATTGTTTTCAGGTCAAGAATATACTACATCCGTTTAGTTAAAGTATTATATCCTGGTTTGACTACAATAGTCAAGAATATCTAAACTAGTCCTGTCAAATCGATTAATCACGATTAATCACATCCGACATACAATGTATATATGTACACACACACACACACACACACACACAAAGACGCGCACACACACACATATATACAATTTATATATAAATAATATATTCATATATATACACACATATATTATATAAACATGCGATTAATCAATTTGACAGCACTAATCTAAAAGTAATAACTAATTTTACATTTTAATTTGTCAAATGTTACCCATATTCGCGTAACCAGTTTTGGCCTTTCACCCTTGCCCTTTCAGCATGTTGTTATCTTTCAAATATTTAGGTGTAAAAGACACCTTGGATGTAGTTTGCTCCTAAACACTGTGTAACAACATAAACCACTACAGCACTTTTCTGTAATACTGACACAACCTGCTTTGCATAAGTAGAGGATATGTAAATGGAGCCTGCATTTGAATCCTCCTGTTTTAATGGAGACATAGTGTGAAGTAAAGAGAAATATGTATGAACTAAAATTGTAGCTCTATTCGCTCTATGTCCATTTACTAATAGCATAACGACACAGGTGTTGTTATAAAATACTGTACATTAAATGCTATGAAATGCCAAAAGTAATCACAATTAACTAGGAAAATAGGTCTTTAACATAATTTTTTACTCAACTACTTTGTTGTAAATATATAAACATTTTTATATCATAATACAATTTAAAATCAGATTAAAAAAAAAACATCCTTACCTGCACTATTCTTACAAACATTACCTGATGTAGCCTACCCTAAAAAAAGAATTATTGTATCTTTGAATGTTTTCTAAGTAAGGTCAAAAAAACAGAACACAGGTGGGTGCAGTTTCTCAGGACAGTAGGAGTTATTTGGACGTGATGAAATATTTAAGTTGATTCAACCTTTGACTTGAATAAAACTAGTTCATTGAGAAGTTACACATAAAGCACACCTGACAACATTTTTATAAATAAAACAGTAGCCTATAAGTGTTTCTGTAAATGTTCAGAATACTTATTGATTTATACGCACATTTTAGCAGCTGAAACTCGTCCTTTCATTCCTTGCTTCACATTGTGCCCTGCTTTGCGCTTCCACGTCCCCTTCACCTGCACCAGGCTGAATACGGTTTCCTTCTGTTTGTTGAGGTTTTCCATCGTCGAAGTCTCCAAGGATGGGTGCCAAGGAACAGCTGACTGCCGAATTTCAGGTGTATTAACTGTTAAAGGTTCATCAGGTCTCTCCATATTTGAAGAGTCGATATATAATGTCATGGGGTGCAACAGCAGGAACCAGGGAGGAGCTTGCGAGGAAAACTTATGAAAGATGATCTCTCTCCAAAACCGTGATGCCTCACAGACTTTGAACTTACACAACTCACATTCGCTACGATCAGTTACATATGATGATGACCACACGTGCACCAAACGCCTCGAGTGGAAAGGGTGGATTATGAAATATGTCGAAAGTACGTTATGAGAGCTAAACGGAAAGTTATGTAAATGATAAAAGTCATTTTCATGCTACATTAATTTATAGTTGATCAAAAAAGAACGTATATAGGCTACGTCTCACAAAAAAATAAAAAAATAAAAAAATAAATAGGAATTATGCCTCTTTTATTTCTAATGATTTACAAAAAAAAAAAAAAAAAAAAAAGTCATTGGGCACCAAAGTGTAGGTGTATTCATGGATTCCGAGGACTATGTCAATATCAGTGTTTAGAGAATGCGATAACTTTAATTTGATGATACAGATACACCCGAAGATGATGCCTATGATTTGTTTCCGTAATTGAGTAGGCTAATGTGCATGGACAACGATCATAAGGTTACGCATCCTCTTTTTTTATCTCAATTATTTGACAGTTTTCTGGCGCACACAAACAAATAAGAAAATTATGAATGATCTTAAATTAAACTAAAACAAGGAATAACTTAAGGAAGATCAGGAAAAGACTCATAGTCAAGCAGGTTTAACAGGTTTGACTCTGTTTGATAAGCAACCACGTGCACACTTTAGCAAAGTTAGTGCAGACCTCAGTCTTGACCTTTGCATTCCAAAATATCAAGTAACCCATGTACTTTGGAATTACTGTAGCCAATTTTCGTGTTTGCTCTTGAAGGGGGTAGATAGTGCGTATGCTATAGCCTACTAACTTTTGTAATGCTATTAGCAAATTCCATTAAGATCATATAGAGTTTTATTTAGACTGTAAAAAATTATATGATCAACAAGTCATGGCAACATATATTTTTTACATGACTTTAACTTCATCAAAATAAGGTTTTCTACTTTTTGTAAAAGTTATTCAAGATTCAATGCATTTTTTCAATTTAATATAATTGAAGTTGAAATGACTTACACAAGTCCAGTTGATTGTACTAAAAAATGTTAGGCAGCAACGTCTTTAGAAATTTTAAAAATATATAAGTTGACTTGATCTTTGCTCTCCCATGTCAAGTTATCCAACATTTGGAACTTTGGAATTGCTTTCATGCTTTTTTGTTGTTGTTTATGGGGGGTAGCTAAGGGTAATTTCTTAAATAATATTTTAGACTCGAGAAAAAAAAAGTCAATATATATAACCACATTAATCACATTTTAGCCCTGAAACAGAAAACATGCACCACACAATAATCTTTAGTCTCTAGAAGGAGGCAATGGCATGACAAATAAAAATTCACCTGATAGCCTACTAATATCATTATCAGTTGAGTCTGTTTTGAGTATGTGGGTCACATGACGTGGTTTAATTTTCTGTGGTTGTTTTGTTAGTCTGACCTAAAACCAATATGTCTGCCTGGTACAGGTCATTCTGACTTTGTTATATGTTATAACTTGAGCAGTTATTAATCTTACTTTTATTCAGTGTTCCTACTTGGTTTTGGGGGTGGGGTTATTTCCCCTCAATAGAAATCAAATCACTTTCTTTTAGTAGTAATCAAGCAGGGGAATTGCGTTTTGGGGCTGGCCCCTCAGGGGAGATTGTTATGGGCCCTCCATTCGTTATGGGCCCCATGTTTACAGTTCTCCCTTTTTTGGGCCCCCTGTTCAAAGTCCCCCTTTTTAATCTATGTATTTTTTTGTTAAAAAAAAACACCTGCAAAAGTTAATATTATTCACATGTAAAACTGATATTATTAGGCTATATTTAGTTGGCTACATCTTTGCATTTTTAACTAGATATTTTCTTGCAGAGTTGTTCTTCACACATGCAGCTCATTTTATGGCAGGACCATAAACGGGTGCCCTGCCCTACAAAAGCTATCCTGCAGAATTTTGCTCCAACCCTGATCAAACATGCCAGAAAACCTGTGAATATCCTGAAGGATGAACCGATTTTTTTAAGTGTTTAAACGGTTGGGTTTGTGGGGCGTGAAATGCGATTCACAGGGGTCAGACAGCAGAGCAGCCTCAAACTCAACCGAACCGTGCTCAGAAGCGCATAAATTTACGTAACGTTAGGCTAGTGTACATGCGCGCACACGGGAGACAGCACACGCACACGCACGAGAGAGAGAGAGAGAGAGAGAGAGAGAGAGAGAGAGAGAGAGAGAGAGAGCTGGTCACGGACGGAAACTGAGCCATGCATTGACTGAGAATTCGTTAACTTGTGTAAGTTTGTGACGTGTAAGTTAGTTTGCATAACGTTAATTCCTGTAAGGTGGGCATGTGCAACGGGGAACTCGGCCAACACAACTCTTCCAATTCAAACTACAAGGATTCGCTAGTATGCAGGCAGCAAAAGGTAGGAATGATTGCGTGCTTCGGGTTGTATTCCCGAACTATTTACAGATTGCTACATGACGAGCCAAACTGCACATTTTCTGAAATAACGTCAGTTTTGTTTGTTGTAACAGAACTAATGCGTGTTTAATGTAGTCTTACAACTCTTAATGAAAATTTACACAGCCGAAAATAACTTTCAAGCCACGAGTGGGATTCCAGTCAGGGTTAACGTTAACGTTACTGTGTCACTGAGCTCGGTCAGAGGTGTCGAGTAGACAGCGTTGCTACTGTCACATAATCTTAAAAATAAAGGTTAGAAAAGGGCTACATATGTTTTTGTAGCGGTTCAATGAATAGAGCAACCATTTTTGTTTCACGAAAGGAGCTTTCAGGGACCAGTCCTTTCTTAGAGGAACATTTAAAAAAAAAAATCTAAATAACCTTTTCCCTCTACCTTTTGTAATGTTCCAGGATGTTAAGTTTCTTCATGGAACCACCAATGCCAGTAAATAAACTCATATTTTAAGAGTGTAAGTAGGAGACTAGTAAACATGCAGCAAAACAGACATACAACAAAACACACTCGCTTCAGACGCACCAATCGCAGACCTTCGATTTAAAGGGATAGTTCACCCAAAAATGAAAATTCTGTAATTACTCACCCTCGTGTCGTTCCAAACCCGTAAGACTTTCGTTCATCTTCATCTTTTTGATGAGATCTGAGAGCTTTGTCCCTCCATTGACAGCTACGCAACTCAATCTTTGAGCTTCAAAAAGTTCATAAAGCGATCGTAAAACTAATCCATATGAATCGAGAGGTTTTGTCCGAATTTTCTGAAGAGACACGATTGCTTTATATGATGAGCAGATTGAATTTAGGCTTTTATTCACATATAAACATTCATCAACTCACACATCAGTTGTGCTAAACGGAAGCTCAAGCATGTTTGCTTGATGTGCGAGAACCAATGAGGTTCATTCTCATGTGTTACAGCACACTTGAGCTTCTATTTATGTGCTCTAAACAATATTTAAATGTGAATAAAAGCCTAAATTCAATATGTTTATCTAAAACGATCTTCAGAAGTCTCTTCAGAAAATTTGAACTAAACCACTTAATTCATGTGGATACGTTTTACGATCTCTTTATGCACTTTTTGAAGCATCAAAGTGTCAGTTAGGGTATCTGTCAGGAGGTACAGAAAGCTCTCAGATTTCATCCAAAAGATCTTCATTTGTGTTCCGAAGATGAACGAGAGTCTTACGGGTTTGGAACGAGATGAGGGTGAGTAATTAATGATAGAATTTTCATTTTTGTGTGAACTATCCCTATGTGAAATGTGTCGAGTTTATAAGAGGTTATATATTGTCTTTTGTCAATGTAGACACAGTGTTAGCAACAAATTGCTCCCAGAATTTTTGGTAACTTTGAATGATTGCAACTGCAAGTAGGACGAGTAACATGGCTTGCGTGTTCAATACATTTATGTGATATGTGACCTGTATGAGTAATTACACAGTCTTGGTGTGCTATGTAACCAGTTCTCACTTCTAAATCTTAGTTTAGGCCAACTAGCAGGTAGTAGGCATCAGTAATTAAGTGTTGTAGCTGGATCACATACCTATGTGAAAGCTCAAATATAACATTTCCATGATTATACACATCATAACACATCTAGCCACAAAATCACATACTACTTACTTCACTAATCCATCTTTTGAATATTAGTTTCAGACACTCCTGTGGAGTTTGTCGTTGAGTACCTGCTGAAGGCTAAAGAAATTGTGGAGAATAATGCAAATATTCCAGCTGGGCTGTGTGATAATCTTCAGAAGGCCCTGGACATCGCTAGCGGATTGGATGGTTACCTAGAACAAATGAGCAGCCAGGAGAGTGAACCGTTGGCTGAGTTGTATAGGTAACTAAAACTCTGTAGATTACCAGTTCTGTGAATAATGTGTCTTTATTTAGGGTGTGTTTCTGTGTTTGTCCTGAAGCTGTTTGTGTAGTGCAAGTTTATTTGGCTATACTGTTATGTTATTGTAATGTTTTACTATATGTTTATGCAATAAACACATCATAGATGGACATAGATTCACATTATTTATTTTCTGTAGGAAATCAGTTTCTCATGACTGGAACAAGGTGCATGAGGATGGAAAAACCTTATTCAAGCTTCCTATTACATGCATAACTGGACAGGTAGAAGGTATAAATCTTGAAAATAAAAATCTTTTTTTTTTTAATTGGAAGATTTAGTCAATATTTTAATCTCCACTTTGCATACCGTACTTTGTTTGATCAGTTCATACAACCAATCAAAAAGTTTGGGTCCGTAAGAACTTTTTTGTGTGAAAGAAATTAATATTTTTATTCAGCAAGGATGCATTAAATTGGTCAAAAGTGACCGTAAAGAAAGACATTTATAATGTTACAAAAAAATGATATTTTGAATAAATGCTGCTCTTTTAACCTTTCTATTTATTAAAGAATCCTGAAAAATTCATCACTGTTTCCACAAAAATATCAAGCAGCAAAACCATTTTCAACTGTGATCATAATAAGACATTTTTACTTAAGCATCAAGTCAGCATTTTAGAATGATTTCTGAAGGATAGCGTGGGACTGAAGACTAAATATTCAGCTTTACCATCACAGGAATGAATTATGCTTTAAAATATATGAATATAGTAGAAAACAGTTATTGTCATTAACAGCATATACTGTTTATTGTCATTCTATAGGTCAGGTATTGAAGATGCTGGTCCACATGACCAAAGCAAAGAGGGTCTTAGAGATAGGAATGTTCACAGGATATGGGGCCTTGTCAATGGCAGAAGCCTTACCAGAAAATGGCCAACTTATTGCCTGTGAGCTCGAGCCTTACCTGAAAGACTTCGCACAACCTATATTTGACAAGTCTCCCCATGGTAAAAAGATAACTGTAAAGACTGGGCCTGCTATGGATACCTTGAAGGTTGGACACCCCGCCAGCTCTACATGTCAGCTTTTAAACATGTCCTGCCCTGCCAGGAATTTGTATTATTTTGTTTAAAAAAATGCTCCACTGTTTTGCAGGATTTAGCTTCCACAGGAGAGCAGTTTGACATGGTTTTCATCGATGCAGACAAACAGAACTACATAAACTATTACAAGTTCCTCCTGGACCATAACCTTCTCCGGATAGATGGTGTTATATGTGTAGACAACACACTGTTTAAAGGAAGAGTTTACCTCAAGGATTCAGCAGATGATAATGGAAAAGCCTTGAAAGAGTTTAATCTGTTTGTCACAAATGATCCTCGAGTAGAGCAGGTGTGCATGTTCTTCTCTCTAATGTTAACTTTTATTCATGTTACAAAATTGATATTTTACAATAAACAATCAGATATTTTTGTTATGTGTCTGAATTTGTCAGTTAACCATTGTTTATAGGTTATTATTCCTCTGAGAGATGGCCTGACTATAATACGAAGAGTGCCCTACACACCTCAGGCAAACACACAGGTGGAGGTATTTTTATGCCTTAATTGTTTTTAGGCTCAAATACTTGCTTTTTTATGCAAATTGACAGTACATTTGTTGATCAAAGCAATGATGATGATCTATGCTTCATAGAGCACTGTAACCTATGACGAGGTGTTTCGAGGAGTCCAAGGCAAGCAAGTGCTGGACAGGTTACGTTTGGATGGGAAAGTGGCCTATGTGACCGGGGCCGGTCAGGGCATCGGCAGAGCCTTCGCACATGCTCTCGGAGAGGCTGGAGCCAAAGTCGCCATCATAGACATGGACAAGGGAAAGGCTGAAAATGTGGCCCATGAACTGACTTTAAAAGGTAAGTGGTGTTCGGTAATTGAAACGAAATAAAATATAAATATTTGATAAATAACTTAAAGAATGTAAAGATGTGAAATGTTGCCTCTGCAACTAACGGAAATAAGTTGTTTAGGTTAAAGGATTAAAATGACTAAAACTGAAAGAAAATAAATTGTATAAAGCTAAATAGAAATAATGAAAAAAAAAACTAATAAAAATGACAAAAGCATATAACAAAATTGCTAAAACTTAAACTAAAACGAATATGTAAAATTCACAACATTTTATTTGGATGGAAAAAATATGACTAATAATTAAATAGAAAAAAATACTGCTTACTATTCTATTTATAATGTTTACATTACTTGATTTGATCAGCAGATGGCGCCCTAGGATCATAGTTCCAAACAAACGTTGTTCAGACGGATTTTGACATCTTTTGTCTATTTTTGTCAGGGACAAACACATTTATTTCATAATATACTACAGTTTTGTTTGTGTCTTATCATTTGTTTCTTGTGTATGTATGTCGTTCCAGGCATTTTAAGCATGGCTGTGGCTGCAGACATTAGCAAACCAGACGACGTTGAGCAGATGATTGACGACATTGTTTCGAAATGGGGCACAATTCACATCGCTTGCAACAACGCTGGCATCAACAAAAACTCTGCTAGTGAGGACACTAGTCTAGAGGAATGGGACCAAACCTTTAATGTTAACCTCAGAGGGACTTTCATGTGTTGCCAGGTACCACATCATTTATGCATTTTATTTGTCATTAATTGCAGCTGAGATAAACCATTTAGTTTAAGCTTTGCTGAAAAAGAAAATCATGGTAATAATGCGGCATGCAATTGCTTAAGATTTCATCGACCCACAGTCAGCATCATGCTGTCACCAGAAGGGACCTAGATAAGATTAGACATGACCAAAGTTTAAACTTAGATTATTTGTGTGTTTTTTGTTTAGCCTGAAAAGGGGCCCAAGGTTCAAATCTTCACCTTACATATAGTTTTTATCATACTAAACCAAGCAAAATTGCCACCGAACCTAACAGCCATTGATCACCATGGATTTTTTTTGTATGTTTAAGAGCAGTTTGAACATTTTGTCACATGGTTTGCCACTACTTTTATTTTCCCAAACTTTTGCAGATTCTAATTGCTTTTGTATATTAGCAACAACTTTTCCATGAGTTTCTGACATTTCGCGGGAGACGGAATAAAAGCTTTGATAGGTGAACAGAGAAGTGTGAAGGAAAGTGATTTCATACCTACAGCATTAGAAGACATTAAATCCTGCCAGGCACCAGATAAATCAGAGTAAGCTGTTTTACACAAAACCGGGAGGTGATGGAGATGCCTTACGTGCATTAAAATGAACGCCCTGAGTTTTTGACACTTTTTGTCTCTCTCATGCGGGGATTGTTATTCCTCTCCCTGTAGACTGTAGACGTGGAAGTCTGATTAGTGAAGGTGTCAATACTTTTATCTGAAAGCACATTTGTCTCTTCTCTCCTTCAAATTACCGCCTCAGGCGGCCGGTCGTGTCATGCTGAAGCAAGGATACGGCAAGATAATCAACACAGCTTCCATGGCCAGTTTAATAGGTGAGTGATGATTTTTATGCCGCCATAAGCTGAGATATTACACTGTCTCTTCCCTCTGAATTTAATACTCTCATCAAACGTAGGGGTGGGGTTTTGGAAAGAGATGTTTTTGTAATACCGTATAGGTACACTTGTCCATGATTTAAGACGAGGAAAAATGGTTTAGAAATCTATTATAAAACACGTACCAAGCTATTAGAAATGTACTCTTTATATTCATGTCAGTTTCACAAGTTTTTGAAAAATACCATTATACACAAAGAAAAGTTTGTTTAAAAAATGTCATGTGGTATCAATTAGTTAACCATCAAGTAAATTGTGTCATATATATATATATATATACTGTATGTGCGTGTAGTGAAAATTATACCATACTACTTGATAAGGTTTTCTTTTAATGAGGCCTTTTCTTCATTATGTTTTCACTTTTGTATCACCCTACCATTTTTTAATTATACTACTGTACATCAAAATTAATTTTAATACAGAAATTAGAAACATGCTATTACAGACCAGTCAAGAAAAGCTGCTAAATTGTAATACACCTTTACAGATCTGACAGCATTTGTGCTCAAACTGTCTGTGTTCAACCATCACTGGCCCTTTTATTGTTTGTTCAACCGTATTGCCCCTAACAAGGCTGTTTTTGCATCATTATAAACATGACAACTGTGTAACGCTGTTGAAAGGCTGTAAATTGCAACTTGTTCAGCCTCGTGTAAAGGGACTTCCTGGTATGCCGCTGGTCCTAGGTGCTCCGTTTAGAGCTGCGGAATAAAAACAGTGTTTGGTTTTTATGCTGCATGCTGTAAACGAACTTTATTTGCGACGCAGCGTAACACAATTTCTCCCAACAGGTCCCTCGCTGTGCAACAGCAGCACTCCATCAACAGTGTAGTCAAGTAGCCAATAAACTTGTGTACCATATGGACGCTAGTCCCAACTGTGGGTGCAATCTGTAACAAAGGAGCATGCTGCTAAAGGAAGTGGAGAGAGAGAGAGAGAGAGAGAGAAAGAGAAGCAAGGGGGAGTAGAGGGCAAGGGGAAAAAGTGATCAATTACTCACATTACATACAGTCCTTCAGGAATTTTCTTTATTGGCCTGGACATCTGTTATAATATTGTCATAATGTGTAATCAGATGGGGGCTGTTGTAGCCAAGTTGGGGAATACATCTTGAAAGTCCCATTAAAATGCACAATGACACTACCTCTGTCCATCTGGTGAATAGCACAGTGTTTTCCCATCTCCTTTTCTCTTCTGCATTCCCTTCAACCACTTTAAGTACATATTGGAATATTTCAAATGATCTTTTTGGATTTGTATTTTTCTACTGTTCGGCCCATTGATGAAAGAGGTATTTGAGCTAACATAGAAGATAGGTGGCGTCATGCATTTACACATGAAGTGATACCTGAACTGACTGTTAAAGGATTAGTTGACCCGAAAATGTAAATTATGTTATCAATTCTACTACACCCTTGTCATTTCAAACCTATACGAGTTTTTCCTTTGTGGAGCACAAATAGAAATGCTTAGAAGTATGTTCACGCAGCTTAGAAGAATGTTCACGCAGCTTTTTTCCCATACAGCAAAAACATATAGTGAGCCGGTGCTGTCCAGCTTTAAAAAGGACAAAAGAGCACCATAAAAGTAGTTCACATGACTCATGGACTATACTTCAATTCTTTTAAAGTCATACGATAGCTTAGTGTGGGGAACAAGATTTGATTCACTGAAAATCTCAAAAATCCACTGACAGCATTCCATGAAACTTCTTTATACAGTGGAACACAAAAAAAGATATCACATTGGTTTGGTTTGAAGCCACATGATGGTGACAAAATGATGACCAAATTGCCTTTTTTGTTGAGCGAGGTATCCCTTTAATACTCTAGTTTTGGATGACAAATCAGTCTCTGATGACATCACATTGACCTGCAACATCTCTGAAATTTGCAGATCAGAGAGGAGCCTTGTTTCTTTGCTCTTAAAATGTGAAATGAAAATCTGTATGAATGTTAAATGTGATTGAAGATATGTTTCACTTTCCTCTTTATCCTCTAAAGCTGACTGCTCTTTAAAACCGCAATGTTCTTTGAAACATCAATGCCGCCCAGAGGCATAAAAAGGCCTGTTCTTTCAGCGCATTTTCAGCTAGGATTAATACGTGTTGGCCTTTTTGTGTGCCGATAAGACAGACCTAGAATCCTGAAGCTTATTTGTAGGCAAAGAACGGCCTCATTTTTATTTTTATTTTAATAACAGTGGTATCCCTCGAAAACCAGGCCCAGCGCAACCTGACAATTGTCCGGTTAGCATTTCTCCTTTAAAACAAACGAGGGGCCAGAGAGCGCAAACCCATCTCCACAGGACTGGCCGCTGCCTTCGCACAGCTGTGCCGTATTTATCATCCCACTCCCAACCACGGCAATTTGGCAGTGAGATCACCGGGTGACGAGGTTAACTACTAAAGTTGCATGTAACTTGGAGCCTCCCTCGTGATGATTAATCAAGCGAGCCCCTTTTCCCTGCATTGCATGCAGCGTCGAGCATCTGTGATGGTCAAGGCAAACAAATGGCGTTTTGCCTTTGTTTTTGAAGATGATGCACACCGAACATCCCCAGTAATTAATTTTACATCGCTTCATCTGCGGGGTCCCAAAAGCTAATGAAAGTGTTTTCACGTCACATTGGAGTTCAAGACCCTCTCGCTGAGTTATGAGGGGAATGAAGTAATCGGGCCTTGTATTAATCACATGTTTAGGTCATTACAGAGTATGATATGGATTTTAATGTGTGTTTAAAAGTTGGTTTATTTAATTAATTTCAGTTTATTGATGTAACACTTTTCGCAATTGCTTCAATGCTGGTTCCATTAAGTTAGCAGATGCACTCATTTAAAGTTTTTTTTTTCTTCTGGGAAAATGGACCAAAACTATTGAGGTGTGCACAAATGTTTTGTCAATAAAATGGTACCAGCAAAATAGGTTTTTCTCCTGTGACATAAACTGAAGACTTTAGACTATTAAAAAAGGGAAAGTCCCTTTGATTATGTCCCATCTCATGCTCCTGTGTGAGTAAAAAAAAAAAAAATTATATTAATTTTCTCCACAGACAAATAGATTTTTAATGATAGCATAAACCAGAACTCTTTATTAAAGAGATTTTTAAAATCCCTATGGAGAAAATCAATGAGAAAAATCTGGACCCAAGGCCACTGAACAAGTGCAGTCACTATTGTCCGGTATAGGAAATACACTCACTTCAATGTAATGATTTCATCAAATCACTTAATAGAATTTCAATGTTAGAAAGAGTTGAAAATGTATAAAATAGTTCTTAATAATTTGTAAATGTGCTGTGTCCTTCTCAACAGTGCCACACCCACAGAAGCAACTGTCCTATAACACATCCAAAGCTGGGGTGGTAAAGCTCACTCAAACCCTGGGCACAGAGTGGATCGACCGAGGCGTTCGAGTCAATTGCATCTCCCCGTAAGTGACCATAGACTGTGCTTTCTGGGTTAAAGGGATAGTTCAGCCAAAAATTTAAATTCTGTTATCACTTACTCATCCTCAAGTGGTTCAAAACCTGTATGAGTTTCTTTGTTCTGTTGAACACAAAAGATATTTTTAAAGAATGTTGGTAACCAGACAGTTGACGGTAGCCATTGACTTCCATAGTAGGAAAAAAAAAAAATACTATGGAAGTCAATGGCTACCATACACTGTTTGATTACCAACATTCTTTAAAATATCTTGTATTGTGTACAATAGAACAAAGAAACTCATACAGGTTTGGCATAACATAAGGGTGGGTAAGTGATGACAGAATTTTCATTTTTGGGTGAACTAACCCTTTAAGTCATAATTTCACTGGAATACATTTTCATTGCTGCTAACTTGATTATTTCCCTCTACATGCAATCTTAAGCAGAGTCACATGCTCCGGTTCTCCCCTGTATTATGTTTTCAAATGTAACACATGAATCAATGCCAACTTTTTGTGCAAACAAAAAAGGCCTTTCTCTCTTCATATGTACATTGCACCAATTAAACAGAGAGAGCAGTTTTTTTATATTTAAGTGGAAACTTAATTTGTTTTGACAGGGTCAAAAGCATTATTTTCCACAATGGGCCACACAATTGAGACTCAGTTACTAAATTACAGTGTAAAACAATACAGCCCGACTTAATTGGATGACGTCTAGAGGGATGAGTAGAGCAAACAGTTTCTTTAATTGTTATATTCAATTAGGGATTCAAATTAGCCTCTTCAGCTGAAGTGTCAGCAAAACAATGGCAGCCTTGTTTGTATCTATTTGTCAGCGCAGTTCTTCTGAGGAAAGGAAGAAAAGAGCAAGAGGAAGCGTGCGCGTGTCGCTTGAAGCCGAGCATCCCCAAGCCCCCGTGGTTCCCACAGCAAATCCGCAACACGCATGCATGTGCTCTTTATTCATTTCTGTAAAGCACCAGCTTGTTTTCTAATTTTAATTTGCGAGGAAGCAATTCCTTTCTCTCTGCCGAACTCCCACTCCTCCCTCAAATACGAGGTCTCTCAATGGGCCCCTGATTTCTGTGAAGTGACGGTTGGTAAATATGCATAAAGGCGGCGGGACCACAATTAGCGCGTGTGAGGTTGACTGCCACCTGATTTCATTGGCAACTTTAGCCGTGACAGTGATAAGCTGCATTATCTACAAAATTGGCTGAGGGAAAACAGTAAGCCTTTGATTGCCAGGACGGGTTCCCAGATAAAGCTGTGCTGATGAGAAATATAATTGAGATTTTAAATATGCTAACCAAAGGTGTCACATGCTACTTCAGCGCCTCTGATTTAGCCGCGGTGTCGGATTTGGTATCAAGTTGAATTGAATCTATTCGGCCAGGCTTAAATGGCGTGGAAGGCTGTTGAGGATTGGGTCTGTCATTGAGTGTGTGAACAGACAGGCTGCATTTCCCATGCGGCTGTCTCTCTGTGAAGTACATTCGTTCCAAATTGGTGTGCATTTCCCTTAGTTAGGGACAAAAGCGCCACTGAAGTTCAAACATAATTTCCACTTGACGTGGACAGTTGTTGATCCAGTACTGACTATTTCATAAGGAATGTGCTCAAATGGAATAAGGAATTATTCTCAAATAAATAAGAATAAAGGGCAATAATTGACTTTATCCTTTGGAAATGGTTTGGATTGTGTGCATTCTGTACCAAATGGATTAATGGAAACAAAATCTTAATTTATTAATATATTATAACATAAAATTATATATATACTGTATATGATAAGTTTAGGATTGATAACTGTTTTTCATTTTATAATATTTGAATGTACATAATAATGATAATATTTGACGTAATTTAGTCCTGAATTTTAAGCAGCCATGTTACTACAGTTTTCTGTCACCTGATCCTTCTGAAACCATTTTAGTATGCGGGTTATCACAGTTAAAAAAAGGTTGTGCTTATTTTGAGGAAACCGGATTCTAGAAAGATTAATAGAAAGTAATAATAACATACCACTTACTAGATAGAAAATAGGGTCAGTTTTGGGGGTCAGCTTGAAGACTTTTGAAGTTCAGTTTGGAGTGTGTCAATCACACTATCCATCCATCAAAGCAAAATGAACCAGTGTAAACACCATCAGAGCTGTTCTGCTCACTACTGAGGTCCTTGAAGGATAGCCAACTTCATTTTATGTCACTGTGACTGCTATAACTGTAACAAGTGGCCCTGAAACAACACTGTCTCCCTGCTTCTCATGTCTGATCTCTCTCTCTCTCTCTCTCTCTTTTTTTTTCTCGACAGTGGTATTGTTGACACCCCTCTCATCCATTCAGAGAGTCTGGAGCCTCTAGTTCAGCGCTGGCTGTCAGATATCCCAGCCGGACGACTGGCTCAAGTGACAGACCTCCAAGCTGCAGTGGTATACTTGGCATCTGACGCCTCTGACTACATGACAGGGCATAACTTAGTCATAGAGGGTGGTCAGAGTCTGTGGTAGAGAAAGTTTGCCTCTCAGATTTGGTAATACACTCTCACCCACTGTTCCTAAAGGAGACTGAGTGACTAACTTGATTTTAATGATGCAGTACATTGGTGAAGGGATGTACTGTACATTTTAAGTAATCAAAGGGTCCAGCGTCAGAACTTGTATAGTGTCTCAATTGTGCATTTTTTAACCAGTGCGTTTTGAACAAGGTTTTAATATTTGAACAATTTTACAATAAACACTGCTTTCCACAACATGTTTTTGTTTTTCAAATTTTTCAGATTAAAAGGCAACACAAATTTTATTTAGTGGTATTTGCTCATACTTGCGGTGCGGGTCACATTTATCGTTGCTTGGCCAAATTTTGCGAGCGAAGTCCAGTCTTTCCAATAGAAATCGGGAGTTTGGCGTCTGCGTGAAAGATTCTGCAACACAGATTTTACTCATGTTGAAGTTGGTCACGTGAATTTGCGTGCTGACCAAAAGAAAGCTCCTTGGTGTGAAAGTGATTTCTGCGTGAGCTGTGCTTCATACCTCTCTATGCTATTGACAATGAACAGTTCACCTTTTTTTGCCTGCAAAATTTTGAGCTTTAAAGATTTGAACAAACATCTTACCCCTAGTATTCAACTCATTCCATACTGGCACAAATTATGCTCAAATTGTGCAGCTTGTTGTGGGGAGGTGTGCTATTACTTTTTAAAACCTTCAGACTTACAGTTTTGTGTGGAAATTACTAAGTTTCACATTGGTCAAATATGACAGCACAACAAAAAAATGCTAAGCTACAACTACTCTCCAAATGTATTTACTGCTATGTATTTACTGCAAATGTACTTTTTGCTCCCTGATTCAGATGCATCATAAATAACATTTACGATGCATTTGTAATGCTACGTATCCCAAAACAACCTATCACACGTTTAGGTCTATCCTCCCATGTTCAACGTTGTGTATAACACTACAAGTCTCTTTCACCATCACCAGCCCTGCAAGGACCTCTTCCCACTGTTATCTTAATTGCTCTCTATTCTGTGTATATCCCGAAAAACAATACTTGAATGAAAAGGCCAGTGGAGAACTTGACCCCAGTCACTGCAATTATTCTAAAGGAGTGGCCAATTAGTTCCATTAGTAAAGCAATAGGATTGCAGGTATACACATAAATGCCTGTAATATTATGCCATCAGCTTGGATACTCAGGCCAGATATTTACATAATTAGTACTGTAAATGAGGAGATTGATGTTGGAGAGGTTCATTGTTATGTTAGATCGGTGATTCTGTGACTTATCTGAATCCCAGCATCACATTAACTATCAAGATATTCATGTTTAAATCCAAGAATGCAAAATATGCATGTTTTGATGCGTTTATTAAAATCTGAATTACTACTAATCAGGACTCAATTGTTATTTAATGCAAAAGATGAAGAACATAAAACAGATCCTCTGAGTAGGTTTAAAAATTAGCCTCCTGGTTTCACAGACAAGGTTTAAACATAGCCCCAGACTAAAATGCATGTTTGAGCTGATATTTTAAAATATGCCAGTGCCATGTTTTGTCTCAAGATGCACACCAGTAATGGTTTTTTCTTCTTCTAAGGCACGTTTAGAAAAGCTACTTAATTGTCCTAATTGTCCACCGGCCTTGCATCTTAATCTGGCCTAATCCTGGTTTAATCTAAGACCTTTCTGTAAAACCAGGCCAATGAGTGCTAATAAGAACGTCAGTGATTAAATTAAAAAGTGTGATTCATTATCTGTCCACTAAGTGGAAGCATGGAGTCAAAAAGCTTCAGTTCAGCATGTGCTTCTTTTTTATTACTAGCCCAGATCACTGAAGAACTATCAAACTGTCATTGCCCATTGTCTTCATTCTTTACATGGGAAATCTGCAGAAAGAAGATGATTGTTTAATGTAAAATGCTGCTCAAACTACTTAAATAGAATTTAGAATACTAGGCTAAATATTTGCTTTAATATTCAGTCTATTGATATGAAAAACGTGTTTTTGCACATCACAAATGACCTTTAGATTTTGTAGTAAACATATCACTGTGTAAAAGGCTATTTTTTGAATCGCCATTTATTCAAAGTATTAAATTATTGATAAATAGTGTACTATAATAATAAAGCTTAAAATATATATGTGTGTATATTAATAAGTTAATAATAAATATTTATTTAGTAGTATTATATAAACTGTACATTTTTCCTCACTATTTCTTTCAGTTTCTCTACACACTAGAAATGCAAATGGATTAATGTGGGCACTTATACTCCTTTTTTTTATATTTCTAAGTGAAAGCGTGGGACTGGTGGCAATATTTGCAAATCCAAACTCTGTGCAGCACTAAACCAAAAATAATTTAAAATATTAATCTGAGTGATTGTCTCACGTATTATTTATTATACTTTTCAAATGTTATACCTTTTTTTGTACCGTAAATGACTTGTACTAGTTAAAAAAGGGTCACAAGACACATTTTAATCAAATCTATTACTGAACTCTCTGTGTGAAAGGTTTTGACTTCCACTTTTTGACCACTGCTGTACAAATTATGATATAGTTTACTGCTGTAAATTGTTTACAAGTTCTCTTTGAAGGGCTAATTTTCCCTGAACCTCCTGCACCGTAGGTGTTTTTTTTATAGCTAGGGTAGAAGCATTTCTCTTCAAACCTATGACTGCTCCATGATGTGTAAGTGATCTTGAATACATTATTGATGACCTCCTTGAGCTGCAATTACTGTCAGGAGTCTGGGCACGGCTAACTGTTGTGCTAAACACGTCTTCAGTGGAAAAAGCAACTTGTGCTTTGCTTGTTCTTTTTCTCTAGCAATCTATGTAAACATCAGATTAACTCTTGATAAATGTTAGACAATTTCTGCATGAAAATATGGAGATGCTGGCGATATGGGTGTTGGTGATATGAGTGTCAGCAACATATTATTGCTGTACACAGACAGACATTACTTTAGTACTATGTTTGTTTTTTAGTTGGATATATACCAGTTCTTCTGACATGGTATATAGCTCATTAATGCAAATATCTAAGCCTATCACATGGCAGCAACTCAATTTAGGATAGACATGGTCAAGATAATCTGCTGAAGTTCAAAGTGAGCATCAGAATGGGGAAGAAAGGTGATTTTATTGACTTTGAACATGGTGGCATGGTTGTTGGTGACAGACGGGCTTGTCCGAGAATTTCAGAAACTTGATCTACTGGGATTTTCATGCACAACCATCTGTAGGCTTTACAGAGAATGGTCTGGGAAAAAAAAGTGAGCAGCAGTTCTGTGGGTGAAAATGCCAGAGGGCAGAGGAGAATGGCCAGACTGGTTTGAGCTGATAGAAAGGCAACAGTTACTCAAGTAACAACCGAGGTCTGCAGAGGAGCATCTCTGAACGAACAACACCTTGAAGCAGAAGATCACGCCGGGAACCACTCCTGTCACATTAGAACAGGAAACTGAGGCTTACAATCACCAAAATTGGACAATATAAAATTGGGAAAATGTTGCCTGGTCTGTTAAGCCTCGATTTCTGCTGTAATATTCAGATAGGGTCAGAATTTGGCATAAGCGGTATGAAAGCATGGATCCATCCTGCCTTGTATCAACAGTTTAGTCTGGTGGTGTTATGGTATGGGGGACATTTTCTTGGTACACTTTGCCTACCTGAGTATTGTTGCTGACCATGTCCATCTCTTTATGACCACAGTGTTTCCATCTTCTGATGGCTACTTCCAGCAGGATAACACACGACACAAAGCTCAAATCATCACTGGTTTCTTGAACATGACAATGAGTTCACTGTACTCAAATAGCTTCCACAGTCACCAGATCTCAATCATAGAGCACCTTTGGGATGTGGTGGAACGGGAGATTCACATGTTTGTGCTGCCGACAAATCTGCTTCAACTCAACCTTGTTGAGTCTATGCCACAAAGAATTAAGGCAGTTCTGAAGGCAAAAGGGGGACCGACACGGTATTCGCAAGGTGTAACTAATAAAGTGGCCGGTGAGTGTGTTTGTGTGTATATATATGATTTTAGTTCATTTTAATTTTAAATTTTAAGCTTTAAATTAGTTTAAATTTTATTTTTGTATTATTATTAAATTATGCTTGACCTAAAAAAACATCTAGTTTTATTTGTTTACATTATTTATTTATTTATTTATATATATATATATATATATATATATATATATATATACATATATTAGTATGCAGCAGCCTTAGTCTATATTAGCTGAGCTGTCTAGAGAGATCTTTACTCTGTTTTGTATTATAAAGTGAGTATACAAATGTCAGGCTCACACACATTCATACGTGGACAGATGCCACCCCACTGTAACCTTTCTACGCTGCTAAAGAGTTGACATTTGAGAGTCCTTCCTTCAAACTTGGGAATTTGTTGTAATTATTTGCAGGGAACAGCAAGTTGTAATTATTTGCATTTTACAATAAGCAATTATCGATAAACCCAAATTGGTCAACCCCAAGGGGGGCTGAGGGGGGTCATCACGGCCGTGGTAGCTGTTTTATCTGTTAGGACATTTTTATTTCAACGAGAAAATGGCTGACCGTAAAGACTTGTTTCTCTGAAGACTTTTAGTTGCATTTCAAGCTGTTTGTGAGTGTACAGGAGTTTAATGCTGATGTGTAAGCTCTGTTTATGCCCTGTTTGTGATCTCATGTCTTATTGATGATAGCAAGCTTGCGCTGTTTGCTCGGATCAGGCTCACCTGCTGACATACAGGACTTCAAAATGCATTATGGTGCGTTGAAAAGGCACATTTCCACTAAATAATAAAAAGGGAAACATTTTGTCAACCTGTGCCGTACTGCTCGATTGTATTCGAATAGAGGCGGGAAACCGGCCACACAGATGTGCATTATTCATGTAGACAGACATTATCATTCTCACAGATTACGGGCCTGTTTGACCGTAGCTGCCTAAACATTGAACCTCGTGAATTACTGATTCACAATTTTTATTTGAACGTTTGCTTTTCTGAGTCACAACAGAGTCTGGGCGCTTTCAAAAACAACTGATTTGTATCTGAACGTCATGAATTATCAAAGTTGGCTTTCCTAGATGTGCTGTCACAGAAGTCATGTAAAAAAAAAAACAGCTGATTAACTTTTTTTTTATGCATCATAGCTCAATTTTTTACGGTATGTCAGCCCACTCATGGCTATTGACAGGTATTTTTAGTCAAGTATAGCTGCTTTCTATTTTCAACCAAATTCTCTGAAAATGTTAATCAATGTTACATTTAAATGGCATAGAGGATTAAATCTGTGGCTTCTTGGTAATATTTTTGTGGCTATAGCAATACAAAATGCTTGGGGTGCCCCATTGTATACTCAAAGTCTAAAAACAAAAGAAAAAGTTCGTATCTATACACGCTGTCAAAAAAAATTATATGATCAATAAGTTATGACAACATGTTTTTACATTGCTTTAACTCATCAAAATAAGTTAAGCAATTTTTTAAAACTGTAAGTTATACAAGATTCATAAAATTTGTGAGTCAGTTTAATTTAATTTAAGTTGAAATGACTTAAACATCTAATCAACCTTTTTTACAGTGCAGTTTGGTGATAAATGTAGTTTGTTCCCAGACAGCAACATAGTGTCGGCCCAGATCCGGCCCACATCTGGTACACATGGATTTCACACGATCCAGATCTGGACCGAAACTATGTTGCTGTCTGGGTTTGAACCTTCAGAAATTAATTTCAGCCATTCTGCTTGTGATCCTTGAGTCATAACCTTCAATAAATTCTAAATAACAAGCTAATAACCTTAATTGCACTGATACAAATTCACTATGTGCCAATTTCCAACACTCATGTCTTTTACAGATTATTGCAATATACTTCATCAGTTTTCTACAATTTTTTTTTTCTTTTATTATCCTCAGACCCCTGTTTTTCCATTATATACACAGTATATTTGTCTTCGACTGCTTGTCTGCTCGTTAAAACGGGAAAATTCATAGCACAACCAATTTTGTACTTTGTACATGACATGAGACTAAACACAAAGTTATGAGTTTGTTAAGCTGAGGTTGTTTTGCCATTACATAAGCAATAACTTCTAGTGATTAATGAGGTGGCCTATTACCTAACACACTGTTGGTATACTTGTTTTCTCACAGTGACAAGCATGTTCCTTAGGGAAGAATTCTATGGGGAGCTGGATGCATATGTGTTCTGCCATTTTGATGAATGAAAAAGTTGACTCGTATGGTGTAAAATTGTAGTCTCTCTTCATAAGAGGAGTTTGGGCTTGCTGCTGGTGGCCCTAAGGGACGTTTAGAGAAGAAAAAAGAACAACAGGACAAATATATCTTATAAAACCGCTCTGGAGGAGTTCAATTATGTATATTCAATGTATGGCGTTCACTATATGTTAGTGCAGCATTGTAAGAGTGACCTGTAAGTTGATGCAGTGTCTGTTGGTATCAAATGTGCTATAAAGAAAGCACTATAATGCACTTTCAGCACATCTAGTTCTTGTTGGTAAAGCAAAAAGTGATGGATTTTCCTTTAGAAAGCTTCCATTATGATAAACTGGACAGAAACTTTGTTCCACTGGCTCTTGAAACACCAGGGCAGGAATCCTGTAAATAAAGCCTCATTTTAAATTCTATTAATCTATTAATAGATGCAACTCACAGCCTTGTGTTATTGCTGGAACCTCATTGCTTAATTTATGCACGTCCAGAGAAATCTCATTTGCATTCGATAGACATTCCATATTCTACTCATGCGTCCAGAGAGATCATTTCAAAGGCAGATTCAGCTGCTGATGGAACATATTCATTTGAGCTACAAAACAAGAAACACAATTCAGATTAGAATATGCATTATTACAGATTAGAGATGTCATTATTACTGGGTTTAGATTAAGATCTGCTTGTGGGGAAAAGATGTCAGTCATGAAAATGTCTTAAAGAAAAAAGTGAGAAAACCAAAAACGAGTTGTGCATACATTTAAAACAAGCGTTTTAAGCATGTTTAATTTGAACAAGGGCTTCTAGAGTTATTTACAACTGATTTTATTTATATCCTCTCTTTTGGGGTTTATATGTCATGCAGACTTACATATCTCTATTGATATTGCTGCTTGTGAATCATGCATGACAGGTACTCAATAATAATGGGTGCGGATTACTTTTGACATCTGGCTGTGGTGACGGCAGCTTTGTTCTATGGTCTGAGTTCACATGTACCACATCAAAGGCTGGCGTTTCTCTCTCTACGAACAGGCTGAAGGATGATTTTACTGACTTTTCCTTTAAGATTGTCTATTAGAAGTGGCCTAGAGCAGTGGTTCTCAACTCCAGTCCTCGCGACCCACTGCTCTGCATATTGTATATGTCTCCCTTATTTAACACACCTGATTCAGATCCTCAGCTCGTTAGGATAGACTCTAGTCCTAAAGGATTATTAGGAACAACTGTTCAATTTCTCATTAATGCAATTATCTAATCAACCAATCACATGGCAGTTGCTTCAAAATACATTCACCTAAAGGATTATTAGGAACACCTGTTCAATTTCTCATTAATGCAATTATCTAATCAACCAATCACATGGTAGTTGCTTCAATGCATTTAGGGGTGTGGTCCTGGTCAAGACAATCTCCTGAACTCCAAACTGAATGTCAGAATGGGAAAGAAAGGTGATTTAAGCAATTTTGAGCGTGGCATGGTTGTTGGGCCAGACGTGCCGGTCTGAGTATTTCACAATCTGCTCAGTTACTGGGATTTTCACGCACAACCATTTCAAGGGGTTACAAAGAATGGTGTGAAAAGGGAAAAACATCCAGTATGCGGCAGTCCTGTGGGCGAAAATGCCTTGTTGATGCTAGAGGTCAGAGGAGAATGGGCCGACTGATTCAAGCTGATAGAAGAGCAACTTTGACTGAAATAACCACTCGTTACAACCGAGGTATGCAGCAAAGCATTTGTAAAGCCACAACACGCACAACCTTGAGGCGGATGGGCTACAACAGCAGAAGACCCCACCGGGTACCACTCATCTCCACTACAAATAGGAAAAAAAGGCTACAATTTACAAGAGCTCACCAAAATTGGACAGTTGAAGACTGGAAAAATGTTGCCTGGTCTGATGAGTCTCGATTTCTGTTGAGACATTCAGATGGTAGAGTCAGAATTTGGCGTAAACAGAATGAGAACATGGATCCATCATGCCTTGTTACCACTGTGCAGGCTGGTGGTGGTGTAATGGTGTGGGGGATGTTTTCTTGGCACACTTTAGGCCCCTTAGTGCCAATTGGGCATCGTTTAAATGCCACGGCCTACCTGAGTATTGTTTTTGACCAGTCCATCCCTTTATGGCCACCATGTACCCATCCTCTGATGGCTACTTCCAGCAGGATAATGCACCATGTCACAAAGCTTGAATCATTTCAAATTGGTTTCTTGAACATGACAATGAGTTCACTGTACTAAAATGGCCCCCACAGTCACCAGATCTGAACCCAATAGAGCATCTTTGGGATGTGGTGGAACGGGAGCTTCGTGCCCTGGATGTGCATCCCACAAATCTCCATCAACTGCAAGATGCTATCCTATCAATATGGGCCAACATTTCTAAAGAATGCTTTCAGCATTTGAATCAATGCCACGTAGAATTAAGGCAGTTCTGAAGGCGAAAGGGGGTCAAACACAGTATGGTGTTCCTAATAATCCTTTAGGTGAGTGTATTACAAAAATTCCTTACAAAAATGTAACTTGCTTTCCATCTAAATAGTTAATGTTAAAACTGTAAAATCATACTAAATAAGAACTGTAAATAATTTAATTATATAAACATTATTTTTTATATACATTTTATAAACATTTCTTTTTTAAATTACATATTAAGACTGGTAAGAATTGTTGATGTTTTTAAAAGAAGTATCTTATGCTCACCAATGCTGCATTTATTTGATTAATAAGCTTCAACCCCACTTTTGAAAAATCCCCAGAAATGGCATACCCAAACTGAAACAGACACAGTTCATGAACCCTTTGTACTAAAAGCACAAGTAATATCTCATTTGAAAGCTGACACCTGGCAGTTTATTGTAAATGTGGAATTAATTAGTGATAATGAAAAAAAATTTATGAAAAATGTCTTCAAAGTTTTGTAAAGTTATTAGAAATGTATTTTTATGAAACATCTTCATGAAAATAAAATTGAAGTTGGCATTGTATCAATCTAGAAATGCACTGCAGCTAAAGCCACATGTCTGACCATGTTATATTTAAAATTTGAAGAAGATAAGTTTAAAACTCTGCATTTAGTTAAATGTTTTTCAAGATCATGTCATATGAATTTATTTTGATTAGACTCTAAAATGCAAACTGGTGTTTATTGTCATCTTCTAGCATCTATTTAGACTATTTTCTCTATTGTTTTGTGGTGCAAACGAGCCCCATTCAGTGTCAGTCTCCCCTGTACACATTCACACCTCTCCAGCCTGGTTATGGGTCTAAATATGCTTTTCTTTTGTCTGCATTATAATCACTAACGACTGGCTATTCACACTGTTTCAATCCCTTTTTTCTTTTATCAAAGTTCTCACTTCACACTTGAAACTGTATCAAATGCCCTTTTTGAAAAAAGAAAAATTTCAGTAAGCATTCCTATTTAGAAAAATTCATAAAAATAACAGCTAATGTGCTGGCAGGTGCACAGAGTTAGCTAGCATGTTAGCTTAGCACACCATCAATACACGACAATTTATGAGATTAAAACCATGTTTGTGCTCCAAACTTACTTTATAACGCAAGTCGAGTGTTTTAAATGACCTTCTGTGATCTGATTTGGCTTCAGATGAAAAAATAAGACAGAAAATATATTAATTTATAGTATTCTGCAATGATAAACTCTATATCGATTAGCATTACATTATAAATATAATCTATTATTATGAAAATACCTGACATGGCTCGAAGAACACAGGTAAATCGAATATCATTGCAATCATGTTTATTGTCTTCAAAACATCTTTATCTGCATGTTACAGCGATCTCTGGAAGCTTTGTTTGTGTCAGGGACTTCCTGGAATGTCACATGGTTATGGTACTTCTTCGTGTGTTCCATATATGGACTATTACTGTGCATAGAGCGCCGGCGCTCTCAGGCGGCCAGTATGGATCGAAAACACAGTACATCAGAGTATCCAGCGCTCATGATTACATCGACGCATTTGGGTATAAATTCAATAAATATTACTCCTGTCTATAGATATCTGATGTAAACCTATGAGAATATATCAATATTTCTCCAAATCTGCACATGTTTGAGCTAAAAGCCCAGAGGGACGTTGTTTTGTCAAGCTCTGTCATGACGATCGCACAGGAGTTTTTTTCTGAATGGAAGCGGCTGACGCTCATAATTCATATTAAAGGTAACGACTCATTTTTTAATTACATAACTCCTGACACAAATTAAGATATAACTGTCACTATAAGTTTCTCAGAATACAATAGTGGTCAAATACTGAAACTTGAGTCTTATATCTTTTTAATGATGTATAGTTTGTCAAGGTAATAACATTGAATCTGATAGTAACTTTGAACTATTTAAAAAAAAAACGCTTCAGTGCGCCCGCGCTCTGGTGAAGCTTAACAGGTTAAAAAAAACTAATATTGTGAAATATTATTACAATTTAAAATAGCTGGCTTCTATTTCAATTTATTTTAAAAAGTAATTTATTCCTATGTTTGCAAAGCTGAATTTTCAGCATCATTACATGATCTTTCAGAAATCATTCTAATATGCGGATTTGCTGCTCAAGAAACATGTGATATATTGTTTTTCAGGATTCTTTGATGAATATAAACAGCATTTATTTAAAATTGAAACAATGTGAAAGACTTTACTGTCACTTTTGATCAATCTCATTTTGTTAAAAAAAAAAAATCATACTGACCCCACACTTTTAATAATACATACTTTATTGATCAAATATTGGCTTTAATAACATGGCTTTACATACAGGTCTGATTTTGAGAAAAAAAAATTTATATGGTACACCTCGTTGTTTTACTGAACAATACAGTCGTTAAACATCTAATCACGCTTTTATTTGTCTAGTTTTAATATTTCCAGAATAAATATTACATCCAGAGATGAACGACAAACTTTGACCTAAAATAAAACAGATGGACAGGAGGTAGGAAACAACAGGAGAGGGCTGTAACTGAGGAAGTGAAGATTTAGTGGGGTTGAGAGGTGCCTCTAAAGACTTACCACAGGCTCATGAGGGAAGGCCACACTGAGGGGGATCAATACTCTGCTAATGCAACTCTCATTATTTCTCGGAATAAATTCTCCTGACTCGGGGACCGACACTAAAAGCACCTGGTGGTATTTCAGTGGCTCCGGGGGGCCTATGGGGTCCCAGGATGGCTGCATCAGACTCTGGCTGGCTACTAAAACTCCAGACAAGCTTTCGGGACCTTTAGCACCAAACTCTAAGGGGACACATTAACAGAGAGTTTCACAATAGGCATTTTGATGTGTCTAACAAGAACACAATAAATTGTCTCTCATTACTCAGTAATTAACTCCACAGTCCCATCCCCCCTGCACTGACACTTAAATCACCCTTTCCTTCCACAAACACGCCCTAACGCTCTCCTTCTCTCCACCTGCTCTTTAATTTCCTCTTCTCCGTGGGGCGTAAAGGCAGAGAGGTTTCACACCGTACTCCATCATTCGCTGCCATATGCACTCTCCCTCCCCAGCCCATCTTCAACCCCACCTTTTACCCCGTCCCATCCTCGGAGGCCTCTCATAGGGCAACACCTGGAAAAGGGCGTGGCCTTATGACTGGGGATGATGGGAGGGAACCTAGGAGAATCTGCTTTGCTTCAGCAAAACCTAAAACTGCTACCAATCCCTCAAGCCTTCACTTTCCACAGGGCTTTCCACAATCCTCCACTGTTAATTGTTAAAATGAGGTTATTAATTGGACGCAGAGGAAAATCACCTGTCATGTCTGATGGGGATCTCTTACTGATTGAAAGGTATCCCTGATATGAGCCAATGGGCTTGATGGGCCTGTGAAACGCACACTGGGATTAAACGTCTGTATAGCCCAAAGGCATATAACCCACCCTAGTTCATAAGAGGGGGAGATCACTTTTTGATTGTGTATATGGCTGACATACATCCTCTCGGATGGCCCAGATTCAAAAGCCACGAGTTGTTTGATAGCCTATTGGGGACTAGATAATCCTGGGAAATAAGGGATAATGGACTTCACACATGCACAGTTCAGCATTCATAATTCAAGAACATTTCCACATCATAAGACATCAATAACTGCCTAAAATTTATTTACACACGATTTCTTTTTCCTGAAACATTCAGTAACATTGACAACAAACTAGATTTTTACATGAAAGTATAAATGGTGTTTGCTCATGCAGAACAGGGTATTGTGGATGGTTGTGTATGAGGATGCTTTGGTGTCTGGAGTGGTTTATTGCAAGTTTCTATTTGGGTAACTCATCCAGTGTATGTATAAGTGATTCCCAAGACAGTGCCCTGAACAGTAATAAAACCATAGAATAATCAGAAAGTCCTTATGAACAATGAAAAGACAGGTCACAGATGCAAAGAATTAAACTAACTTTTGTGAAGTTATTTAAATAGATGGGAAGACCATATGCAGGGCCATTAGCAAGGCCCAACAGCCCCTGTGGCTCCCATAGCTATCAGGTAATTTGACAAAGATCCAAAAGTTGTAGACATGCAGATGTTTAGCATTTAAGCAGGCATCTGTTTGCTCAGGCAGTTTATGTCAAAGAAGATGTGACATGCCCACAAAGTCTTTTTTAGAGAGCAATTTAAGTGATTTTTTAGTGATCTTATGTAGTGCATAAGACAGTGAAAGCCATCTGATTACAAATTAAGTAAACTGAAATTAAGTGATATAGTCTTGAATATTCCATATTATGTCATCATTCTCATTATTTAGTTTTTTTTTTTTTTAAACAGTAGAATAGGAATTTTACACCACTGTTAGAGAAATTATGTTTTGGGTGTTTGTACACACGGTTTAAGACAACGATGCCGGTTCACACGAATCAGCGAAAACGATTAAAAACGCTGTATTATGCATGCCAGGCCAGTAGTTGGCGATGTCACTTTGTAAAGAAACACTACGCACCAACAGACTGAACACTTAATACGCATGAGAATGGCGGTATCGTATTCAAAAACTTGCACTTTGAAACCGTTTTCAAAAGTTTGCGTTTCCAAAACGCTGTTGTTGTGTAAATGAACGGCCAAAATGCATAAAAAGTTTTCAGTTTTTAGTTGAAAAAGGTGTTGTGTAAACGCCCCCTAAATATTGTAGTATCAATAACTATAACATTAGCATTTTGGTGGAAACTAACTATGATAATAATTTTTGTACCAGTCTGAGTTCGAGGAAATTGTTATAAAAAAAACATACAGTAACTCAGAAAACAAATCAGGATGTAGTTTTGCTTGTGGATATCAAGTTTACATGCTACAAGTCCCCTAATCAAAAGTCTGCATTTTTTTTTCTAGGATGTGATGCTACTAATCTGGCAAACATTTTGGCAAATCCACATGCCAGCAATTTGATTTGTTGGGTAACTGATACACAAGTATTACGATTGTTTGTATAAACCACTTACTGTAGGATTGTAGTAAAAAAAGACAACACGACTCACTTGGTTAACTACGCCAAAAAAGTGGACTTTCCAACACTTCTTGGAAAACTGAGGTTTTCCTGCTGTTTGAACAACCATGTTAACTCAGTGGGTATCTCTATCTGATAACTGAAAACAAATGTTTAGCAAGCCAAGATAACACAATAACACTCCAGCCCACTGCCTGGCGTGATCGTTCTCTTACCTTGACCTCTCCCTGAAATAGATGCCTGAATTACATGCACACAAACACACGAACAAAAGTGTTGCTTTCCCCATTACGTGACGAGAGCCGGGCGCTGACAAAAACGATCTATTACACAGTCGCAGTGCACTCGAGAGAGCAGTCTTCCTGAACGAAGAACAAAGGTTGATGGGCCCTAGAAGGACAAGTGTCCTACAAAACATCGTCTCAAACTGGCTGTTTAACAACTGCACTCTAGTTTAAACAAGCCATCAACATGGGGACACAGTGAAGGCCTTTTTTCTCTCCACTTCGCTCTTCGTTGTGATAAAAATCAACATACGCTGGCACAAGGGCCTGTTATTGTGTAGAACTGTTTATCAAGTGAAGCTCATAGGATAATTTTATCAGCCTTCCGATACAAAACCTGAAAGTGCTTAAGTTTAGTTAACTTTAGTGCTTTAATATTTGATCACTTCAACAATAATCGAACTGATTCAAAATATGTTAAAGGGATAGTTCACCCAAAAATGAAAATTCTGTCATTAATTACTCACCATCACGCCGTTTCAAACCCTTAAGACTTTTGTTCATCTTTGGAACACAAATGAAGATATTTTTGATGAAATCTGAGAGCTTTCTGTCCCTCCATTGACAACTACGCAACTACAACTTGAATTTAGGCTTTTTTTCACATATAAACATTGATCAGCGAACATAAACTGAAGCTCGACCAATCCTGCTTGATGTGCGAGAACAAACCTCTTGCGGAAGCTCAAACTTGCTGCATAACATGAGAATGAACCTCATTGGTTCTTGCGCGTTAAGTGAACATGCTTGAGCTTTGGTTTACCACAACTGATGTGTGAGTTGAGTTTTTTTTTATGAATTTTCATTTTTGGGTGAACTATCCCTTTAGGGAGCCATTTTAACAGGAGGTCTTGTGTTATTTAAGAGAAAGCGACTCACTTTAACCAATCAGAAAACTTGGAGGCGCTTCTCTACCACTTCAACCAATGACGTGACTTTAGGGGTCGGACTATGGAAGATGGGAAAAGTAGCAATTTCATGTGAAATCACTTATAGTAGCTTTAAATGTCATGTTTATGTTTATATTTTTTTTATTTGATTATTCTAGCTCTAAACGGGCATCTATTAGCTTGCTTTGGCATAGACTGTAGTGTTCTTTGATACAAAATTTGCAAAGTGACACGAAATTGTAAAGTGTTCTTCCAATGAAGCAACTTTGACGTCTTCAGTTTTGCAGGCACCTTAGCGATAGCAAACCTCCGAAATTTCCATCGCTAGCTCAAGGCATTCCCCTGTTTCATGGCAGATGTCCCTAAGTCCACAGTCAAAATCACAACTGCAGTTCCAGTTGGAGTGCGCAGGTTCCGCAGGTGGAGAGAAAAGCATGTAGGTAGGGCAGATGGAGATAGCAGCTCGCTCGCATGTTTCAGGTAGCATGAGGAACAGGTCGTAGAATCGGCAGAAGAGACAATTCAGTACAATCCCAGCACAGAGCTCTGAACAACAGAAATAAGATATCATGACATTGTGGGCAGTTAACACATACTTTAATAAAGCATACTTTATTCATGGCTGCATTTAAGAAGCAATAAAGAAGTGTGTAAAACCTCCCCAATGGAGAGTACACTTGCAGTTTATCTGTTTAGTTAGCAGAAACGTGAGGTATCTAAAATATGTACAGATGCTAGTTATATATCATGAAATCAAAAGGCAATAATTGATCATTTTTATGAGTATCTAAGATACACCAACTGCTAACTATAAAATTCTCCCTATGCTCTCAAACTACAAGAATATTTAGCAAAAAAATTAAAATGTCGTCAACATCTTTAATTCAATAGTTTTATATTTATCTGTCATTTTTAATTAGTCATTCGCAATGCTTCATGGTCTTGTAATTCTTTCACACATTACAGCTGTTCAGTGCACAGTCTTGTATCTTTGTTTTTTGTCTAATTTTCAAATGCCCTCACTGGGCCAAAGTGTCTATAGTTGACAAAAAAAACACCCTTAAACAGCTGTAACGTACCAGTACGGAAACATTGCAATGGGAAAAAACAGCTTTTTTGTGTGGTTGTCTCTAGCAGAGCTAGATATTATGATATTGCTAAAAAGTTAGTTAACAGACTCTATCACACTTTTTGCACATATTCAAAAATGTACTACAGTACATTACAATATGCATCCATTTAGAATTTAATTGAAATAATCACATCTGTCCAACACAGCATGCCGTTACCATCAAATAGTAAAAAAAAGTCAAAAAGCACCAAAATGATGTCAGAAATGCTGAAATGAAGCACTTCAATGACCGACACATGGCATGATCATGCCGAGAGCTTAGAAAGCCCACAGTGTTATGTATGTTATAGAACCTAGATGCCTCTTTGAAAACTCTCACCTTGGGAGTTAGGCTGATGGGGATAGACACTCAAAGGCCCTTATTGACCTGCAGTCTGTCTGCACCTCTTGTATACAACAGTTTAAAAGCCCACCAGCTCTCGTAGGGCACTTCTGTACACATGCATAATTTACTGAATCACCTTTTCCTTCCAAAGAGAGAAGGAATAGAGCTGTATGGAGATGTAATCAATTATCATCTGTCTGTATAGGTGTTTTTCCCTTACAAGATCATCTGTGCTCTGCTGGAGAGAGGCAGAGACTTCCAGGTGATTAAATAAATGGAAGAATGACACAGACTCAAAATAATTAGCAGGATTTTAGCAAAGTTGACTTAATGTGATGGTCGGTTTTTAAGAAATGTTTCCACACAGCCTAGGGTCTTACGTAAAAAAAAACAAGCTTCAAATGGGGCTTTAAGTAGATTTGAGCATAATGCAGGACAAAATACCCTTGCCTCTGAGCATAAGAGTTGGAATGAGATTAACCTCTGAATTTTACACCAGGAAAAGCATTGTAACGCATGTGTAAAGCTCGACACCATGACATAATGACTGCTGCACCTTCACTCATCTGAACCTACTGGCTGAATGCAGGGAAATATATTGTTCTAATTAATTTCATATTGAAAAAGCTGTTGAATCGTAATACTCATGCAAAAGAGTTCTCAGCGCATGATTTTAATAATTAATCTCTATATGTAAGTTTAATCAAATGTGCTGCTTAAATCAGTTATTCAACTGATGTAGACAGCTTTAAAATCACAAGCTTTTCCAATTTTTTTATTTTAAATTAAAGATACGTTTTAATAATTTACAATTTAAAAATGCATAATTATTTGCTTCTGGCAACACATAAATTCATAAAAAAATCAAAGGATTAAAAAAAAAACAAGACAATGTATAAAACCACTGCTCATTTGAGAGAAAATTAGGAGTTTGAATTTTAATACAAGACAATTCATGGTGGCAGCTAATGTTGTAATTATTATTCATTAGAGCACTTTAGGGCACTATGGGGGTCTGGGAAAGAGGAAGCTGGCCAATCCCCAAACCCAGGTGTGATGATGATGCGTGACTCACCTCCTCTCTCCTGGGAGTCAGACAGGGAGCTGCTGGAGGAGCCGGCCGTGCTGTACCTGTCCACTGAGCATAAGGAGTAGGTGAATTCTGTAGAGTCCGTGTCTGCTTCTCTCTCCCAGGGATCCAGCTCAGGAATGGGTGAGAGCCTCCCAGTTGCTTTGCAGGACACCTCCGCTCCTGAATAAGAAAAGGTGTTTTTGAATAGTCTGCATGCTTACAGTTCATTTATATTGAGCAAGATATGGTTGATTATGTTCACACTCTCAGGTACAAAAACTGTTATTGGGATGGTACTGTTTCAAAACATACTAATATGTACCTTTAAAGGGATAGTTCACCCAAAAATGAAAATTACCCCATGATTTACTCACCCTCAAGCCATCCTAAGTGTATATGACATTCTTCTTTCAGACGAATAGAATCAAAGTTATATTAAAAAATGTCCTGGCCCTTCCAAGCTTTATAATGGCAGTGAATGGCTGCTTATATTTTGAAGTTCACAAAAGTGCATCCATTCATGATAAAAGTGCTCCACGCAGCCCTGGGGTGTTAATAAAGGCCTTCTGAAGAGAAGCGATGAGTTCGTGTAAGAAAAATATCCATATTTAAAACTTTATCGACTAAAATAACTAGCTTCCGGCAGACGTCCTACGCAAGTCAACTAACGCCAAAACAGTATCACTTGACGACGTATGACGTAGAAGTAACGTAAGCTTTGATGCCTCTCGCGGTTTAAACAAACAGGGCTGGGCAACAAACTCAAGCTACTCCGACATTTCTCTTTAAAAATTCTCGTTTTAGACTTCTAATTCATGACTGGTGTTTTGTTTTGCTCTATCCTCTGTGCTTCCGGGTTAGTCACTGCGTTATGCGTCATGTCAAAGGCTACTATTTCACAGTAAATTGATGCGTACGGCCGTCTGCATTTGCAAGAAGAATTCAAAATTCAATATTGTGTATGGCTTCCTATTGTGGATTTTCAGTAAATATAAATTCAGTCCCAATTTATTTCCTCCCAATGCTTTCATATGACTTCAGAAAAGTCAAAATATAGCACCAGAGTTGTATGGGGAAATATTATAATGCTATTTGTGTCCTTTTTGGAGCTTCACTGCCCTGGTCCCCATTCACTTTCATCGTAATGAATTGATCCACAAGTTGCAAACAAACAGATATAGAATGCAACAGTTGGGGTCCAGAAGTCAATTCTTTAATGAAGACTTTTGAAAAATCCCTATGAAAAAGTGGGCGGACACTGTTGCACTCTATAGTCCCGCCCCAAACTCACGCCATCGGCTGAGCCAGAAGTCACTCATACAAACAGCAATGTTTTGAAAGTGCCATAGCCACAGGTTTTTTTTTCCAGTTTTTTGGAAAGCTTACTTATATCTGCACATTTACTTTTTTGCAATGCTAAAATAACTTAAATACTCTAAATATCCCTGTCAGAAACAAATCCACCACTATATATGCAAAATAATCAATGTTCTCTAATCCACCAAGTCAGTTCCCGTTTCAAAAGTTCTTTCATCCTGAAGCAATGTTTTTCAAGGCTTGTCTAGAAAACATGCTGAGATGAGTTCCTGTGCTCTCACTGGTTTCAAAGTGAGCCCAGAAATCATTCAATAATGAATCTGCCAGATCTGAATGCAAACTATTAATGAATCATTGCTTTGGCTGCACTACCTTGTTTATTTTCTCTTCCACCTATCCCGAATGAATTATTCAATGTGCTTTTCTCTCTTTTATTTAACATTTAATGTCTAATGATTAATTAACACGCGGGACATATTTTCCGTAGAGGAATCTGCATTGTTAGTCTAAAATAAAAAAAGAGAAAGGAAAGACAAATGAAAATGGCTTTGGGCTGTATTGGCCTTTTTTATTCTCTCTCTCCTTCAGATTGAATAATTTAGAAAAGAGGATAAAGAATTGTTTCTCCAGAAAGTTCTGTAGTTTGTCTTCACCGTGTTCTCGTTTTGTGAAGTGAAAATGTTATGATATGACGGATGTAGAAGATTAATCTTTGTCTTATTACGGGAGAGCGCATGCTCTTTGACAACACAGTCACAGGATTCTCAGGTGTGCCATTTTCAGCTGTTCACAATCACAGCACAGCTGTCATGCATAACCATATGCATGATATAATCTCTAATACAAGTGTTTATGATAAATAAATATGGAGATCTAAGGAGTCATAGACAGTGTGACAACTAACCCCGGTCTCCACTTCTTTTAGTCTCTGAGTAAAATTCATTAAAAAAAAAAATACAATTTAAGATTTTGGGGGATTTACTGGATAGGGAAAGGGATATGTATAGGGGAAAGGGGATAAAAACAGATCCATTATGACAGGGGACAGGATTCACCTTGCCTATTTCTAACTGCTGTGAAAGCTAATGCACTTATTCTTCAATCGATAACCATCTCAAAATGAGTGAGAAAACATTGTTCTCATAACATACATAATGCACCATACCAAAAATCGAACAGTGTTAGACTAATGTTTGAACATGTTACATTGCTTATTACTAACTTACCAGCTTTTACAAAAGAGCTTCTCTCTTCAGTTTTGATCAAATCAAGCTCGATTTCAGAGTTTTGTCCAGCCATCTGTCTTAACAGTGTGATTAAAATTTCAAAGCAAATATCAAGTTAATAATGTACCGATTCATAAAAACCCCCACAAAAACACTGTTAAAACTGTGTATGAAAACTTACCATTGATATAATCTTAGTGAAGACAATATAAATCACATGAGAGCTCTAAGCATTATGCGCGACACGCCTTCAGCAACACAAAAATAATCGCATGCGCATTTAAGCAGTTAAAGCTACACACGTCGTATTTCACTAAGATAGATAATAAGAAAGTTACTGAGATTTAAAATTACAGAAGTATACTGTCGTCGAAGCAAAGGGTTTCGTTTCTCTCACACTCCCGCTAATCGTCACTGCTGGTTTAAAGTGAGCATCAACTTTGATTGACATGTGTGACACACCCAACCCAAATCTACCGATGACGTCGTGCTATGGTCGTGACGTGTTGCGTTTGACAACAAAAACTCAAGGTAACGACACGCTTTCGCTCGTTTTTCATTCAAATATGGTTGATGTATTGCTAGATCTCGCTATTTATGTTCAAACACGCATATTTGATGCTGAGGTGTCGCACTTTTTTCCCTCAATTGGGTGTTTAAATGCATTTTGGCCCTGTAAACTAGCCTATAAAAAACTGTTTACACTCCCATTAGGTTAGTGACAATTACATTTTAAACGTTTTTTTATATAAAATATCCAACTCCTTTGTCTTGCTAAAGAAAATGTAATAGATATACTGTATATCTATGTTAAATACAATTAAATAATATTTTCAGTTATTTTCAATTTAAAAAAATATATATTTAACAAATCTTGATTGGAAATTATGCACATTCAAAATAATTTGTTTGCAACTGCTGTTTACCTTGATTTTTTTTCAAACATGCTTTTCAGTGAAATTATTCACTTGGTAAAGTGCAAAATTGTTTGTGGGGGAAATGACAACAATTGGACAGTTGAGGAAAAAAAGGATTGAATTTTGAAACATCCATTCATCCATAAGTTTCACAAAATAAATATTGGAATATATATTAAATATTAGGCTGTTTTACTCGTTTAAATTGTCATAGTCTTTCGAATTTATACATCTTTGATTGATTTTCATATCGAAAGTCTTAGTCTGGGATAAATGATATACAATCTATATGTACTAAACTGCATTGGAAAAATTAATAATTAAGGCATGGTAAAATCTTTCCAAGACAGTTTTAATGTGAACTGGATTTAACAAAAGGTAAAAAAAAAATTGTTAAAAAAAAGTTGTATATGTTAATAAAAATCAACCCTTGGGACATAAAAGTGTCAGAAGTTGAAGAAACCCAATTATGAATGTAGGCCTACTTGCTACTTCCAGCATTATTCACACAGTTTCACAAGAAAAAAAAAACTTTTTTTTAATGCCTTATGCTGTAGCCTGTAGCACTACTGCACTAAAGTTCAGTAGCTTTTTCTTAGCACACAAACATGTCTACACCTGTGTTCACACAAAACAATCTAGTTCAGCTTACAACACATGCTCCTCATATGAAATCCAGTCAGCAGAGATAAACTGATAATGAGCTCTATTCAGATTTCTCAAGGTTTACAAGCCTGCCAATTTACTCTAACTAGCCTGCAGATTAGAGTTGCATTTTAAAGGATGCCCCGCTGTGTTTGCATATGTTTAGAGAACAAGGGGCCTGCTAATTGAAAAATTAAGATGTGGGTATGTTTGTGGGTTTGGACTATGCCAGATGCCTTCTTCAACAGTGAGTGCTGGTTAAGTGTGAATAATATAACATGTTGTATACAACAGGAAAGATACAGATTGAGCTGGTTATGTTAAGATCACTAGGATTCCATCATTACAATATGTTGCTTTGTGCCATAATGATTATAATGAAATGCTTGTTTGTCATGTAGCTGATCCCTCATCTAAAATAGTAGACATGGGTTCAAAAATATAAGTAATTAGATAATTTAATACTTTTAATGGGGCATTTGAAATAGTCAGCCACTGGTAAACATCAACTACAAATAAATTGTTTGAGAAAGATTTCAGATTACTCAGCTAATTTTGAAAAACTCAATAGGAAATAAAATATTTTGCTATCATAAAGGTGCAGTTATAGTATCTAGCAGCAGGAGCTAATTATTGATGCTAACAAGCCAATTCCTCCTTACCCACCTAGGGAAAAAAAACACACATTAAAATAAATTAATCAAATGCTGTAGGTTCAGTACAATGCATGTTTCATTTCCAAAAAAGCAGAATGCATAAAAAACTGCACACCATCACTTTGTAGGATTGCAATTTTAATAACTTAAGATTTGATACCAAACTTTGCAAGATTTTAAAGCTATATATCATCCAAGGCCAACATGCAATTATATGCAGTTTTAATCAGTTTTTGTTTGCATATGTTTACAGAACAAGAGGTCTGCTAATTGAAAATAAAAGAAGAATGCTTGACTATACCAGATGTCTTGTCAAATCAGGTGCTGAGTATGTGCTATCTTTAAAGGTACAAAATGTAAGATGTTTTTTCTTCTTCAAAAACGTGAATAATCAGTCAATACATCATCAATCCTTTCAAAATGTGTTTTTGTCTTACCCTGATTCACTATAGTAAGCCTGTTATACAGTAAGTATTTATCTTTTAGACGAGACGGAGGACGCTAAATCTCAAACCTTCGGGGAATCACCTTGTTTTAAAGAAATGCAAAACCGAGGAGAGTCTGCTGGCAAAAAGAGAATGTGACAGAGCTCGTAATAAAACGAGAATCAACGTTGGCTTGGCTTTTCGGATCGACGCATTCTCAACAGGTGAGTAAGGCATTGAACATAAATTGCCATACTGTGTGTGGCTCTCTAACAGAGTTATTGTAAGGCATTATCTATTGTAAAGGGTCATATTCATCCTCACGCAGAGCCGACGCACAACCAAAATGCATGCAGTTTTGTTTTTTAACCATTAGAGGGCCAAAAGTTCTGAAATCACCCCTATACCCTTATTTGAGGGGACAGCAATTTGTAGTGGTCTCTGAAACCATAGTGGACGTTATCGAGTGCACTCTTTCAATCCCATAATGCCCCACAATAACAAGTGTACAACTGATGTACACTCAACGACTAAAGAATACCCATAATGCACTTGGGGGGGGGGGGGGGGGGGTGGGGGGGGGGGGGGGGGGGGGGGTCGTGCCGAATGATGTTGGGAATAGTGAATGAAGCTATAGGGGGTGTTTTCGCACACAACTACAGCGTACCTTTGCCATATATCATGAGGACAACATGCAATGCATAGGTGTATATTTGTTTGCTTTTTTGCATACATTTTACATTGTAAAATGTCAGACATGTTGGAATATAGCTCATAATACGCAGAGTTAATATTTCCTTCTTACCTTGAGACAAAGACAGATAAAATGATCTTCCATGGAGTCATATTCTAAATCCAGTTGATAATTAATTATACTGCAACCTGATTCCCTTCCTCTAAATTATTTATGAGTTAACCCCTCTTTTATCCTCCAGTAATGAAATACATTATGCGTAATGACAAAAATAGATTAATTCATTTGTATAAAAGGAGAAAAACCTTGCTGCTTTAAATTGAATGATAAATATAGCTTCCCATCCCCCATACACAGACACTGAGTTCCAAGATTTACATCTTGATGGATGAGTTGAAACAGAATGACTGATAGACTCATACTTAAGACTCTCGTGGTTTGATTCAAGTAAAATGAAGAGACTTGAATGATTTTTAAAGCTGAAGAGTGTAATTTCTGCACCATTTGCATCACAAAATGCAAAAGAGAAATATTTGAACAAGTGAAAAGTTTCTTTTTTTAATTCCACACTTCACACTAGTTGTTCTTGACAGTTGTATCTAACACGGATAATTCTTCAATTTTAAAACAAGGTTATGATGACATCAGGCTGCTAATAATGCCAATAAATCTCCCTTGTATTATTCGGTTTTGTCAGCTTCTATCGTGAGGACAGCTACTTGACCAGGCCATCATACCAGCATATTCCAGTGAAAATGACAAAGAAATATCCCTCCCAAGGACAATCAAAATAGATATCAGAATTTCCAATTAAGATTACAGATAAATGACCTCACAATATTGCAAAATATAGCAAGAATATGAGAAAAGGAGGAAATTGGATTTGGTGAAGTTAAACAGTATATGACTTAAATCTTTTGGGGATTCTCTCTCAAACAAAGAAAGTGAAGGTTTCCTAAGGCGATGGCTTCACTTGGGAATTCCCAGGGTGATCCAAGAGGGGATCGGAAAACCCTTGAAGTTATTCAACCCGGTAAATGACTAAATAGATTTTTTTTCTATTAACTGATAGCCCCACATTGGTTGAAGGCAGACTATTTGACTCTCTGTTTTTTATTTAATTAGATGTCAAAGTCAAAATGATCATCTTTGATGAATATTTTTGAATCATTGATATTCCTGGCAATATTGTCTTGGCACTAAATGGATATTCTAGTAGAATATAGACATTCCAGTCTGAGGATCAGTGCTTAGACACTTTGCAGTCACCTTTTCTTTTTTAACTTATTTTTATATTATTGGACTTCCATAATCCAAATTCCATATATTAGTTTTTTTTTTCTTTCTTGTCTTCATTATGGCATTTCAGTTCTTTTTGATGAAAGAAATAATACGCCATCATCAGAAAACAATTGACCATACAAATTAAAATGCACATTTGATTTTTTTTTTTTTTTTTGCAACTGCAACGAGAGCTTTTACCATTAGTGCAATTATGATATGACATCAGACATTCTCAGTAAAGTATTGTCTTGTTGTTATTGCCTAAGACGGATTATGATTGGGTTTAAGCGCAGGCACATTATGAGGTGAGCCCTAAGTAGTGCTGAGGATGGAACAACTCTTTTATGGTGTCAACCAGATAATAAGCTCCTTGATTCATATATACTTTAAGAGTCAAGGGTAACACAATGCTAGCCTTGTATTTTCTCTCTCCATCTATGTGTGTGTGTCCTTGCTTGTAAGGATCTCTTTTGTCCTACATTTTCATGAGTCGGGTCTCCCTCCGTCTACTAGTGCTGCAGGCTTATCTTCATACAGCACTGTTTTTAAACACTGTCAATTCATCTCTCTCATTACCATCATTAATAAGGCCTTTGATACATCTTATTACAAGGTTAATTGGGACAAATCTGAAGCATATTCCCCTGTATCTTTTAATGTGATATGTCTCAAATATTCATCTCTCAAGGTAGACTGCATACCACAACTACAAAACAGCGTAAAAGACCCTCTGGTGCAATGTAAACGTTCACAACAGCTGGTATTCATTGATTGGCGTTTTCCAATAGTGAGTGTTTTATTGTGTTCCTGGGTCTGTTTGATGTCTTACCTTGTACTGTTGTGCTCAAATGTGCTTTTAATGGTGGCGCCTATGTGCCAAATTGTTCATTAAATGATTTTAACAGTGCAGTGTAACCAACTGCTTGCTTGTTGTCAAATGTTCAAACTGAAATGGGAATAAGAGGAGGTCATGATGCCATTCAGCCTATTCTGTACGAATATTCCAGCCTGATCTCACGGCAATTGGTACGAATTTTACGAGTCGGCTAATTTGTATGAATTCGTACGAATGACCTACCCCTGACCCCGCCCCTAAACCTACCCATCACGTGGGTTTAGAAATTCGTACGAGTGAGGTCGTACGAATTCGTACGAATTAGCCACCTTTCAATCACTCGTACGAATGGGTCGTGAGATAGCGTTGAATATTCAGGACCAGGCAGAGTCTGCAAACTTTTTAGACATTTTATGGGGATATTGGGAAAACAATCTGTGGAATACATTTAAACACATTGTGTTAAAGTCACCATGAAATCAAAATGTTTTTTTCATGGCATATTGCAGTATGTATTCATGCACATCATTATTTTATTTTTTTTCAAATTCATGTGCCCTAATAATCTTTAATCAAAATAACTTCCCCTTGCTTTTCCAGCGACATCTTTCCTCTGATGACATGATTGGCGTGAGGGCTGGACAAATCTGTCACTCACATGAGATCATAGCAATAGCAAATCACAATGATCCAATCAATTCCCAAAATCAATTTTCGGTCTACATTTTCTTTTGTTCGAGAAGCCTTTTCACTTGGATAGGCCTATACGTTACAATATATTGGGAAGAAAAAACTATTGCAACTTCTGTTTTATGCCAACCTTAAATTCATACTGAGAATACCTCACTCATAGTAGCTAGTAATTAAAAGTTACAAAATTTCTTTTAAAAAAACAAATCTGCTGAAACTTCCAAAAATGATTCCAAAGTGAGTGTGCGCCTGAAAATGTGCCTTTTTACGTTGTTTTTGTGCTTTATTTACTAATTAAATTTAGCATTGTGGCAAGATAGAGGAAATGTTATGTTATGTGTATTTCATCTTAGATTTGCAGTAACATTCAGATTTTAATTTAGGAGATGTGACAGATTAATGAATACAAATGCCTTTGTTGAGTGAATAATATGCCCAATGGCATCTAAAGTACATGGACTCTGTCTTTATTTATACTACCTTTATTTGACTACCAAATTTATGATTATTAAGCAATTTGGACTTCAAATACCTGTGGAGAACAATTATTCTACAGTTGTTTGAAAAGACCTTTGGGCACTTAAGGTCTTGAAGCTGATTATTGCACAGCATAGTCGCTCTGAAGATTTAAAAAAGACAGAAAATGAGTTTGACAAACCTGCAAGTTCTTACCTATTGCTCTTTGCCAAATAATACATTTGCTGACAAGGCCACTGAAGAGTATGAGGTCCACAGAGTTCCGTCTGTATGTTCAGGTGGGAGAGTTATCAGAGCCTTTATTATCTGGGCTAATAAGATCTTTCAATTATAGAGAGTGAAATGAATAAATTAATTAATAGTTCTGATACAGTTTTTTGCCACCTTTAGCAAATGTACTCTTGAGATATACATGAGAGCACATGCTGATTCGTCTCTTGTTTTGTGTGAATTCAGTTTTTTTGCTTTATTTCCACTTCAGCACACAGCACTATGCTTTTCAGAACTGATATTGTGTGTTAGTTTTCAATAACTGTAGCACAGGTGCAAGAATTGCTGTAATTAATATCATCAATGCTACTTTTTGCTCTTGTGACAATTTTTTTTCTTTCATCCTATAGGTTAACTCGTCCTTCGCTGAAAAATGTGACATTACCAAAGTATACAAGTGCAAAGCTTTTGCAGTTGTATAATTTTCCCATAAAATGGGAACATTTAAGTGTAGAGCGGTGGAATTATACGTCAATGAATGGCCTCACTAATAGTGATATCACTCCCCTGAACAAAAGGATGGGAGGCTGAGCGAGAACAGAGGAGTAGAGGTGAGTTTGTGATCCGTGCACCGTCGGCCATTTCCGTCCCTTCCGTTCAGGTCATGTACTATCCCGCCGAGAGAGCGCGCACATGACTGACAATACCCACAAGACAAACGGTCCACTCCAGCACAAACCACGCTCAGACAGAAATGTGCAAAAAAAATAATGGTTATTAAATTAATTGCGGTCGTAATCTCGTAAAATATGTGTCAGAGAATTATACGCCGTTCGATTAACACATAACACGGGTGTCAAATATGTAATAAAATCCTGATCAATAAAACAATAACCATGTTGTTAAAAGCAGCCGTTGAAAGGTGTTGCCAGCTCTGTGTTTCAGGGGTGAGCACCCCTTTTAATATAAACGGATTTCATCTTTCCACTGTGTCACCTAAATCACTACAATGTTTGTGTATACAATTATAATAAGTTAATAAATTGTAGCAATGGATGGATTAGGAACACTCTCATCGACCCCATATATCAGGCGTTGTCATAGGCCCAGAAAATGCATGTCTAACAATCTGTTGATTACGCTGTGCTCCGAGAATAGCTTTTACTAGATACATTATTTGAGCCTATTGCATTGTTAAAATCAATAAATCGCCAGCAGTAATGAGTCTTTTTACATCTTATATCTATTTTAGTTTTAAAGACAAGTTTTGTATTCTTACATTCTACGGTTTCTCGAAAAAATTACTCTTTTGTCTTTGGAAAGAACAGAGCTTGTTGATGTGGCCCTTAAGCAGTGCATTCATGATCCGCATAAATGATCATATATTGTTCCAGATACATCGTCTTAGTGCTTTAAAATTCACAAATGGTGTGTGCTAAAAGAAAATTGTATAACTTAGGGTCTCATAATGATTCCTTTCTAGCTGAAAAGGTATTTGTGTATAGCATACAAATGTATCATCGACCTAAATGTAAGCCTTTTTCATAAAGTGTTTTAAGGGAAGGCTTTCATTAACCAAAACCATATTCCTCTTTCTCTGCTGAGGCACACTGGAATCATCTTCATGCCACATTGACTTTCAAAGGAACATTAGTCTATTTATCTGTATTTATGTGGAATGATTTGAAAAAGCTGTTAATTTGAAAATGACAATTTTTTTTGCCAGGGAAATATTCATTCGAGTGAATTAATTGTAGCAATTAAAAGGGTTATATTTGGGAATAGTTATGAGAATAGCTGTAGCTGAAGGTGTGGATTTTGTAAGTACAGGGTTAATTAACATTGGCTTTGCATTGCCAATTAAACCATCAATGCATTTGAGTTGCATCAGAGCAAGATTTAATTCAAAATGCCTCTTTGTGAATACATTTGATCATGTATGCTATTTGTGGATGTTATTGGTTATTTTACCATATATGTGATGCAAGAAATTTATCGGCTCTTGTGCATACTCTATTTACTGCATATGTGTACAGTGAACCAGTGTGCTGTGTCTATATAGGTGAAATAAAAATATGTAGTCCTTACAGTAGATTAAACCGTCCCATGGTCTTAACAAGCAAAGTAAGATATCAGTGCACTAACAGAGCGAGCGGTCAATAATTGATTGAGAGTGGCCCATTGTCCAATTACACGGATTATCAGTGGAGACTCCCCCTCTCGTTAACGTCTAAAGCAGGGATGAGTAATTAATAAGATTCATGTTGTTGCCACTTAATGATCCTCTCTCTTTTGTTGTGCCTCACCTGTGGTTAGCAGAGCATTTAAAGGAGGGCATTGGACCAAAATTCCCTCAGCTTTTCGAATGCCTTTGGCTACATGTGTACTTCCGGAAAGCACCCAGGACACAGGCTGCTTGCATAGGAGCTGTGTGTGTTTGGGTTACTCCACTGTTGAAATCCAGAATTAAAGTCTTTTGCATGGATTTGGCGGTCTGTCCGCATACCTGAAAGCTCAGGTCAGGAAGAAATCCTTTGAGCTGTTTAGTGCTCAAGAAGTGTGCGCCTTCCACTGTGCAGTGAAGAAAGGTTTTAATTTGTGCAATCTGGAATTTCAACAGAAATCAGACTTTCTCCCTGTGGGTGCATCTGAATGTTCACTGGCTATAGTTGATTCAAGAGTCATTTCCTGTTTGTAGACGGCAACCACAAACTGAGAACTCTATGATTAAAATTCTATCGCAAGTGTTAAATTAAGTTGATGATTTTGGAAATCTTTTATTTGCTTGTTTATGACTAATTTTGTGAATATTGCAGATATGTTTTTAAAATGCATCTCTTCAGTTGTAGACTGGTTCTTCTCCAGTAATGGGACAAATTCACTGTTGTACCACTTTTGGTGTTTGAGGTTGTGTTTACACTTGGCAGGTTTGGTTCGATTAAATAAAACTCTGGAGCAATTGCTCTGTTCATTTGAATAAGTGTAAACTTTGGTACGCACCAAACAAGCAGACCAATACCCACCGTTGTTCACTTCCAAACCCACTCTGTTGCGGTTCGACTGAAATATGAATACAACATGGACCAAAGACATATAAACAACCCAAAAATAGGATGTGATGTCAAAATGCGACCCCAAAATGGACAGAATCCTCAAGCATACATGGTTCTTCTCGTCATAGGAGCTATGTTGCCCATTTCTGTCCAGTACAGGCATCGATACCGCCGTCCCTTTATAAGCTCTTCATGAGTTTTCTGCTGGTTAAAAAAACAGCATGTACGCACATAACACGAGCACATTTAGCCCAACACACGCAAAAAATATACATCATGAAGCTTTTTTTTTATGTTTTGTGTCTTTGGTGTTTAAATTAATTATTTTCTTTTTCGGTCTGGACCAAAAGGACCAAACTACAAGTGTGAACACAGTCACCCTGAGTTTGTGCTTGACTACCAAAAGTGGCACAACCGTTTAGTGAATTTGTCCTCCTGTCCATGTGCTTTTCACTAAATACGGTACCCGCAGTGCCGTTTAATATACCCAGAAATAGCACTGCACCATCTATACATTTGCCATTCCTTTAAATTGTTATTCTTGTAAATTTAAATTGTTGTTCTTTGTAAATGAATGTAAATTTGTGTTAATGTAATTAGGCACTCTGGTTTAATGGCAGTACTGTCTGTGGAAAGCAGGCGGTAAATAGAAATGTATTAAAAAGATGTTTTCGTGCCTTTCTCTGTTGATCACATCCAGTGATGGAGAAGATTATAGCTTTATAACTTGTATATATACAATCAAGTTGCCATTAAATTGGTTTCCCTGTAAAGTTTGTGAAATTTACATCTAGCACAATGATTGGCCATGACACTTTGGCCATGATTGAGCTGTTATCTTATTAGCAAAATTCTTTTTTATTAGATTGGATATTTCAATGCAAACAGAGCGTTCAAAATTTCAACTAAAACCATTGTTATTGAATTCCCACCAATGTGTTCTATTTCTCCCACTGCTGAAAGCTCCTGAAAACACCTGAATAAACCGATTTGATTGATTTGACTTTATTTTTAAAACGTAATGTATGCTTCAACAGATGTTAGTAGACTAGGAGCAAAACTGTGCTCACATATATTCGCAGTGTCTAAAATAGTTCCCCCAGCATTTGACACTGTGACTCGCTGTTCTTGTGGTCAGCCTGATGCAAACCGCATTTAGTAGCCAAATTGAAGTGATTAACTTCAGCTTTCATTGTTGACTTCTACCTGCTCAAACTCGACTTTTCTGAAAACCTCGACTTTCCACTCAAAGTTGGATAGCTCAGGCCAAGGATTTTCCTTAACCTATTTTCCCGAGCCCTAGACCTTAGGGCTGAATTCATAAAAGCTCAGGCTGTCGAACAATTTGTCTTTTGACAGGAGGGACCAATGAAGCCACCAGAGGCTGGTCAACAGTGAGTGGCAGGGCCCGAGCCTGGGGCGATACCTGTGGGGCGGGTGGCTGAACGGGTATTGCAGAAGGAGAGAGCTAGAAGGTGTATGAAGGAGGGAGCAGGCCGCCATCTGGCCCCGGAGAGGGAATTGGGTGGTACGATCAAGTCGAGGGTGGTGTCAGATCAGAGCGGTCAGGGCTGGTGGTGAACAGATGTTCTGGGGTGAACACGCACACAAGCAAACGCGCTCTGGAGGGACCACGTGTGTCCATCAGTGGCTGGAGAGTGCTGCTGTTCTGACCTTGAGCAAGGAAACATGTCAAAGTCTCTCTACTCTAAAATACAAACACACACAAACACACGGACCTCGTAGGGAATTAACCTGTTCTGTATTTACATTTATGTCATGGAAAAGAGGCCATGACTAACACTGTGTTGCAATTTGTAGATAGTAACATAACAAGTCTAATATAGTACAGAAAGATGTTTTTCAGATTAAAGGAATAGGTCACACAAAAATGAAAATTGTCATTTTCTGATCATCATGTCTTTTGTGTGAGAATCTTGTGAGAAGTAGAACATTAACCCCAGGTTTCACAGACAAGGCTTAAGCCTAGTCCCAGACTCAAATGCATGTTTGAGCGGTTTTAACTGAATTAACTTGCTCTGACCTATCTTAAATTATGTCAGTTCCATTGTTTTCAAGATGCACACCAGTAATGTTTTTCTTCTAAGACATGTTTATTAAAGCTACTTAATTAATTTAGCCCTAATTGAACTAAGGCCTAATCCTGTCTTAATCAAAGCCCTGTTTGTGAAACCGGGCCTAAGTCTAGATTACTAATTTAGTCCTTGTTGTGTTCATGTAGCGATCTGTATTTTGATTCATGAATGAATTGTCAGATCTTTTCAATGAAATCAGTTGAATCAGTTCACAAAAAAATGGTCTAAATGATTCATTCACAAATCAAACTGATAGCCAGGGCCTTCTGGGCCCCATATACTCTAGCCAAGGCCCTGCTGATGGGACTCAACTTGTCATGACTTAATGATCCGATTAACAGTTCACTAGAAGGATTATCAGTATGATGACTTGAATCTGTTTAAGCATGACGTCACTCATGTAATACGTTAGTTACTGTGTGAGTTAACGTTATGTTATTAGATAACTTTTTCAAGTAGCGAGTAAAGTAACAAACTACTTTTATATTTACAACAAAATATCTGAGTTACTTTTTCAAATGAGTAACCCAAATTACTTTGCTTTCCCATTTATTGACTGACACCCCTCCTGTCTCCCAAATCATGTGTGAGGTAGAGCCATTGTGTTCCATGTTGTTCCAAACATATGTTTGGAACAACATGATGGTGAGTAAATGCTGACCTTTTTTATATTTATGAAATATTAAATATGGTTCTAGAAAACCAAACAGATGTCACGAGGTCCCCGTTCTTCACTCAAAATCTGTTGTCCATGGCCTCTGGTACTCCTGGGATGGAGACTGGAATAAAATGGGCACTTTTTCATGCGTAAAAGTAGCCATTTCCTGCATCCTCATCACCTAGGAACTTGCTAATCAATAAGCATTTAATTAGTCAATTATACGTCATTAATTTAACACCCCTGAAGGTACAGTCATCTCCGTGATAATATAATGCTTTAGGAAATTTATCTATTGGAAAATGTAAAGGCAGACAATTAAGTTCTCAAGCAGGGATGTAAAAATCGACAAGTTGTCGTGTGAGGATGTGAAAGAGAGTTTGTGGATCCCAAGCACTGGTTTTTCATCTCTTCACTTGTGTGGTTTCATTATAGAGACAGACGAAGTGCCGATAGTGAGATTTGTTTTAATATCTGACATGCTGAAAGGTGTTGTGGAATTTTACTTGTAACTTGTACATTATACGTTACTACTAGTCAAAGGCAAATAATTGTGTTGCATCAAAACTATTTATTGTTAATGTTTTTTTTTTTCTTGCACTGCCAATATTTTCATTGGCCAGACCATTAAAAATGGACACATTTTTTTTATACTGTTGTATATTGCAACAGATAATAATAATTAAATAAAAGTTCTGTATAAAGGAAAATCATATAATGTAACAACCGTGTGACCACTGAAGATCATCGTTTGAAGAGATGTTATTTAGAGATGTGATTCTAGTTACATCCTATTTACAGTAGTGCTCCACAAGACGAAAAAGCTTTAAGGCAGTAAGGCTTATTTATACATCCACAACAATAATCCTTGGAACGCCTCTAGGACTTAACTGTACATGACTGGCCCCCATTATGATATGCTGCCGTATGACCTTCCAATAGACAACACAACTGTTTTACAGTAAGCATATTTGAATCTTTTCTCCAAAGGCATCTGTGTTTTTTATTCAAGCAAATTGTCTTATTTTATTGCTGACAGCAGTCATATTTGTAAAAATGAGTCCTACGCTGCAAAATAATGTTTATCGTTTTATAAACTGCAGGCTTATGTTTTATTTATGCCATATGATGAGAGAAAAATACCGCTTGAATTGATGTTTGCTAATAGGCTGCAAAATAAGAAGCCTCCACATAATAGTGGAGTTCACTGGCGGCCAAGAGGCTTGTAATTCCTGGTGTCAATATTTGAATTGCTGGGGGAACTATTGCAGACACTGCGAATATATCTGAGCACAGTTTTACTCCTAGTCTATAAAAACTAACATCTGTTGAAGCATACATTACGTTTTAAAAATAACTGAACAGAGATCACCCGGTAAAGTACAGTTAACCAGATGTCGTTTTAAAAGTGGCAGATGGAACAATGAAAGGCGGATTGGAAATTAAAAAGCGCAGCTAAAGGTCAGATCAATTAAGGTGCCCGTCGCCGGCTCCCATGTGACAATTAAGACGAGTTTAAAGCGCTTTGAGCGATGGGACAGCCTGTACTGTAGCTGTTGCAGGGGCGAACTTCTTAAGGGCATAAAAATGTATGGCATGGGACGGGAGGCCCCTGGAAGTGCAGCGTATTTGCAGTGGGTCAAGGTTAATAACCCGCATAGGTAAACCTGTTTCAGTGTCTCCGAGCTGAAGTGGAGACCTTTGTCCATCAGTATTAAGCTACAAATAAATTAACAGTGACATTGCAAGAGGGGGAATGTTGGACTAAATTCATAAGTTTAATGTTATTTCAGTTTCTTTAGTTACTTGTCACTTAACACAGTGGTTCTCAACTGGCTCTGCTATATTAATAAATTTTATACTACCGGTATGTATATATATATATATATATATATATATATATATATATATATATATATATATACACACATATGAAATTAACACTCGCCAAGTGCCAAATCTGAGTAAAAATCTGCGTTGGCGAGTATATGAAACGGTGTCACTCAGCAGTTGGGCGGTAACTAAGTTCTAACAATGCATGAACATGAACACACGTTCGCTCGGGACAGTTGACGGGCCAGTGCTTCATCGTCACGAAAGTTTATGCCTTGACAATTTAAATATTCAAGCTCAAGAATACGTGAAAGGGAGCTTATTTCGAATACTAAACTGAGCTCTCTTTCACGTCTTCTTGCATTTGAGCGGACATTCACACAAAATGATGTCATTTTGTATCTAGTATCCTTGTAAACATAGTCGGTTATGTCTTAAGTGAACGTAAACGCATATGTACAGTATCAATATATTAGATCCGCGCATTCGCTCTTAAAGTGAAAGCAGCCTAATATTCCTGTTGCTGTCTGTGTTTTTAATGTTAATCAAACAACAAATGACAAAGAAAAAAATCTCTCACTGCTCTTGACTGAATAACTTTTGTAACTTTAATAAGGATTAATTGATATGGATGTTTAAGTTATACAGTGTAGACTATGTAGTGTTATTTTACATTTGTTTACTTTATTATATTTTTGTACTGTTAGACTTACATGAAAAACCTGAAAGCACTGTTTATTTCATTTGTGTTTGTGTGTGTGTGTGTGTATGTGTATATATATATATACATATGTGTTTCCATTCATACAGTAGTAGTAGTACGTCAACCCAACTCGCTCTCATAATTTGGTTGTTATTCGCTCTCATAAGTTGACAAGATTATTGTGCTATCCTAATTATGCACAAATGGTTGCATTTTATATTTTAAAATTTTGCAGTTTTTTCTCTGCTGTAACCTACCCTATCAGAACAGAACTGTGACCGCTTCTTTAATTGCAATCCACCTGGTGAAAGTCACTGATTTAGCAGACTCTATTATCTAACACTATTTACTGTACAATACATTGATTATACGCACAATTATGTGCTAGGCTACAATCAATAATAAATTCCTATTTGAGGTGCTTTAATGCAAAAAGAATTTCAAAAAGAAACAATAAAATACCGATTTCCCATTAAATTTGACTTTTTGTTTTAGCATAGTAACTCCAAAAGTAAAAATTTAAATGTATCAATATGACGGTGACCACATCATAATTGTTAGTAAAATTGGCAGATAACTTTTAAACGGTTACATATCGTGCTGTTCTCAGAAAAAAAAAGATGATACAGGGTATCGGGCACATTGCATTTGGCAGCAGGGAAGCCACAAGAGGGCAATATTTGCATTGTTTGTCCGTCTGCTCCCCAGGTGCTCTCATTTACATCAGACGTGTGTATTTGCATGCTGGGATCAAAAACAGTTTAGTCTGTACATTTACATCATAACATGCAAACAATATGTTCACAGTTAAGTCTGATAAGACCTTTCCGCCAGTGTCTACAGCCTACACTTGACACACAGACATGCATTTAAAGGCAACTATCTCTATTTGGCAACCGTCACCTGCAAACACTAGTCTATTTTTCCCTTCCACAGACATGTTTTAATTCTTATCAGTAAATTTGCAAAATAGGTTGCAGTGTTTTTTCCCCTTTCTTTGACTATATACATTCCACTTTTGTTCACATTTCAGTTTCTGAATGTTTATTTTTAAATGAAATTAACATCGATAGTCTTTTTAAATATAAAATTTAGAAGTTAAGCATTAAGCATGTACATTTAAAATGTATTTATTCAATGTTAATGAAAAATGTCAATTATGCTGTGTTCTCCATTTTTGTTGCATTTTGTAGAACATGTTGGGATAATCTTGAAGAGATTTGAACAGTTATTTTCAAAATGTAGCTACTATATTATGCAAAGTTGCAATCAGACATTTAATTATTTATTTTAGCGAATTTGAGTTCTGCCACAATTATTTCATACGAATAAACGTATAATTGGTATTAGTCAATGCAGTTTTAAAAAAATTTTTTTATAAAGCTAACTTGGAATCGTTTCCAGACAAACCTTACTGTAGATTGACTAAATTGATTATTGATATACAGTAGGTGTCTGTATTGACTTGCTGCTGCTCCAAACATTTCACCCATTTCTGTGTCATTTTTCCCTGAGCAGTATTTTCTCCCTGGTTTGGTGGCAGGTGAGTTGCCACGCATTGGAGTGATGGAATTAATTAGATAATTTGTATAATGGACCACGGCCTGGAGAGGTTCAGAAGTCCTGCTGCTTGCATTGTCCTTGAGGAACTCTCATCCAGATGTTCAAACGGATCTTAGCCTGACCTGTAACCCAATCCTAATTATCATTTGAATGACAACATGCTCCAGATCAATAGTGTTCAGTCACAGTTTGAAGGCGGAAGATAAGAACTCACCTTGTGGAGCTGCATGGGGGAGAAAAGATGCTAATGTATTTATCTAAGAATAAATGCCAGCTAACCACTGAATGTTGTGGATAATGATGTAGTTCACTTTTATTAACTGATTCACTCAAGATATTAGTAAAAGATTACTGTAGACACTGCAAAAAGTCTTGTCTTGTTGTTCAAATATGCCAAAAGACGAGAAGATTTACTGTTTCTGTACATTGTACAAGCTGAAAATTCAGTCTAATGTCTGTTCCAAACTTGTATGATGTTATTTTTCAATTTGAACACAAATGATAAATAATATAAATAACAAATTCCTTACTTTTCCTCATTCAGAGCTATCAAATGGCTTCAGAATACTAAATAGTGCCTTTTTAATTTTCTTTACAGACATTGTCACTATCAATTGTAGTTGCGTTAAAAAGAGCCATGCTAAATTCTTCAAAAATAGCTTACTGGTTAAATAATATTACAGAATTTTTATTTTTGGGTGAACTGTCAAGTGTCTACAGGGAGAAAAGATGCTCAAGACTTTTGAACATGGTGAGGTAAGACTGTTCCGTCATTTGTCCTGGTTTAAACTTTCCTGGATTGTTTTAACTTTCAATTTGTTTTTCCTAAACCTTACCAACCCGTCAATTTAGAACGGGTCATATTTAATCATGATCTTCTCATGTGTATTTGTATGTGGTTAGTTTTGTGTGTGGCTTAGTTTCGCTGTGTCTACAGAATGCTCTCTGGAACAGCAAGTTTATACAAGGCTTTATAACTCTCCTAGTTTTATTGGGACATTAGGTAACTCTGGTAAAAATTGTGCATTGCTTCAAGCTTCTATTTCACTCTCTCTGTCTCTTTCACAGATAGAAATGGTGCTCAGCCCGAGGACCTGTGGACTTCCCAGTCCATGTTTTCACTGAGAGCTGAACAATGACTCTGACAAGTATTGTAATTTAAATGGGTCATGAACTGCATTGTTTTATTATTTTATGTTTTCTGGGGTGGACTTATAATGTTATGATTTTTACATAAAAAATGGTAAAAATATAGAAAAAAGGCAGTTTTCCTAACCTAATTTTAGCCCTCTGATTTGAACGCTCTGTGTAAAGGGGCGTGTCTGCTGTGAGACTTTAGTGTAAACGTCCACTGCTGTGATTGGCTAACATCTTTTCATATGAAATAAGTATTACATGTGGAACTCTCTTGAAAACGTTTTGCACGTTTTTACTATTATACAGCTCTCAAGATTATCTAATCGTAAAAAGTGTTGATGATAGCATTATATTTAGATCTATAGCATCATATTTAGATTGTGGCATGAAAGGTTGCAGTGATGAGCATTGTAGCCGATCACACACATGTTGAGCGCATGGATGCAGTGATCTCGTCATTGCAACTCGATTTCGTCACTCTAACGAACGCTTTCATCATAACTAACAGTGCAGACTCGATGTAAATAAAAAATGTGTTGATTATATTGGGAGTTTTGGCAAGAGTCCAGAACTCATTCATTGATAAACTCGTCCTGTTTGATTGACAGCTCCAGTGATTGTAAAGGGAGCGTTCTTTGATCGCTTTCTATATTATTTAATCACAGTTTAAATAACAGATTATTTTCATCCTACTAAGAGAAACAATGTGAAGTTGACTGTTTAGTGGCTGGTTTGATTTACTGACAAATAAACAAAGGAAATCTGACTGTTCATGAATAATTACATATCAGAAATCACTGGTCACAGATCAGGCATTTGAATTACCATGGTTACTTAGGCCTACATGTTATCGCATTACTCTCGGGTCCATATTGTAAAAGTCTGTTTGCAAAGCCTGCGCCGCAATTGCGACTGATTTTCCAAATAATTCACAGTGAAATGTACTGAACAAACAAATAATGCTCAACTGAGAAATTCACATTGTTGAAAATAAATAACCACATTCATAGCATTAGGATCCTTTGGATGGTAATGTTATTTTTAGTCCAGTAAGTGATCCTGTGCTCTTCTATTCTCATCCCAAGGCGTCATATACTGACGCTTTTGCCAAAGCGTCTACATCCGACGCACATGGCACCCTTTAGCGTCAATATAACACGCTTCGGTTATGGGTAGGTTTAGGTCTAGGGTAGTGTTAGGGTTAGACCACTAGGAGGCGCCATATATCTGCGTCTCATATTGACGCTAAAGGGTGCCATGTGCGTTGGATATAGACGCTTTGGCAAAAGCGTCGGCTTGGGATGAGAACGGGCTGCGTCATCTCACTAACACGCCAGTGGGCGGGGCCAAAGTTGCAATGATGAAGTAGGCGTTGATTTTCTTCTGCAGAGGCGGTCATAAAGAGGTACATTCCACAACGAGTCGTTCTGCAGAGGATATTCTTATTGAATGATAACATCTTGTATGTCAAAATCTCAATTAATGACCCCTTTAATGCAGCTTCTTGATATTGCAAGCCACATGCTTTTGATGAGTTCATAGCAAGATAGTTGTAAATAATGGCCTATCATTTTATTTTAGATGGACTTATCTTACTTTGTGTTTTCAGTTTAATGAATAGCTTAGCATAATGCTAACAGATGCTGAAAAAAAAGGCTAAAATCAGACAAAACTGGTTGTCTGGGCTCAACTGGTCTTCCAGCCTGGTCATAGTGTGTTCAGCAGGTTGGATTTAGAGGGGTTTTGGCCACTTCTTTAGATGCTCAGGCTGGTAGACCAGCTGACCAACCAGTTAAAACTAGCTGAACACCAGCTTGGCCAGACTAGGAGACCAGCTTAACCAGCTACATCCAGCTTAAACCAGTTTTTTTTTTTTTTGCAGCAGCAGCAGCAGCAGAGTTTTTGGGCAAGATGAACAGCTGAGTGTTTGGTTGTTTTCCACTGACAGGGTCCCAAATCGTACCGTCCAAATCCCTTGGACCTCAGAGAGTAACCATTGTAAATTGTAAAATACAATAAGCAACCCTTTATTGTATTTTACAATTTACAATGGTTACTCTCTGAGGTCCAAGGGATTTGGACGGTACGATTTGGGACCCTGTCAGTGGAAAACAACCAAACACTCAGCAGTTCATCTTGCCCAAAATCTCTGAGGTAGAGCACTCAATATGCCCTTTATCCTGTACCCTCAGCTTTCTTTCATCGTACTGGGGGAAATTGCAATTTAGCCCAAGTGTCCCTATCCTTGAGACTCTAAATAATAAACCCAGTGTGCGTGTGTGAACCCTTTGCTCATTGTTGCTGATTCCACAAAGTAGGACAGAAGGATGAGATAGAGAGAGACGCAATTAAAGGAATTGTTCTAATGAAACGCAAGCTCATTGCGACTTCTCCCTCTTGGTCATTATCTTTCAGATTAAATGATCTATATGACTGTGTGGTGCTTAAACGAGGTGAGAAGGGTGTTTATGTGTGGATGAGTGTTGGAGAGTGAGAGAAGGAGAGAGGGAGTAATTCAATCTATTCCATAAGTGAAGTACAGGCGGTCTCAGCCATCATTAAGCTTGCAGAATGGAGTCATTACAATTTAGATATCCATGTGAGCATAAGCAATATTAGACAGTCAGTAATATCATCTGATACTTTACAATATCATGCTATTCTTTTCTTTCCATATTATACTGGAAATCTCACAGCAGTTGATGGGTCAGTGCTTGGCTTCATTATATTAGAATCTCTGAAGCATTTTTAGAAATGGAGCAAATATATTACAATGTCTGCTGACCCATATAACACTGATCAATATAAATAGGGCTATGGTACGCCATTGTGATAACTAGTGCAATGCCTGTGCAAAATCAGTTTTTGTGTGTTTTTAGTAATTGTTGGTTTGGTATGTTTGAGTTGCTTAACACCCTAGGCTACTATTACACAGGAGCCTAAACTCTGAGAAAACGATAACGTTAAGCGCACCAGAATAAAATATAGTATTCAGAATTAAACAGTGTAGCTGACTTACAGATTCAGTTAAATCGCTACTTTTTCAAAAATGAATCAATAGTTTTTCAAAAATGAATCGCTACTTTTTCAAAAATGAATTGCTACTTTTCCGAATAGAATCGGTACTTTTTCCAAAAAAAGAACTACTTTTTCAAAAAAGAATCACTACTTTTCCAAAAAGTATCGATACTTTTTAGAAAGTGAATCGCTATTTTTTTTTCAAAAAGAATCGCTACTTTTTCAAAAAGAATCGCTACTTTTTCAAAAAGAATCGCTACTATTTCAAAAAGAATCGCTACTTTTTGAAAAAAGAATCGCTACTTTTTGAAAAAAGAATCGCTACTTTTTGAAAAAGAATCGCTACTTTTTAGAAAAAGAATCGCTACTTTTTAGAAAAAGAATCGCTACTTTTTGAAAAAGAATCGCTACTTTTTGAAAAAGAATCGCTACTCTTTGTAAAAGAATCGCTACTTTTTGAAAAAGAATCACTACTTTTTGAAAAAGAATAATGTAACGAAATTATAATGTAACAAATGTATAATAATAATAATGTAACAAATGTATATTAACACTGTAATAAATGTATAATAACACTATAATAAATTACTTTTTTACACTACTTTTTCAAAAAGAATCGCTACTATTTCAAAAAAGAACCGCTACTTTTTCAAAAATTGCTACTTTTTCCAAAAGGAATCGCTAATTTTTCCAAAAGAATAATAAAATAATAAACAAAATAATAATGTAACAAATATATAATAATAATAATGTAACAAATGTATAATTACATTGTAATAAATGTATAATAAAACTGTATTAAATGTATAACACTGTAATAAATGTATAATTACATTGTAATAAACATACAATTACATTGTGATAAATGTATAAGACTGTAACAAATGTATAATTACTTTTTTGCACTACTTTTTTGAAAAAGAATCGCTACTTTTTGAAAAATAGCTACTTTTTGAAAAAGACTCGCTACTTTTGTATAATAATAATAATGTAACAAATGTATAATAACACTGTAATAAACGTATAATCATACTGTAATAAATGTATAATTACATTGTAATAAATGTATAATTACATTGTAATAAATGTATAACACTGTAATAAATGTATAATAACACTGTAATAAACGTATAATTACATTGTAAAAATTTACAATAACACTAATGTCTAATCACACTGGAATAAATGTATAATTACATTGTATTAAACGTATAATTACATTGTAATAAATGTATAATAACACTATAATAAACGTATAATTACATTGTAAAAATGTATAATAACACTAATGTATAATCACACTGGAATAAATGTATAATAACACTAATAAACGCATAATTACATTGTAATAAATGTATAATAACAATGTAATAAACTTATTAGTACATTGTAAGACATGTATAATAACACTAATGTATAATCATACTGTAATAAATGTATAATTACATTGTAATAAATGTATAATAACACTAACAAACGTGTAATTACATTGTAATGTATAATAATACTGTAATGTATAATAACTAGGGATGCACGATGAAATCAGGACAACATCGGTATCGGCCGATAAAAGCTTAAAATGACCATCATCGGCATCGGCCGATATGAATATTTCTGCCGATGAGCCTTGCCGATAGGGTGGCGTGTTTTCTATGCGCACGTGACGACCGCGAACCAAGCATGAGCGCCAGCAACTTAAACTTCCAACTAGGGGTGTGCGTCTCACGGTTTTTGATCGTGGACGATTAAAATGTCTCCACGATCTGCTTTTGAAGAAAAATCATAGTATCGTGCATTCTATCAGTTCAATTCTGGCGCCTTCATCTCAACATACTGTACAACGCGACGTACATTCACATCACATGTAAACGCAGAGGTAGAGTTACACTCACGGGACACCGCAATTCACAAAAGTTCATTATTTGCATGTGCGTCAAAGTCTTGCTAGGTAAACATATCATTCACGTGCTGATGCGCTGTTCTAACATCCGCTTTTCTGAGCGCGTTACACCCGCCGCTCACAGGAACTAAAAGCCTGTCACAGCACCTGCATACTGGACTAATCTTTCGAGTCTTATTGCGCTGATACTGTCAAATACACACAAGGTTTACATAAACAAAGTTGGTTACGTCTAAAGTGAAAGCAAACAGAGAAAATCTGCTTGTCAAATGCGTGTATATTAGACGCGTCGCGTGCAGTTCTTAAAGAGACATTAATAATATGCTGCCGCTTGTCCTTAAAGAGATACTGCACCCAGAAATAAAAATTCTGTCATTATTTACTCACTCTAATGTTGTTCCAAACCTGTATTCATTTCTTTCTTCTGCTTAAATATACTATGGAAGTCACTGGAGTACAGCAACTGTTTGGTTAGCCACATTCTTCCAAATAACTTTTATTCAACAGAAGAAAGAAACTTGAGAGAGTAAATGATGACAATTTAAATTTTTGGGAGAACTATCCCGTTAATGTTAATAAAACAACAAAACACAGAGGAAATCACTCACTGCTCTTGACTGTGAACTTTAATAGAAGCTTTAATAAGATTTTTTTGCACTTAAAAAAATACAAATATATCGGTATCGGCATCGGGCAAAATTAGTTTGAAAACATCGGCATATCGAATATCGGCCAAAATCCTATATCGTGCATCCCTAATAATAACACTGTAATAAACGTATAATTACATTGTAATAAATGTATAATAACACTGTAATAAATGTATAATTACATTGTAACAAACGTATAATTACATTGTAATAAATGTATAATAAGACTGTAACAAATGTATAATTGTTTACACTATTTTTTCAAAAAGAATCGCTACTTTTTTCAAAAAGAATCGCTACTTTTTTCTAAAAGAATCACTAATTTTTCAAAAAGAATTGCTACTTTAAAAAAAAATAATCGCTACTTTTCTAAAAAAGAATCGCTACTTTTTAAAAAGAATCGCTACTTTTTAAAAAGAATCGCTACTTTTTAAAAAAGAATCGCTACTTTTTAAAAAATAATCGCTACTTTTTCAAAAAGAATCGCTACAGCGGGGCATCGCTAAGAATGCCCCGCTGGGCATTACTGGTGTATCACCACCCCAGCAAAGTACGTCCCTGGGCTAGAGGTCCAGTGGCACCGTAAACCGGCTCAATCTCTTCCAACTCAGATAGGGGTGGACCAGTACTACTTTATTTTATTTTTTATTCTAAACTGTTTTAATTATTCTTATTTGTTTTGATTATTTTAATTTCTTCTATGTAAAGCACTTTGAATTGCTATTGTGTATGAAATGTGCTATATAAATAAACTTGCGTTGCTTACTTTTTTGAAAAAGAATCGCTACTTTTTCAAAAAGAATAATGTAACCAAATAACAATGTAACGAATGTATAATAATAATAATGTAACAAATGTATAACACTGTAATGTATATTTACATTGTAAAACGTATAATTACATTGTAATAAACGTATAATTACATTGTAATAAACGTTACATTGTAATAAATGTATAATAACAACCTTGAAAAGAATCGCTACATTTCTCAAAAAGAATCGCTACTTTTTACTTCAGAAGTAAACCTAATTTTTAGCTGACAGAATGTTTATTTTTAAACCACAACTTCAATGTGTGCTTCTTTTACAGATATTTTTAACGATATCTTTTGCATTTCTAATCCAAACAATGTCAAACTCAGCACTGCACTTACTCGTGCCCGCATCAAGACACCTGTCAAGTTTGAAATCCATCGGACTAACGGTTCGAGAGATATTCGATTAAAAGACAGACACACAGACAGACAGACTTTCCTGTAATTTATAGATAGATGTGTTGTTCTTAGTTTAATTGCCAATGACATTTACTTACTGTAGCTAGGCAAATGGATTTCTTTCATTTATGTTCATTTACGTGTAGGTGTAGATTAACAGAATGAATATAGCTACAAACAGTATTAGCAAATAGTATGTGTCTTCAAGACTAAATCTATAGTAATTCATCTTTTCTACACAGAACAGTCAGAGAGGTTAAAGCACGTAAAAGAAATGTTCTGGGTTCAAAACAAGCAATGTTGCTGTTGATTACCACAGAAAATAATTTCAAAATATATTTCAAGATTTCTGAAGTTGTATTATTATAGCTATGGAATCTTGTTTCTGACACTGAATAAAAAGTTAAAAAGATAGTTGCGACTTTTTTATTTCACAATTCTGACTTTTTTTCTCGCAATTGTGAGTTAGTCAGAATTGCAATAAAATGTCAGAATTGTGGGCTGTTTTTTTCCCGTCAGAATTGGACTTTATAACTTGCAATTGTTTTATCCCGCAATTTTAACTTTTTTTCTTGCAATTGCGAGTTTATATCTAACAATTCTGACTGTTTTTCTCACAATTGCGGCTATTTCTCATAATTGCGATGCGATTCTGACTTTTGTGACACAATTGTAAGTTTATATCTCGCAATTCTGAGAAAAATGTCGGTAGTAAAATTCAAAACAATGCACTAAAATAACTAAACCTTGAATAAAAATGAATAAAAACTATATAGACTGAGAAAACAATCATAAATGACAAAAATACACAACAACAAACTAAAATGAAAATATACAAATAAAAACTGATTCAAAATATCTCAGTGATACTAAAATAACACTGCTTTGTGCAATGCCTTTTAGATTTTTTTAGGTAAACAATATCTTTATTAAAAATTATATTATTTTATTATACAATGATAAATATTATCTTTATTAAAAAATCCTATTATTTTAACATCAGTTTTGAGGCCATTACATCTTCAATATTAGAGATGTTCTTGGGTTTTAGCAGGCTACAATGTCAGGGCCCATGTGGAATCGTAAATTATGAAAGATTCTTTTTCTGCTGGGAGTCTGTGGTGTGTCTTTGACTGTAGCTATTCTCTTGAATTTGTTACGCAGTTTAGCCAAACATAGAGCATGCTGTGGCTTGCTCAGATGGGAGAGCGAACAGGGAATACAGTGACAGTGAAGTGAAGAAAGAACTAAAACCCAATTGTATTGCAGAAAGGGTTAGAACACGTCAAGTTTTTCTTGAATTGATACAAAACCAGAGAAGTTTAAGTGCTTTGTGCTGAAAATAAATGCATTCTTTCTTGGTATTTGCACTATAGCATTTTGTAGTTTTTTAATAAATTTTTCTGGTTTTATTAAGAAAGTTTCAACGTTTGTTTTTTTTCTTGGTCAAATAATAATAATAATAAAAATCCAATCCAGCTCAGACATTTCTTTTTACCATTTTATGAGGACCAGCAGGTGCCTTCTCCAAAAACTGTTTACATTTTTGAGAATAACACTGTGTAATGCCAGATGTGGACATCTGAAAGTAATAATAAGAGAAAGGAAACCGTGTGTCTTTCTGTTGTTTCCTCCTCTGTTGTGAGCCTGTGTTACTTTTAAGACAACATTTTCCTTCTGACTCTCAGTCAAGTTAGCAGCTCTCTGTGCGGCGTGAGCGCATCAGTCTATTGTCTCAGCATCTGATCCTGTGGAGAGAGCCCTACAGCCCTCTGTTACAGCTCTACTAGGCATTAATACCACAAATGAATGCATGACCGAATATGCAAGCGAATAACTGCATGAATAACAAAATACAATTTACATAATTGCACATAGGCTGTGTGTTTTCTGCTGTTTGAAACCCTTGCATATTTGCATATGCAAGCTCTATAGAAATTATACACTCAATAGGACGGGCATATAAATATGACTCCTTTGAATTACTGGAGAGAAGAAGGGAGAATTGTAAGGAAAAAAGAGAATTCAAACAATAATAATGTTAATGATGTTTTTTGCCCTAAGGGTAAAGATGCCCCCCCACCCCTGCTTCAGGAGACGGACTTCAGTCACTGTTAGAATGATCGTTGATCGCAGCAGTGGGATGTGCTTGTAAATAACTCCCAGAACGTCCTGATCGAATGATGTGTGTCTCTCTTTCTCTCCTGCCGTATCTCTCTCCTTTAATTCTGCACTTAGACACACTGTATTGACACAGTCATCGATTTTGGGTTCTCACATGTGTGTTACAGTGCATATAGACTGTGCATGTTGCTAGTGCACAGAGATATTTCAGTTCAAATCTTCTATAAGGCCTGCCGCCACAATTTTATTTTATTTATTACATTTTAAAATACCGTTATCAGACTACTATTTTCATGATTACATATTATTCACACAATGGCAGTAAATCATTCATAATTTATTTCTAGAAGATTATTGTATTCAATTCAATGTGATAAACCAGTCAAAAGTAATCAATAATTAGCAAGATTGTGTTACCTAAAATGTGGTATGTAATGGATTACGTTTCCAACTACAATTTTTATAATAACCATGTCTGTCAAGATCTTAATAAAATGTTGTAAATTATGAGATACTAAATCATAATTATGAGACGAAATTATGACATACTAAGTCTTAAAAAGTAGATTTTTGTTGTAATTATACATTTTTAATCTCATAATTGACTTTTTATGTCAATTTTTACTTTATGCACGGCATTTTGTCATTTTTGTGTTACACTTTATCTCAGAATAACTACTTATCTCATCATTTTGACCTTTATGTCATAATTACAACTTTTTGTCATAATTCAGTTTTACCAAAGCATATTTTTTTGTTATGTGGCAGAAATGGACTTCCATAGTTAAGCTCCAAAAAACACAAATGCACCATAAAGCACCAAAAGTTTTCCACATATATATACAACAATATTTTGCTGTATTTTACAGTAAGTCTTCTGAAGCTGTAATTTACTGAAGATCTTCCCCTTAGCTTTAAATCCAATAGGAAGCTGTTAGACATTTTGATTTATTGTTGATGTCACAAGACATGAAATAACCAATAATGTCTGATGTCATGGCAGTCAGTCCTACAGTATCTTTAATTGTAGAGCTATTTATAGTGAATATCAACTTAAAATTTGGCCAGTTCACCACGTCATGCAGTCGTATAACTTCAGAAGATGTGTAATATAGTACTGGAGTCAAAAAACATTTATGGTGCTTATTTGGAGTTTGGAGTTTTACAAAGTGTAATGTGTAAAATAGCTTTGGTGTTCCAGCCATGGTCATGGTCCCAAAAATATGTAGAGGATTAGCCGGTGAAAACAAAAGTGAAGCGAGTTGAGAGAGTGTCTTACTTAGACCTTCACCTTTGTCTGAGAGTGTGTGTTGTTAATGGGGGATGCTGTTTATGGTCACCGAAAGAAAGGAAAAGCTTGGACTCGCTGAGCGGCACCCCGCCAGAGCCCCGCCTCCTCTGTCCATCAGCCCCGCAGCCAATGGCCCAGCAGGGAGAGCGGACACAATTAAAGAAAGCAGGAAGAGCAGCGATATGTCACTCCATGAGAGGAGAGCATAACCACGGCCACATTTCCATGATTAATGACCTCTTCTGAAGAGGAGAGTCTCTGTGAATACCTCTGCTTCTATTTCTGCTTCTCGCCCCATACGCTTGTGCTTGATGTCATATAATTACAATCCATTGTTTGTCATTGTATTTTCTTGTACAAGTGTCTCCTTTGTTTAGCGGGTATTCATGTTGTCACTCTTGTCAGTGCTGGTCAACCACTTGGAGTGAAAAATTATATGAAAGGAAGGAGAGTAAAAAGCTAAATTAATACTTAAAACACTTAAACATTAAAAGACTTCATGAAAGTTAATACCCGTTTATTTATCTTTTTTGTAATATGGTTCGTAATCGCTGTGTATTGTTTTACTGAATGGAATTAACCAAACAAGAATTGTATCGTACACACATTTCTAAGGCCTAAATTGTAAAATGTGCCCCTTTGGGTCAGGCCTTTTTCTGTGAATCGTATGATTTTTATAAAGTACATGTTATATAACTTTTATATTGTAAGTAATATTTTAAGATGAACACTTGGACTGAAACAACTTAGATTGACTTTATTATCCTTACATACATTTTTATTTTTTATACAAATATCATGTTATGCATCAGGCTTTTGAGGAACGTTTATGCCAATCATCATTGCATTGCATTTTTGCTGAAAAAATAAAGAAATAATACAGCTCTATCATCTAAAGACATTATTCTAAAACAATTTTTATAACAGTATAACAGACTACTTAAAATGCATATGCATTTTAAGTGATCTGTTATACCGTTATACAAATCTCATTGATTTACATTACAAGCTTTTTGAATATAAATATCAGCAACTGCACCAAATTGCATATTTTAGCACTGTTTGCTCTGTTTTGCAGACGTTAGGGTGACTGTTGGTCACCCTAACGTCTGCGCTTTGAGCTGGCTCCAGCAGCAGAACGTGCAAGCAAAGCGTGATCGTGGTTCATAACTAGGGCTGCCAACTCTCACGCATTCAGCGTGAGACTCACGCAATTGAGCCAATTCTCACGCTCCCACGCACAACCCCGATTTCTCACGCTGAACTGTCAACCCGGTCAGTCAAAGCCAGAAAGATGAGTTTATCTATAGATACCTGTTAGGCCACTCGTGATTAGTTTTACCGCAAATTAATTAAAATATCCTGTAATCTAGAGCGAGCGTGCATGCGAGACAGATGTTGAGCTCCTAACCGCGCTCGCGCACGATGTCAGAGAGGTAAGCGAGCGAGAGATCTTGCGTGCAGCCAAACCCCCCTCAAGTTTGGTGCAGTTGCCAAATGATACTAGCTACTACTTTTTTTTTCTTCGTCGTTTTCTTTGCTTTTATTGGCGGTAGTCCGGTGTTCCCCTTTGTGTTTGGCGGTTCCGCAGGAAGTTAGAGAAAATAGAGTCAAAGTTTATGACGTCATAGACGGGCGACAAAACGGAAATAAAGAAACGGCCCGTGTCTTCGAACTAAACTATACATTTCTCCGGATTTGAAAGTTGGTGGAAACTGTCGGGATAATGTAAGTACATATCTAATAGAAATATATAACATAGATACAGTTATTTTTGCTATTTTTAAAGCAGAAAAAAATACATATTGTGCCTTTAAGGTAATGGATACAGTGGGGAACTTAATAGAGTAATATGAGGATATTTTCTTTATTTGACTGTAGATGGCTTTCATCCCTCATCTCCTCAAGAATATAGACGAGGGCTTTGTCAACACGAGTTTATCATCATTTCAAATGACACTGGTGGTTAAAAACATACTGAAAGGCAACAGGGGGAGATGAGAGATGAGAGATGGATGCGGAGAGATTGAAAGAAAGCAAGGGAGATAAAGAGAAAGACAGCAAGCGCCAAGTAAACAACGCTTAAGTACTCTAAATAAAACATTTGTTTGTGATTGAGGTTTCCCGATATGAGCAGCATGACCTCTTTTATGAAGAAGTCTCCGAGCACAGATCCCGTCTCTCTCCTCCCTTCTCTCTCTCACGATCTCTGCCAGCATACAACCTATCCATATTGCATGAGAACAAATTTTTTTGACAACTTGAGTGATAGATTTGTACAAGGCCTGGATGTTTTCTCCAGAAGAGGCCTGTCAGAGTGACACAAATTGGCATTAATAAAAATTTTAACAATACATGCCAAATGAAGTTTTTCTGTTAACACGGCAGAGGGGGAGAGTAAATGGCATCTGTGGTGGGCTTTTGGGGAATGGGGGCTCGCCTTTTCTTTTTCCTTTTCTGTTGTTTTGTCGTGAGGAAAGCCGGTGCTAAGGCCAGAAATGTGTTTGAGTGAAACTGACAGCAGTTTACGAAATGGTTCTTTGGCAGAGCCACCAATTATTTATTTACTCTGAAAGACCTCTCATCCGAAAGATGTCTAATGGTTCTTTCACACTAGAGGTTTTGGTGTTGCTCACCCAAGTCCATTTGTTAGCAGAGTTTGATTTGTTTGTTTAGTCTGAAGGTGGTTTCGCGAACTCTGCTGCTCAGAAGCAATCTGAAGCAAAGTCTGCTTCATTTTTCTACCCAATGCTTGATTTATTAGATGTAAGCCTATCATTTGTTTTTGTATTTTTTTTTTTACAAAAACGCTCAGTTGATATTCAAACATTCAGTTTCCAAATATTTTGCTCTGTATCAAATCTGCGATTTCAGGGTCGCTGGGGTTCTCACAGCTCCATTGTAATGTATTTTCCCCAAAAAACTTGAAAACTCAACACTTTTAGCCTTTTTCTTGCACTTCCTCTCTGCTGAGGTGATTAACTACGCACATGTTTGAAGGTGGGATTATACTCGTCTAATTGTGTTGTATGTTGTCATGGCGACTATCAGTCGATTATGGGGTAAACACCATTACTTGGCAGCGTTTGGGTGAAAAGCGGCGTGTTCTGATGTCAACATCAGAATCACAACGGTAAAACAAGATTATGTTTTGGCAGTAAAATCAATACTCTTGCCACTCTGGACCTGCTTTATTTTAACAAACAACCTATAACGTAACCTGTCCTGGACTCTTTGTTCTTCCTTGTGCTTTTGGCCGTAATGGGTTTGTGTAAAATATGAGACATTTGAGACTTTCAATGTTCATTGGCACTATACTTTTGGAAGATCCTGTTTTTTTTTTGTGTGTTTTTATGTGGATAAAAGAAGGATTTCCTCTTCACAGATCTACAGCCAGCGCCTCTCTGAGTTTAACCATTTTTTTCTTCCTCTACTGTTAGTAGTGAGGTTTTAAAAAGAGACTGCATGAACATCATCAGTGTGTTGCAGATGTTGTGTAGACTGTGATCAGCTCCAATTCTAACCCGCGCGAGGACACCTGCTCTCCTGCACAGCAAACCTGCTCAATTAACCGAGGGACTATAGAAAACATCACAGGAAGTCAATAAACCCATATCACCCCCGCAGGGTCCTGGAATCACAATAACCCACCACAAACACATTATTACACATTACAATTTGCCTTTAAGATATTGTGTAACACCAAGTGTCCAGCGACATCATGTCTCTCTAAGACTTTATTAGTTTGCTTTCACAAATCTGCTACGTTAAAATTGAATTGCTGTTTAAACACACTCTTCAATGATGTCTCGGAGGTCAAAGCATACTAAGTGTTTGTCCTGGAGACACTGTAGGCCAAACAAGAGGGTTTAAACCCCTATTTTCTAGAAAGGATAAACTAGTGATTAGACATTTATTTCTGCCACCATATAATAACTTCGAATTGTGTTTATATTAGGTCTTTTTTCAGCAAATATAATCCCTTTGCGATAACTTATTTGTAACATTATGTAACTTATTTGGTTTAAAATTAGTTGATTTGACAGCCAATACAAGAACTTTTATTATTCTTTTTCTTGAAACAGTTAACAAATGACTAAAATAATAGTAATTATATAATACAGAATTATTATTATTATTATTATAAGGTTGTTATACTAATGTTTATATATATATTATATATTATATAATTACTTGATTGATAATAATATAATTATAAAAATAACAATAACGTAATTATAATTATACATTTTTCCTCAGAATTTATTGTAATATACAATTTTTTTGTGTACAGAAAAAACATTTCTTATTATTATAAATGGTGAAAACACTTTTTGCTGCTTAATATTTTTTTTTTGGAGGAAACCTTGTGAAGTACCATTCAAACGTGTATTTGATCAAAATGGATGGGTAAAAACCTTATAATATTGCAAAAGATTTCTACTTCAAATGAATGCTGTTCTTTTGAACTTTCTATTCATCAAAGACTTTTTCCCCACAAAATATTTTAGCAAAATATGTTTTCAACATTGATGATAATAATAAGAAATGTTTCTTGAACAGCAAATCCGCATATTAGAATGATTTCTGAAGGATCATGTGACACTGAAGACGGGAGCAAAGATGCTAAAAAATCAGCCTTGCATCACAGGAATAAATTCCATTTAAAAAATATATTTTTTTATATTTAATATATTTCACAATATAACTGTTTGGTATGTATTTTTTAATCAAAAGATCAAAACACGAACACGAGACGTTTCTCAAAAACATTCCAAACTTTTGACCGTTGTATATACAGTACAACTATGATGATGTTTTTCTTACTCGCTCTTTTTTCATTCCTTATTTTATTAGAATTGTTTCTCTCAAGTCACACTTCTCTTTCCCATGAGGCTTTGCTGCATGAATATGCTTTTAGAGGGCACAGTTCCACAGTGTCCACAATCCTCTTATAAATATTGCATTGGAATGAAACTGCATGGAGGTAGAGGGTCCCCATGGCCTAATGTACAAACACGTGCTACGCTACACAAAGGGAGATTAGGAAAGTGGATAAAAAGCAAGAAAAGGATACACAGAGTAGACTTGATCTCCGTAGGCAAGGTCTATGTACAGCCCAGCACAGGTCCTTAATAAATCATGAGAATATGAGGCGTGTTGCACGCCTTCAGAGCGGCTCTGGCTGGGTAAAGGAGATAAGTGCATCACTCCAGGTCTGGGATCAAAAACCCCTCTTATGGGTTTGTCAGCAGTCAACGCTTGAGCTTCTGACATTGAGAGCAAACGTGTAGAAGAAGACTCTTCTGTTAACAGTATTTCCACAAAACACCATGCTTGGCTGAAGCACAGGCATTGATCAAAACACACTCACGCACAAAAACCACACACTGTGCAATCATTTCAATGTCAAACACCTCTTCAGCCAATTGCTCTGACCTGTAAGAAGACCATACCTCTCCTCGAGCTTCGTTCTTCCGTTTGATTCACTCCTTTAAGCCCTAAATCTCCTGTTTTCTTTGCTTTCAGCCAAAAAGAGAAGAATGGTTGAGTTCTGTTTCAAAGGAATGGAAAGATTACCTTTATTTCCATTATAAAGTGCTTTTGATATGACCGGCATCTTTGAACACAGTGGGAACCTGAAATCTAGTACACTGGCCTTCATTATATCCCTCTCAGTTTGAACAGACGCAATACCCCTGTAAAAGAGCAGAATAGTGGGCATCCTGTATTGACTTGTTTGCTGAATATCAGAGTAGATTTTTCTGATGTATTTATAATGGCCTTATTAAAAGTGCTTTTGATGTGAAGAATGCAACAACAGCACACAGAGTTATTTCATAGTTTGTGGCACAGCGTGCAGCAACTATAGGTGTACCCAAAGACACATGAATGTCAATTTTTTAAATTAAAAAGATAGAATATTATTTTTTTATTATTAATTTATTTGTATTTATTTTTTGAGGGGCCGGTGAGTCATTATTTATAGATGTTTAATAAAGGAGCCTTTCGACTGCAGATAATCTGTAATATAATATCGTTTTATTTTTTCATATAGTTTTATTGTATTAGATTATCTTTTAGTAATTTAGTCATTACTGAGCAACAGGTTTTCATTTTGGAAATAAGTTTATTTTGCATTTTTATTCCAATTTGGTGTGTGGGTTTCTTTTACATCCCGTTATATAACTTTTTTTGTCTGGCCTCCATGTGATCTCTGGATTTTATTTTATTTTATTTTTATTATTGCTTTATTTTTTGATTATTTATTTCATTTATTTAAATTCAGTTCTATTCTATTAATTTTTATAATTTTTTTTAAAGGGTCGATGAATCAACTATTATTTCTAGATAAGTAAAGGAGCCATTCGACTGCAGATAAATAATGTAAAATTGTTTTTTTCCCCTTGTTGTTGTCACGGTTGGCTTAGATAGAAAGACGAAGACAAACAGATTAAGCTCAATATACATCTATTTTAATGAAAGTTCTCCAAGCGGGCAGACAGACAGGATAAACACAACCATACATAAAGGAGATCGGACAAAGAGAGAGTGAACAGGAGGAACTAAATAGTAGAGACAGACTAGTGGCGGGAAACTGAACAAAGGAACATGTGACAAATGACAACTAACTGTAAAGTCCATGAACACAGTGGTGACAGAACACCCCCTCCCACAAGACACGGCAATAGAGACACACAATTGGAGGCCTGGGGGGTTCTGGAGGGGGACGAGTAGATGGCGGAATGATGAGGGGAGGCAGAAGAGGAGGGATGGTGACAGGATGAGGTGAAGGGATGGTGATGTTAGGACAACTGGATACAGGTGTGGTGAAGACCGGATGGTGAGATGCAGGGATGGTGATGATGGGACGACGATCCCCTAGCAGCGACAATGGTGCTTGGCCGATGGCACAGACCCAGAGCTCCCCAGTTCCGACAGCCCATAGCGGAGACGAGGGAGGGAGGAGTCCAGGTGGTGACGAGGCTGGAGACAGCTGGGGAACGACCGACGTTGGTGGAGAGCCGATGAACTCCAGCGACAATCGCTGGCTCTGGAGATCTCCGCAATGTCACGGCGACGACCATCGAAGGCAGAGCCAGAGTACCCGAGGGCTGAGGTGGAGCCGGTGTAATGGAGGACGGAGGTGATGCCGCGGGGAAGGAGAAACCCGCTGCAGGTGAACGGACAGAGTGCAGCGGACAGACCGCAAGTGCGTGACAGAAGTGGTGACGGAAGTGGTGTGACGCCCCCAAAGGGGGGCCGGCAGGACGAGGGAGCCCGGTGAAACCGCAAGTCAGAGGGTCTCCGGTGGAGCTGAAGGTGGTAGGAGTCAAGACGGAGCCGACAGGTCGACAGGCCGAGATGGAGCGACGAGGTCGAAGGCGGGAGGCGGAGCCGTAGGATCCTCTCGCACTGACGCTGCTGGTGGTAACAGGACTTGCGACTCGACGTCTTAGCAGGGCTTCCACATAGACAACGCAGGGCTGTTGACATTCAGCAGCGGCTGGGCTGGAGAACTGAGAGGAACAGTGATGATAAAAATACCGGGTTGTTAATTCCTCACTGAAATTGATCAGCCAGTCCTCATTCTCCTTATTCATGACTCCCTCGTCCGCTGTTGTCGTTGCCTCACACCCCTGGTCAGACTTGCCATGAGGCCTTTTACTTCCGGGGCGAGGGTCAGCCATGTCCTCTTCTCCTCGGGCTCTGGCTGACGTGTCGCGGCGGGTGGGAGCTCTTCGTCTGCAGGGGGCACACACGAGTACTCCGCGGTCGAAGGTGAAATGGGCTCTGGGTCTGGCTGTGTTCTGAATCGGGGGACGACGGTCTCCAGACACCTGATGACGGTCTCTTTCCAGTCCAATCCTGTGGTGTCCGGGAGGTCGATATGGTGGTGGAACGTTGCCCCGATCGAGAACAGGGTCTCATCATCCAGGGCGCTGGTGGCGGCAAGACACAAAGTCCTTCACAAAAGAAAAAAGGTTAGGGCTCTCCTGAGCCAGGACAATCATTCTAGCCCTATTGTCCAAATTGGGAGGTCCGATCTTCTGTCACGGTTGGCTTAGATAGGAAGACGAAGACAAACAGATTAAGCTCAATATACATCTATTTTAATGAAAGTTCGCCAAGCAGGCAGACAGGCAGGATAAACACAACCATACATAATGGAGATCAGACAAAGACAGAGTAAACAGGAGGAACTACAGTAAATAGCAAACACGTCACAGGTCGGGGTGGTCGACTGAGACCGCGCCCACCCCTAGGACCCCGGACCCCGGACCCCCTCAAGGAGCTGACAGAGACCAGACAGACGAGGCAACAGACCGAGTGAAGTGCAAAGTAATCTTTTATTTATTAAAAAGGAAAAAGTCCTAGCCTTCCAGGTCTCCTGACCAGCAGCGGAAAAAGAGGGGGGAGAACCCGCCCAGCAGGGTCGAGCTCCAGCTCGCACCAGGGCTCTTCTCGGCCCAGCAAGATAAGGGGGAAGGGACAGCCCCTCGTTGGAGTAATTCCAAGTAATGGTAGACGGGTCTTACGGCTGGATGGACACCTTTCAGCCACGTCAGGTAAGTAGGTCGGTGCAGTTTCCTTCCAGAATAACTCTCAAGTGACCAGAGACGAGAACTTGCAGTTGGGTGGGCACACTCAAGACAGACGAGGTGAGTAGGCCGGTATGGTTCCTCTTTAGACAAACTTCAAGTGACAGGACAGGGGCGTATAGCTGGATGGACACACTCAACCCAGACGAGGGGAGTAGGGCGGTATGGTTCCTCTTCGGAAGAACTTCAAGAACAAGATAGGGGTAAACAGCTGGATGGACACACTCAAACCAGACGAGGTGAGTAGGCCGGTATGGTTCCTCTTCAGATGAAGCTTCAAGCGACAGGACAGGGGCGTACAGCTGGATGGACACACTCAAGCCAGACGAGGTGAGTAGGCTGGTATGGTTCCTCTTCAGATGAACTTCAAGTGACAGGATAGGGGCGTATAGCTGGATGGACACACTCAAGCCAGACGAGGCGAGTAGGCCGGTATGGTTCCTCCTTAGACGAACTTCAAGTGACAGGACAGGGGCGTACAGCTGGATGGACACACTCAAGCCAGACGAGGTGAGTAGGCCGGTATGGTTCCTCTTTAGACGAACTTCAAGCGATAGGACAGGGGTGTAGAGCTGGATGGACACACTCAAGCCAGACGAGGTGAGTAGCCCGGTATGGTTCCTCTTCAGACGAACTTTAAGATAACACGGGACAGAGACCTACGATTGAATGGACCCACTCCGGTCAATGAAGGGTGGGTTTTACATTGATCCTCAGCGGACACACCCTCAAGCTGGGCTGGTCTTCTCCATTCCCCTTTTGACTGGACAGCACGGGAGGTTCGGAATTGTGAGCAACAGCAAGGGTATGTTCCACACACACAATAATTCTTCGCTTTAACAAAGCTTCCGTGACACACATCAACTTCAACACTGGACTCCGCACACTGGGTGAAATAAGGCCATCGCTCACACTCTAACCTGACTCCTCTGCCACAATCCTGAACGGGGTCTGGGTGTCAGAAGGGTGAACAGGAGACACACGATTACGGTTTAATTTTCAGCACTTTGTCCTGCAAGAAGTCATTTCAGGGAGGTATATCTTGGTGACTGGATTGTTGATGGGGGGGGGGGTGTCTCCCGCTCCCTCCCTCTCTGCCTTGCACGCGCCGCGCGCTATGTATGTTATGCGCGAAGTCAGAGCCGTTAAATAAGAGTTTTTCAAAGCTCTGCGCGCAGTATGTTCTATCTCGCTCTAGATTCCGGGAGATTTGAACTAATTTGCGGGCATCAGGGAGACGCTAGCAATATGCGGGAGACTCCCGGAACTTCCGGGAGACTTGGGATGTCTGTAGAGTTGATGCATGCACATAAATACTGTGAGAAGAGCGCAAAAGATCATGAGCCAGTTATCCTCAAGACTGGACTTTACGCAGTATTTCTCTTTCCATTAACACATCTTCCATTTTCTATATCCATATAACAGCAGTACTGAAGGCTTGAAAAAAGTAAATGAGTACTTATCTTTCTCAAGTGCAACGATGTTTTCCAGTTCACCCAATTCCTCTCCCCCAATTGGAACAACACTCCTCAATGATCTCCCTTGGAGGCGATGAATAAAACGTCCAATAGCCAGCCCGTGAACAACAACTCTGACCGTATCGTCCTGTCTCTCCAGCTGAATTGAACACTCTCTTTAGTCTCAGCGATAACTTTTTATCAGCCGAATTCCTCATACGTGTCCCAATCATTGATCGCGGGGCTCTCGTGCACACCTGTTGTGTATTTCCTCATCAATGCCCGCTCTTCCAATGACTCGCAAGCGGCCGGAACCAGCCTGGTGTTACACCGGGGCCATTCCGATGGGGAAACATTTGCAGCGAAATTTTAGTCCCGCTTGTTTTGGGTCACCCCGTGACACACAGATGATGGTAATTAATAGGACACAGGTGATACAGATGAACTAATGATGGTAACCAGGGAGACAGACTAGTGGCGGGAAACTGAACAAAGGAACATGTGACAAATGACAACTAACTGAAAAGTCCATGAACACAGTGGTGACAGTTGTATTGTATTAGATTTTGTTTTAGTCATATTATTCATTGCCATTTACTGTGCAACAGGTTATCATCTTGGAAATAAGAATAATACTTTTTATATAACATTTTTTTTACTCACTTGCTTTTTATAATGGTATATTCATGTCTTTCCTTCAAAAACACGTGAGCTAATAGAGGTGGTCACATTTCTTCTAGGCTATATATAGTGTACTGTACATGTGCACTCTTCTATCAAACCTCTGACATTGAATAATTAACAGGATGTTGAGGTCATAAAAGTATAATGATTGACATCACTTAAAATTGTAGTAATGAAGTTCCTTTTTAACCTGAGAACATCTTTATGTCTAGATCTTGCATTTCTTTTCTCAAAACTATTGATTAAAGGAATATAAAATATGAATGCATTTGGTATATTGCACAAAATATGTTTAATGCATACATTTCTTTTTAGTAACATCAGAGGACGTTGGTGACATTTACATTTTGGATGAATAAAAGGTAAGCTTGTCTCACCTTTAATGATCCATTTCATATTCTAGCAAGTTAAAATCAATGATCTGTTGTTTTGCATTCACAGGGGTTGGATTGAAAGCATCGCATATCGGTTTCCTGCATTATTATTTGTCTGGCAGAAATTTGAACACTTTCTTATTTGCATTCGTAATGCAAATCAAAATTCTCCCCATGTTTTAATAGCATATATTTTTCCTACATGTTTTGTTAAACAAATGATTGACCACAATTGCTGCTTTTTTATTTTCTATGCTCCATGCTTGCAGATTTTTCATATTAGGTTTACTACCACTAAAGATAACAAGTCCTTTCATTTGCAAGGCCTTTCGGAGCTGTCAACAACCCATTCAAGAGCCTACAGCACTGGCTCCGTTTCAAACAATCTTTTTAAAGGTCAGCCCGGAGTTACTTGTCATTTGGTTGATGCTTTTTCCCCATTTGATTTGTTTATAAAGTGTATTTCATTAAATGTTGTGCATACTAGATAGGAGTACTCCGTAAACGCTTGCCTGTCAGAGTTCCTGGTCGTCTGCAGTAATGAGTCAGTGGCGAGCCTAACAAGGCTGAGCTTTTGGATTGCAAATACAGGCCGTTGTATCCATAATGAGACCTTTGCAATCGTAGATTAAGCAAACATGTCATGTGATGGGACTCATTACAATTTTAACACCAGATGTTGCTTTGTTTTCTTTGATTTCTGTCAAATATTTAATATAGGACCTTATTTTCATTCAGGCTTGTGACAGACACGCACAGAGCAGGGCTATTTTTATTGGCACAAAGCATCAAATTCTTACAGTGCGTCACTGGCATTTTTAGACTGTTTAAATGCTTGGCATGTTCTTATAAGATGTCCACATTCATCAATTTATACTTTTTTACATCACCATTTTGGTCTCCAAAAAGTAATGTTTATCAACAAAAAAACACTTGTGCATGTTGAAGGAAAACCTGGGACTTTTTTTTTTTCAGCGAACCTCTGCACAAGCCAGTCTGCTACTGCCATCAGCCATCGCAGTTGTAAACCAGAAACAAATTTATTCTCTTCTTGGACTTACCGTGCTAGACAATTTATAAACAGTGCTTTCCTCCCCACCCAGCACAAATACCTGGTTCAAATTAAGAGTCTTTAAGAGTTATGGATATCTTTCAGAACTTCACATGTGCTGAAAGCCATCTCTGGCTTTTTTTTCATAGCCCACATTCTCTGAAGCAAAAACACAATTACCTCATCTGTAAGGAGCTTACGAAAATGTTGCAAACGAGGGTTATTCAAACATAATAAGTCAAGAAAAATGTCAGGGCGGGATTTGATAAATCTGGAATTGGCAACAAAGGGGATATTATTCGTTTTGTGGAGCACTATCTCACGAATTAGATTCAAACACATATTAGAGACAAGACTGATGGCCAACATATACAAATTACCAATGAGAGTGACAAGCTTAATGGAGAGTGTATAAGTAAAAGTTCTCGATCTCTATCTGCTTGTACAAACAATGCTTTGACTGCATTAAAGCTTGCTTTGTTTGAATAGGTCAGTACGGCTAAAAGATGAAAGCTGCTGTTATCCATCGTAACGTGTGTGCATATTTCAGCTCAAATCATTTTCTATTAAATTATTATTATATATCAAACCGTTCTCTTTAAACACATTCTATATAGTGTTGAAGGCTTTTTTACTACCGTAGATGTTTTTCATGCAGGTTTATGACTAAGCCCTTTCATTCAGAATCCATTCAAAGCACATAAAACCATCAGAACATTTTAAATATCAATAAATCAGGTGACTCCTGGAAACTGGTGAAGCAGGACGCCCGCTCCAGATGTGCGGGTGGCACACGGGGAACGAGAAGGGGAAAGAAGGAGAACAGAGTTTGCAGTTCACTAGAGGAGAAAGAAACGAGAGCGTGTCTCTATACCTGCCTGGCATGGGCTGTATGCTGCATGCAAAAAGCCAAGGGAACTTTTTTAGCTGGAGTTTGAGAGCTTTAGGAACAGCCTTAAATTGTGAAGGTTGGCACCAGAATTTTGCCTTTGTTTTATCGGGAAACATTGTATAAATATTGCATTGGAACATGAAATAAAGGATTTTGTATGCTCCAAAAATTGCCTTATTTTGTCGCCTGGTTACCCTGTACCTTTTCGTGAAAGGTTTACTTCGGTTTCTTTGTGAAAACAACTTTTGTTGAAATGGTAAATTATTCCTTTAAAGGGTTAGTTCACCCAAAAATGAAAATTCTGTCATTAAAGGGTTAGTCAGTGGTGGAAAGAGTACTGAAAAAGCATACTCAAGTAAAAGTACTGTTACTTGTCAAAAAATGTAGTGAGAGTAGAGTAAAAGTACCGGTCCTAAAAACTACTCAAAGTAGGAGTAAAAAGTAGCCCTTTTAAAAGTACTCAAGAGTAGTGAGTAGTGAGTATTATGCTATGAATGTTAGTCCACCTTATACCCTGCAAATTGAAAATGTAGCTTACTCTTTTATCACAGATTCATAGAAAAAAAGAAACAGTATTTCAATATTTCTCCAACAGTTTTATTTTTGACTGCTAGCACTAAAAATACAGCGTTTCCCCTACCATTGTTTTGGACGACTCCCGCCCCCCCTAAAATGCTGACAAAATCCAGTGATAAAAAAGGAATTTATAACTCGTAATTTCACGGAATTTGTAAATTTGAGGAATAAATAGAAAGCAGTTCAGTACACTTGAAATCAAATCGCGATATAGTGTGAATATTAAACCACAAAGACAATTTAAATACACTGAAGGACGTGCGAGGTGTGACGCTTGCGCTATTTTTTTGCCTATATGAAGACACAAATGCATGAACTTCCTCCAGGCTCAAGATCCACTCCGAAAGTCACTTCGTGAACAAAATAAATTGGCGCCAGGTGTCTCGAAGTCTGTTGATGCTGGTTTGAATGAAAGTTTTCCGCGCGCGATTTGATTTGACGGGAATCACGCATGGAGTCACATGATGACTTATTATAAAAATAAATATTAATATAAATGTAGCGACGGCAGGTTCAGGGAAAATAGCGCAGTAAAAGTACCGATACAGCACTTAAAATGTACTCAAGTAAAAGTAAAAGTACACTGTTTTTAAACTACTTAAAAAAGTACAATTCCTAAAAAAAACTACTCAATTACAGTAACGAGAGTATTTGTAATTCGTTACTTTACACCACTGGGGTTAGTTCACCCAAAAATGAAAATTAAGTCATTAATTACTCACCCCCATGCTGTACCAACTCCGTAAGACCTTCATTCGTCTTCGGAACACAAATGAAGATATTTTTGATTAAATGTGACAGCTGGATCACTCCTCCATAGGCTGCCTAAGGGAATGACACCGGACGGCCCAGAAAGTCAATGAAGAAAATGTTTAAATATTCCATGTCACAACAGTGGCTCAACTATAAGTTTATCAAGCGACGAGAATACTTTTTGTGCGAAAAAAACAAACAAAACTAACGACTTTATTCGACTATTCCTTTTCTTCCTTGTGGGCCTGAAACGAGACTTCAAGAGATTTCCACGACGCGCACGCGCGAGAACTTAACTGAAGTAGTTGAATGAGATCGCAATTCTCACGCATGCGTCGGGGTGTGAAGTGGGGGTGAGTAATTAATGACTTAATTTTCATTTTTGGGTGAACTAACCCTTTAATTTCTCACCCTCACGTCGTTTCAAACCCGTAAGACTTTCGTTCATCTTCAGAAGACAAATGAAGATCTTTTTGATGAGATCTGAGAGTTTTTTGTTCTTTCGTTGACAGCTACGTAACTTTGGCGCTTTAAAAAGTTCATAAAGATATCGTAAAACTAATCCATATGAATTGAGCGGTTTAGTCCAAATGTTCTGAAGAGACACAAAAATTTACGCCAACGTTCATATTTATAAAAACGGTCTTTGGTGTGGAAAAGCGCTACGCTTACGTACTATTCCTTGTGGCAGAGAGTTGGAGCACTGCAGGTATTTGGAAATCTAAACAATTCTTGCCGCTCGCCATTTTCAAGTAAAGGATTTGGACGTTTACTTGGACGTTAATGACATGAATCAGGCGACATTTACAAGGCGAAGATCTGAAACCATTCAGCTGCGCACAATTTCAAGATCAATTGCGATTTATAGATTTCACATCTTTAAGAGAGTGGTCTAATGTTCGTTCTCTGAATCACACGTACACACATTGGAGAAATGATCGTAAGATCCAAATGTGGGACGGTTTCTACGCAACCTTTGATAAATGAGAACCCAGGTTATATGAATCTGTCCCTTCCTCACTGAAAGTATGAGAGATTTTTAGAACCTATTTTTTGCAAGTCAAAAAACAAATAGCGCTTCTTTCCTCAACAAACCGCAATAGTTTGAGTTGTCATTCATTGCCATAGCATGCAATGTTTAATACTTAAGGTTAGGGGTTTGTTCATTGTTCATCAAGTATGAGCAATAGTAATAGCGTTGCTTGCCTTAGCAAGCAGCCCTAATAAATAAATGTCATCATCTCTGCAGATTCTTCCACATTTCAAACTAAACAGCAGTTAATTATCGCCTTAGGCCTACGGCTTTGATGAAAACCTCTTTCCCGCCATCTATTCCTGGAAGTGATTTTCTTTAGGTCCTGAGGTAAACTAGCCCACTGGCTCTCAGCAGGCTTCCTGATGCTACCGCTGCTGTGATTCGCTGCATTGTGCATATGAATTAACATGCACAGCATTAATGAAGGACTTACTCAGAAATATGGACTCAACAAATTCACGGGCGGCAAAACTTGCGAGATAAGTCTAGGGGTTCATCATTTTTTGCCCTGTTTAAAATAGCCCTCACAGGATTGAGCTGTGCTTTGTTGTTGATTTATCATGGACGAAGACAAGTGGCTGTGTTTGTATTACTTGTTTTATTCCTAGACGGCTTCCAAAATCAACAGGTTAGAAACAGTTCTCCCCTTTTTTTTGAGGGTTTACACCTTTTTCTAAGAATTCTTTGAACTTCAAAAGTTTTGCATTTGTGTGTTCTGAGGAGTCATGCTTAAGGGCTGTGAGTTATTGGGTTCTTGACTGAAGCATAGCCACTGTTAATTCCCCTTGGCTCTCTGCCCTGTCTCTGTGTTGAATATGCAATAAGCCCGTATGCACCTTTCATTAACATGTCACTGCCGTTTCTTGTGACTGACATGGGTGCTGAGTGTAAACAATCGGGGTATATGGCCCATTGCAGCGAGATATGCTGACAGTGGCAAACTGCCCTGATTGGTTGCCGGACTGCCATGTCAGTCATGTCTGTCGACACCTTTGTTGCAAATCTGATTGGACTGGAATCTGGAAGATATCCAGCTTCAAGGTGTAAACATGAAGTAGGAGTGAAATCCTTCATGAAAACAATAGGCAAACAGATCTTGGACACACAAACAAAGAGATTCAAATTTATTCAAACAGAAACGGACTAAAAAGACTAGCACACCAGCCGCCCTCATGCACTCGCTGTGACCTCGACTACTGACAGAAAGAACAATGATAGGACAAGGAAGAACTAACACACATGTGAAAGAAGCAACCACTGTGTCTGATGAATGGTGACTTTGGAGTTTGAGGATGATCTTGTAACAGCATGTAACTCCCTGGAGAATTCACAAAACATCACAAATAACAACACTTTAATATCTCGGTTGGGTAACTCTTTCTTTAGATGGTCCACTTTAGACATTCTATCAATAACTTTGCAACTACATATCAACTGACCCTCTTTAGAGTATTAGTAGACTGTCTCTGCTTAATATCTTCTAACACTTTTGATGGTCCCCTAACAGACATTCTAAACGTAACTTTGCAACTACGTCAACTTATTCTACTAACCCTTACTTAACCCTAACCAAACAGTCTACTACAGGTAAGAGTTAGTTGACATGCAGTTGCAAAATTATTTATAGTTAGCAGAATGTCTAAAGTGGACCATCAAAATAAATTGTTACCCTCAGGGGTTTCTTCTATAAAAGGAGTCAAATAGATATTACGGAATTGGTGTGATTTTATCAATGATCAGAGAGACATAAGACTAATAACTGGTAGTATTGCTGACAATATATTCTTCCTAAATGATACATAAAAAGTATGTATGTATGTATGTATGTATGCATGCATGCATGAATTTTATTTATATTATGCATGGATTTATGTAGGGTGCCATTTTAACTTTAACAACCTTAAATAATGTTTATTTATTTTAAACTATGTACTATGTATTTGTATAAGTTCATAAATAAAATCTGCTTTTAAATGATTAAATATTGTACTTAAATATTAAATATGGTATATATTTTTAAATATAAGCTACTGTTTAAAAGTTTGATATTTTGAAAAAGCCTGTAATGTTACCCAAGACTGCTTTTATTTGAAAAAGTAATATTGTGAAATTTTGTCACATACTCCTTAATAAATTATTCTAATATGCAGATTTGGTGCTCAAGAAACATTATTATCAATGTTGAAAACAGTTGTGGAAACTGTGATACATTTATTTCCCCCCAGGATTCTTTGATGAACAGAAAGTCCAGAAAAACAACATTTATTTGAAATAGAAACATCATAAATGTCTCTTTTGACCAATTTAATGTGTCCTTATTAAATGAAAGTATTAATTTCTTAAACAGATTCCTTAAAAAATGAACAAAAATATGATATATAATATATATATATATATTCTTTCTCTTCCTCTATTAAGTTCAGAAACCTGTCAGCAGGTAAGCAAACCATAGTCAAATTATATTACCCTGCAAATATAACAAATAGCTCACGTTGCAAACACATACAAACTCACACCACATGAATGACACAGCCGTGCCACCATATGTGACCCTGGACCACAAAAACAGTCACATGGCTCATTTTGTGAAATTGAGATTTATACATCATATGAAAGCTGAATAAACAAGCTTTCCATTAATTGATGCATGGTTTGTTAGGATAGGACAATATTTGGCTGAGATACGACTATTTGAAAATCTGGAATCTGAGTGTGCAAAAAAATCAAAACATTGACAAAATCGCTTTTAAAGTTGTCCATTTATGTTCGCGATTGTGCTGCATTCATTCACATAAATAAATGTTTTATATATTTACGGTAGAAAATTGACAAAATATCTTCATGGAAAATTATCTTTATATCCTAATGATTTTTAGCGATAATTTTGACCCATACAATGTTTTGTTGGCTATTGCCACAAATATACCCGTGCTACTTGTGACTGGTTTTGTGATCCAGGGTCACATATGTCTTACACAGGCTGTAATCGTTTCTACCGACGCGTTTCCACGCCTTGGCCTCCTCAACCCTGCGCTCTGGGTTCCCCGTCTGCTGTCCGCACTCATATGTTTCCTATCGCCAGCGCCGCTGTGGTTCCCTTCCCTGATTCTACTGGACTGGAAAAACAGAGCTAATATGGTGTGATCTGCGGAGCGAGCTTTGATGCAGGACCTTTCACAAACACCCCCACCCCCTGCCGCCATATGGTTTGAATTCGTCTCTTAATTTATTTCCTATAAATGTCTCTTGAATATTCAGGCAGGCCACGTGTGGAGCCGGGGCTGGAAAACAGAAGGCCTCAGAGAGCAGTTTGTGGTGACGTGTGATGAGTATATTTTCCTTTTATTTGTTTTCATTCATTTCTTGTTGCCATCTATTTGTGCACATATGGTAGGACCAGACAAGACTTCAAGCTAAGTGTAGCTGGCCCACATCAGAATAACAAATAAACGAATCAGGGTGAAGGGAAAAGATGTCGGCCATGATACCAAGGTAATATGAATCAGGAGTCATTAAAAGGCAATAAGCAGGAGAAGTGGAGGATGAGGTCATTGTGATTCATGTGTTGGAGGTCAGGTTTCATGGCTTTCGAGCTTGTTTTAGAGCCGCCAACTCTGGAGCGCATGGAAACAAAGCTGTCCAAAGTGACTGTAGTTTCCTATGCAGACTTCAGAGCAATGATAGCACTCGCGTACTCAGACAGAGCCTTTTTAGCAGTTTTTTTTTGTCTGCTGATTTTGGGGGATGAAATAAAACATGATCAAATGAGTTAAACAGAGCTTATTGGTAGATGTAATAATGATCAAAACTAACCTGCGGCCTACTAAATCTGTCACAGTGTTGTTTAGAGCTATGTGTATGAATTAACAAAGTAATTTTTTTTTTTTTTTTTTACATAGTAAAAAACATTTCTTAGTATTTATGAATAGTGCACTGCATATTGTGATGATGTAATTGATACCCTTACGTTGGATTATTGATGGTTGAACATTTATGTTTTCATACAGATGTATAAAAAAAGAGATACTATTGATTAGGCTTAGACATTATATTTGTTTTTAATCTAACATGATTTTACATAATTGCATTTGGGTGAGATTATGCTTAACGTCAATATATTGTCTTGGGAAAGAAACATTCATATCCCTTAATCCTACCCAATCCCTAAATTTAACTAACTTACTAACTATTAATAAGCAGTAATAAAAAGTTGGTAATAGTTAGTTAATAGTGAGGCGTGGACCCTAACCTAATCTTTTTATAATAATCTTTTTTTAGTTTAAATTTTACTTAATAATTATTTAAAATGATTTTATTATTTAGATACTTTAACAGAGCATCATTAAAATAATGAATAATAATTGTAACATATTTAATATATGAAATATCTACATTAACAGTATGCCCTTTATAATTGCCTCTGTTGTTTATTTAATTTTCCTGTGTAAATTTCTCTAGCAGTCACGTAAACAAGACCTTCCGAAACTCTCCGAGAGTGTCCTACTGATGACAGAGTCATTAAGGTGTTCCATTGATCTAGACTCTGTCTGCCCTCTATCTGAGGAGAAAACTCCCCCACCCTGTTCCCGCTTTCTCTTTTCCTTTTTTCCCTCCCTCTAAATCAGAATGGCCTTGTCAGGGAGGATTAATTGGGGGAGGCCAGTGTCAAGATGTCTGTACAACACACCCAGACTCTGCTCTCCAACAGTAAACAATAAGGGTGTGGATTAGTTTGGAAACAATGTGTTTATTTAAAAAGCTCACTTCCTGTATGCACTTGACAACCCTCCCATTAATTTCATTGGCAGCGACTCCGGTTCAGAAAAATGTTATCATTGTTTAGGAGGAAAATACAAAACCCAAACAAAACAAAATACAGTGCTTTTTAAAATGGCACTCGGTTCCTGAGAGATGCTAAAAACGCTAGGCGAGCCCACATTGAAATAGCGCCCAGAAAACTCTTAAACCTCTAAGCAGAAAACAAACTCCAAATCATTTTGTTTGAGTTGGCACCATTATGCTGGATTTTTGTTTACAGTCAAAACAGAGACTTAGAAAAAGCAAAGCCAAGCATTTTTTCTCTCTCTCTCTAACTTCACCTCAGCTAACTGTGGTTGTCTTTCTTTTTTGGTGCCTGTAGGGTCTGAAATGTAGTGCTCGTTGCAGAGCCTTGGAGGTAGCGCTCAAAGCCCCTGTGCCCAGAGCCACATCCTGGTTAAAAGGAACACTCTTGCACTTTTCTAACACGCAGAAACAGTATTTGGAAAGAACTATTTGCGTGCACAAAGGCAGCAAAAATTAATGATGTACTCCACTTTTTATAATAAAATTATATAAAAAAAAAAATTCTCTCCTTTTCCTTTAAATCCCTGCTTATCTGGCTTATGCTACTCCGAGCAATGTCTGAACTTTGTATTTTGAGCACTTCTTGCGTTGTTTTTGTCTCTTCACGATGACTCGCTTGGTTTAGTCCCCAGTTGTAAGTCGCTTTGGATAAAAGCGTCTGCTAAATAACTAAATGTAAATGTAAAATATTTTTATAAAATTATTTCATTTTTATTTGATTTTAATTTAACATTTAATATAAAAACAACTAGCACTATTTAAAATATTATTTTATTTTACAATATTTGATTAATATTGGATATTTTTCCCACTTTAAAATTTAGATCTAGTTAGTGTATAAATAATATATTTAATAATTTTACTATATTTGAACTTAATTCAAACTTTGCTTTTTTTATAAATAAATATTTATAATTGCTGTTGTGATGCCTAAATTCACTTTCACTTTTCACTTTTTTTAATTTATTGACAAAAAAAAAAATCGATGCACCTCTTGATGGAAATTACATCACAACATTTATTTCCATCAAAAGTTGCATCCATTTTTGGTCAAGATCTTGTATTGACAATGTAAGAGTCCAGCACTCTGTAAAGTCTCCTCCAGCACATCCCAAAGACTTGCAATGAATTTAAGGTCTGGACTCAGAGGTGCCAATTCATGTGTGAAAATGATCCTTCATGATCCCTCTTTACCATTCTTTCACAATTTGAGCCTGATGAATCTTGACATTGTCATCCTGGAATATGGCCATGATGTGTCTTCCTACATGCTTTAGAAATGAAAATCTACACACTCCATCAGTTAGGGTTAGAAGAACTGTTGAAGAACATATAACATGCTAGAAACATAATAATCACTGCAATAATGATCCAATCATAGACTCTTAAGCATTTTCCTATTTAAATCCAAACAGTGACTTTCTTTTGGCTAGGTAGTGTAGTATTATAGATTTATATTCAGCCATTTACTGGTTACATGCCATAATAAGAAAATAATTATCAGCGTATTGGTATCGCCCAGAATATCCATGTATCACTATAAACCAGACAGTTTTAGGTGAAAAAAATATGCATTACATTTCAAAAACTTTGTGAGGTTGAAACTTTGTGACATTCATCTGTCAGAAATCTGAACTTTGATGTTTACCTGATGTGCGCAAGTGCCTGAATTCGTGATCTTCTTAGGCAAAATATGACTTGTGCAATCCCACATTTTAGTCCATTTCACATCAATAATACTTACGCCCTGAAGTTTGAGGTTTGTTTTTGAAGCGATTACCAGCGTTAACCCTGCAAATGAGTTCATTCCCGAGACTGACAACTGTGAACAAACATAAAAAGCTTTTTTGAGGCGGCGTTGCACCCGTCCTTTGATGAAGTTGCGCAGTATAACAGGTAAACTTGGAGGATGGTGTTTAAGCCCTCTTTAAGCTTGTTAATCCCACCCTGGTACAGACGAAACCCGCTCGGCTAGATCCATGTCAATCTGCAGCCCCTTCCTCGGCCTGGATTTACATGCATTCCTGCTAACTCCTGCTCCCAATCTGTTGTATTACACCAGGCTGTGGCTTCCTTTAGGGTAGAAACAAGGATAAATCGGAACTTTTTCTATGCTTCGTGCACTTACATTTTCCTTCCTCACTGCCGTTCGTTTTTGAAGGGTGAACACGCCGTCTTATTTACAACCAAACATGACTGCTTTTGTAAATTGACTCCTCAATTGTGTTCTGGGGCCAGACACAGGGGAAGGAAGGTTAGCTGCCTGTTGTATGATAAGCTGGCAGAACCTATCAGCTCGTCCGCTAGCAGATAGCGCTCTGTATTTCTGTCATGCTTTATCGCCAGCCGGGGTGAAACTAAACTGCAAGCAAGAGCAGTCCGAGGGGGCCATTTCTGTGGATTACTAAAGCCGACTTTAATTTCAAAGACCAGTGGCGTATCCAGAGAAGGTCTGCGGGCTTCGTCTGGTGCCGATTGGCAGCATTACCTGGCTTGGTCGATCATGGTATAACAGGACCTCAGCGCTGGTGTGGCTTCCGGTTGAGCTGGCGTAGGGTGTTGTGCCAACTACTGTATCTCTCTCTCACTTTCTGTTCCCTTCTCCTCTCACCCCGCTCTCTCCCCCCACGATGAAGTCTGCAGGAAACGCACTGCAGGAAGCTGTGGATTTGTAAGGACTCATTAAGAAAGGAGGTGACAGTTCAAATGAGTGGTTTTGAGGCGGCGACAATGCCAAAGGGAGCGCTGGCTGCTTTATCACCACACCTCTGATTCGTTGTGCTACAGCAACCGGAATCAGCCACAATGCCATTATTTTAGCTTGATGGATGAAAGCACGGCACAAAATATCAGAATGAATTCGCTCTTCCATTTCCATTCCAAGTCAAGTTTATCCTCGGCCAATTTGGAAGCGTAATCTCCCCTGTATAATTTTCGCCTTTGTGGCAAAAGACGGTTAAATGTTTAGAAGAAACCCCAGGGAATCTTTAATATTTGTTAGATGTGCTTTCAGATCACAATTCCTATTGACATTAAGAAGTGCCTGCCCCCCTCAAGATGTTCGTGTTTGTGGAATATGCGACGGTTGTTTTTAATATCAGTTATTATTAGAAATAGCATTTCAAATGATATGTCACAAGGGAGCAAACATCATTTACAAATCACTAATGACTTCAGAACGGCGCTCTAGCCTCCGGTGGAGGATGCATGCAGAACACAGTATGGGAGCAGCCGCTGAAATAAGAAGCGCTGGGAGTTTTTCGGCATCCGGCCGTCCTCGTCTTAATTCTCAAAAGCCAATCACTCAAAAGCCCTTCATTACTATGCATCAAACACGAGAGGTGAGCATTGGCCCCTCTAATGGGTTTGTGCTGCTGTTTGTTCTAAATATGCAAATGAGGTGCTAAAATATGTACATGTCCCATGTCGAGATGGATTGGGTTTTGGGGGGATTAATTATTCAGGAGGCATTATCATTATTAGGCTTTGCATCTTCTATTAGGATGGATCGAGGAGAGAGAGAGAAAAAAAAGCACCTCACCTCATGCCGGACGGCCTGTAATGAGTCATCAATAAAACATTTTCATAATGTCAGGGAGACACAAGTGTGGATGCTTGATCTAATTTTACATTGACTCTCCTGGTCATTAGTTCAATATGGCATGAACACCATTTTATTAAAGATACAGGCGAGAAGGACGCATGCCTGATGTGCCCTGACAGTCCGTGCATCAAGATGCTTTTTTAATGTATGTTTAATGGTTAATCATTACAAATAATAGAGAAAATCTGTTTAAAGGCTGCTGTTCAGGAGGATTCTTGTTTCTCATAGCATGTTAGGTCACGATGAATTATTATTGGATGGCCTTTTTTGCCTTGGTCTGGATTTGTGGGGCTTCCTTTCTGGGGTTCTTGGGAAGCAATGATCCTGTTGGAAAAAAGTGCGAGTCCAAAGGTTCTGGGATTCTTAGAAGCATTTCTACTAGTGGTCTACTAGTAGACTTTTGGACCCCATTCATAGCATAAGCTATGAGAGGTGAAATTGTAGCCGTGATGATTCACCCTCCTGTCTTACAAAATGATCAAAGTGAGTTTTTGATGCTTTAACTTTAATAAACTCTGATATATATCGCATTCAACTACCTGAAAAGTATTAGTCCAATGCAAGATGATATTATCAAACTCTTCAATAAAGACGACACTCCTCCTGGGTGTAAACTTAAACTGTCATGATCTCAAATCTCAGCAAGTTGCAAACAATCAAAAGTTGGAGACGGGGGTTCAGATAATAACAGCGGTCTACTTCAAGCACAAGAGGGGGCGGCTTTATTGCCACTGAGACATAATAAGTAAATGCAAATTGTAACTAGTTAAGCACAGCAAAATAATATGATACCATTGTCTGAGGCAGATTGCTATTATAATGTTAGCATGTGCAAATAATTACATTCTCTTCCTGATACAATTACATTATTTGTTCTGCTTGTATTATACACCAATAAAAGCAAACATCATATTAGGATTCATGGCACTTTTCGCTTTGCATTATCAATATGTGGAAATAATTGTCTGCTGAGAGATTAAATTACATTATTGTGTATCTTTTTCATGCCTAATAAATAATGATGGATGGCTTTTATTTTCATCACCACCTGCAACCATTTTATCTTCCCCCTGAATGTTAAAAATGAAAGAAAAAAGAGAGGGAAGTAGATAAAGAAACAGGAGGCGAGTGTTGTCTGCGCCATCGAAATAAAGTGGAAGGGAGACGGAACGTGACGTGCCAGGATTCGCAAACCGCCGAGTTTGAGCGTTTGTTCCTGGCAGGAAAACACAAAAAAAACGAGAGCTTGCGAGTCGGGAAGTGACAGATTAAATCAGTTTGCCATTTCCAGTTATACCCACACCTCGGATAGAGGAATATTAAAGCTCGAGATGTATTGTGAACACATCATTCCTGTCAATACACTGTTAAATCTCCAATCTGGGCTAAACGACAGTTTGCAATCTTGAACACCTCATATTTGCCTAATATATTGAAAATGACTAGAGGTCTAAGGAGTCACTGCACACAATATATACATGCACTGATGCTACACAGATTAACAGACCAAAACTCTATATGAACCATGCTGGTAAACCCTTTAGATCACGCATTTGCATTTAGGGACAATCTCTAATTTACAATTCCTCAACTTCCATCAATGCATTTGCACTTTGTGGCGATAAGAGGATTGATTAGCTGGCAGTCGCTTGATGTTTAATTGGCTTCTGTCTTTTCCCTCCCCAATACTGGTCAATGCCGAGCCGACTCACTCCTGTTGCATTTGATGCATTTCTTGGCACTCGGTTAGAAGAGATAAAACAAGGTAAGGACATTTATAGTCCAAGTTAATTGCCGTTGGAAAGGCAGGGGGGGGGGGGGGGGGATGACTGGTGTTATAACTTCATAACTTCTTAAGTCATGCCTTGTGCACAGCTAGGCGTTGGACCAATGTAAAATTTACATTTTAATGAAATATTTGAATAAGTACTTGAAATTCACTCTAGCTGGGCTCCCAGACCTAAAACCAACATTTCATGTTTGTGTTTTTGAATGGCAGCGTCGGGGAAATTAACATGCCAGTCACACAGATTAGAGGGGCATCAGTGTAAAGTCAGACCCGCTTCAATCAAGGTTCACTGCAGGTAAACAGCTGCCATGACATATTTTAATGACAGTTATTTTCCATCCCCTCCCCTGAAGAAGAGCATTAAATCTGGGCTGAAATGAGAGATGTGGAGAGTTGCACTGACTGAGAGTCACACCAGGAGCTGCATTAGTACGTATCTGTAAAAGTGTGTACAGGGCTGTAAAAGTAAAGGCTCTAATCTCAAACTGTAATGTGCCAAATATTAATGAGACAGTTGGGGAGCGTAGGCCTTGCTGCTTTTAGGATTTAGAATTTTTCCTGGAAATAATCAATCTGTAAAACACAGAAACATGAAATAAAATGTACTATAACTTTGCAGTTTCACATAATTGCTATGATACATACATTGGTATTAGAGACACTAAGTTGTATTCCATATATATACTGTATATGTGTAATACTACACAGGACGTCTCCACAGACATTCAGACCTACTTTAGCGGTTAAATATGTATTGACCTTAGATGAATGCATTAGCAAATGTGCTTTTTACACTCATGATATGTAAATGAAAAGTAAACTTGGCCACATCCATTAATGCGTGGTGGCGTAAAGCGGCGAGACTCGTAATTATTCATGTTGTTTAGCATCATCTAAATTATTCAGATATCCTGCTTGAATATGGAAAATATGTGGAAATTAATCCAAACAATGCTTCCATTTAGCACAAAAGAAAAATGTTTGATTATATGATCAGTCAGCTTATGCAGTTTGAATGATTTTTTTTATTTTTTATGTGTGAATGAGTGGTAGGTGAAGGAATTTGAATATTTGATTATTTGACTTTTTTAAAAGCAAAATTACAATAAAAAAAGTATTATATTAATTATTATTCTTTATATATCTTATTTGTTAATGAATGAATTCCCCTGCAGTTGTGTGTGTGTGTGTGCAGCCCTGCGAGGCCTGCAGAACAGCTGGCTGTAATTGAATCAAAACATTGGCTGATTAACTCAGCATCTGACAACCCATGATCCAAACAGCATGCCTGATGCAAATCACAAAAACACAAGCTCCAAACACAAGAGGCCCTGGAATGAAGTGGTCATCATCTAATTAACACAAAATGTTTTAATTACAGGCTAAACCAAGCAGCACAGTGTGTCAATTTAACTGATCCGGTAAGTGGCGGTTTACAATATCAGAAACTGACAAATAATTGGAATCTAATTGCAGCAGGTCTATTGCCCACCAGTGCCCGAAGCAGCTCATCTTAATAAACTTTTCTCTTTTTTTTCTTTAAACATCAAACCCGTGAATAGCAAACACTACCGCCCCTGCTAATTGCCACGTCGCAGGATTGGGAATTTGCCAGCTCTGACTATTAAAGCAAAGCTCTTGTGTGGATTGCTGTTGCATTGCCACACTTTAATTAGAATGAAACGAGGGCTAGGAACGGAGTCTTGTTACTGCAATTCAATATATGTAAATAAGATAATGCACTAATCTGTCCATTTCATTTCCAAAAGCCTACGCAGACTGTGGGCTCGGTAATAAGGGCTAGACTCGCACTTGGTAACATAAGTAGAGAGGTGTGAATGACATGATAGAGACAGATTTTTTTTTTTTTTTTGGTGGATTTTTTTCAGGCATATTTTCATTTTAAGCTCAAAATGAATTCATGCTTTGCAAAGATACTCTGATGTATTTTGTTGTGTTATTTTTATTTTATTTGTCTAGGCTATATGGTTTTTATAAATTTTTATTTTAAGACATCAAATTAAACTAAATTAAAATGAGAAATGTTGTCTTGGCAACTACCTTAAATAAAATACATTTAAAAAAATATTTTATTTCATTTCAGTTAACTTTTTTTTTAGTAATAAGTTATGAAATAAGTAATGAAAATGTATTTTTATGTTTTAGTATCAGTTTTAGTTGTGGTTGACTGAAAATGAATTCATTTCAAGCCTTGAATAAGTAAAATTGAGAATAGGGAATTACTAATATATATATACACACACACACACACACAAATGTGCGAGTGATAAGGGCTAATATATATATATATTATTAGCCCTTATCACTCGCACATTTGTGTGTGTGTGTGTGTATATATATATATATATATATATATATATATATATACACACACACACATATATTGTAATACAGGTTACTGTAGTTACCTAAAAAAAACATTAAAAAACATTTTTGTTACTTGAAATATAATACATTTTAACTGATATAAAATATTTTACTTCAGCTATAACTTAAATTGAAAGAAAAAAGAATAAAAATATATCGACATTTTTAAAAAACTAATAAAAATGACAAAAACAACAAAATGACTAAAACTTTCAAATTAAAAGAGAAAATATAAAAAGACTAACTAATTGAAAATAGAAATAAAATATAATAGTATCTCAATAATACTAAAATAACAATGACGTAATATCCGAATCCTTTTAAAACATTTGAACAGTTTAGAATTTAAAACAATAATTTGCTTTTATAGATTTTTAAGTGACTGTTTAACCAAAGACAAACTATAGAAGCTTTAGTGTGAAGGGACGCAGGGCTTTTTACTCTTTTCAATCAGGCATAACAATAAAACAATGTTGTTTTGGTTGGAAACAGGACCAGTACAGACTATGACAGCGGATGAGGAGAGAACTAGTGAGCACTTCTGAGCAGGCAATATTGGAGAGACAACAGCAATGAAATTAAGAAGCTCCAAACACGGGATAAAATATTACCACCAAAAAGTCTAACCATAATTTTATATTGTTTCCTTTAAATCTTGTCTTCCAGCATCTTTAATTAATAATATCCTCAGTGACATTTATGTATCAGAGCAATAAGCTAAGCGGGAAACAATTTATGTCACCTAAAGCTTTTTAACAAATCAATGCAACTATTTGTAATTGCTTGTTTCACAAGATTAAAAATGCTTAGGCCTGATCTCTGTCTGCTGTTTAGTGGCTAGCATGACCCTGTGCATCCCTCATAAAAAGCAAACTCCTCATCATCAGCATTAATTTCCATCAAGAAATCCATATCGCTAATATTTCTGGGATTTTAATGCAGTAACAATTTATAGCTGGTCAAATGCAGTTACCTAAATTGCTGTTGGTAAAGGACAGTTTAACTGTCTCTTTTTAATTAGAAGGTAATTTAATGTTCGAGCTGCCATGATGGTGCCGGTCATTACAGATGTCGCATTGAGCGTCCGATAACAAACAGCCCAAATATCCCTGTCCATAATCTTATGAAAGACACTCTATAATGTTGTGCTGAAACTGATAAATGCAGTTCAGTTCTGCCTTGAGCCTTATCTTTGAATGTCATATCTGCATAGATGACAAACCATTATCTGTATCTTTTATTAGAGTGTGGCCATGTACAGCAGCACAGGGGATGAAATATGCATATCACTCGCATTTTTATTGCATCCACATCGAACATGAGAGTCAAGTTTTAGACTGTCTATAACGTAGTCAGCAAAGGGAGAAAGTAAAGATTTTAGATCGCTCTAGACTAAATGTGAGCATGCATTTACTCATCTCACTTGCACAAAAACAGATTCAGTGTTCCTCAAAAAGAATAAAACTGTGAAATGCAAACTCAGAATGCAATAATAAAATATGATAACACATATACTTTATGTATTTAATCTCACTTTATTAACCATACAGATGTGAATTTGCACTTCCACTTAAACTAATTCATTTCACTTTTGGCGTGAAAGGGCTGTACATTTGCCAAAAATGTAACTTTTTTTTGTTATTAAAAAAACAAGCAAGCTCAGTCCAGGTGAGAAACAGTAAATCAAAAGTAATGCGACATTACTTTCCATAAAAAGTAAATGCAATCAGTTACTTTTTTTAGGGAGTAACACAATATTGTAATGGATTACTTTTAAAAGTAACTTTCCCCAACACTGATTATAAGACATCATTTTAAGTTGTATTACCTCAAAGAAAACTCAGATACATTGTCTACCTTTGCTCTGCATAGTTTGTCTGGTTTTCTAGAGATACGCACAAATCAATATTATGTGTTCATGATTCTTAGACTTTCCTCATAGCAAACCTTTTTTCTTTATTTACTAGAAAACAAGACAACTGTTATTGACAAGGTCAATTTGTGTACTAAATACTAAGAAAATATATTTCAGAGAATATGTTGTGAGTCAAGTTCCTACCTCCCTGGCAAAATGTTTCGAATGAACTTTTAAAAACGTTCAAAGAAATTTACTTTAAGTAAAATTGCACATTTAGATAGTTTTACTGGAAAATGCAGTAAGAGAAAGAGAAAAATAGGGATTAAGAAAATGATTTTTGCATGCAATAATTTCCCCTTTTGCTCTGGAGGAACTACACCTGCTTTTAAAGCTAATCTAGATTCAAAAAGCAGGATCTTTTTCCCAACGTATTAAAAACAGCTTAACACAAGGAAAGAAGGGAAAGACGAAACAAAATGTTTCGCTCAAATCTGTTTTGTATTCTACAGTTTTTAGAATCCAAAAACGGAGGATTATCCCCGGATCCATTCCCTCCCCTCTCGCTCACAGATGTCTGCAAGCCCCCCCCCCCCCCCTCCAGAAAAGCAAGGATTATGAAGTCAATTACATTTGCAGCACAGTTTGCTATTGGAATACATACAGTAGCTCATTTCTTTGTGTTTTTCCGTCTTTTTTAATAGTAAATACAAAGCAGTTGTGAGAAAGCAAACATGGTAATACAAACAGTATTTTTTTTGTTCTTTGAAAAGAATCAGAAGATGAGAGGACACACAAGCTATAATGTGGTGTATGTACAACCTATTTCAACATGAGCTAAAAGAGCAGAGACAGGAAACAGTTTACCGCATGTGAGAAGCAAAATAAATCGAAGCCGAATGGCGTTTCTTAACGATAAAAAATCCTGAGGTTTGGATTGGTTTAAAAGAAGAAAAAAAAGAGAGAGACCCTCATGATAAACAAGCTCTGATTTTTATATTTAAAAAAACAAAATCTTTTTCTTAAAATAGTTTGCTACAGCTTTAGACTAAACATGCAAGACATACGACTAAGTGCAACTGAGTGAAATGTTACATCATTTTCTTAGTTCCTCATTCCCTATAGGTTTAAAGTGAGGTATGCATACTAACAGTTTCTCATGCTGTATTTCTTCAGTAATGCAGAGCTACACATGCGGTGAATAATCTCATCTACCTGCTCAAGAATAACAATCAGAAACAGCCCTGAATCCTTCCCTCAGACCCTCGGCTGCCCGGATGCTCGATTCATTTTGGTGAACCACAGGGCGCCCATCAATAAGAAATGCTTGGATAAATTTACAAATAGTAGTAACTGCCATTAAAGTACCTTGTACCCAGCTTATTGGTTGACAGGAGTGTTTTTTAATATAAAAAAGTAATAAGTTGACAGACACTAAAACACAATCATAGAGCATTGCCAAGATTAACAAAAGGACATCGGGAATCCCGTTTCGAATTTACAAGGTAAGTGGCATACAATCTTTTCAAATAATAAAATGGCAAAAAACAAAACCGAAAGTACGAGAACAAATAAAACTCTCATCATTGTGTGGTCCAGTTGAAGTTCAGTTCACATTGTGTTATGCAAATGGACTTACATTTCCTGTGACGACAGTGAACAGTCCTAAACTCTTTCATCCATATCCTTCTCCTTTATAGCCATCATTTCCTGATAGAACACTCCCTTTTTCCTTTTCATTGGCCCAAAGACAACATTGCTTTGATTTGGTCGTGTGTTGATCTCCATCTCTGCCTCTCCTCTCCTATTTTGGTCACAGGCAAAGACATACAGCTGCCCATCGAACAACCCCTTTGGCTTTTTTTATGTCTCTCTCTCACCATAATAAGCCCGACACAGTTTCAGACATTTCATAATTTTTGTGTCCGGCCAGTGCGGGGAACAATAAAAGGATATTTGGCCTTTCGTTCAGCTATTGCATGGAACATAGAATATTTCAACTTGTAGTATCTTTGGTAGTCACAGATAAGAGACATAAACATCAACTTAAGTAAAAACAAAATGATGACAAAAATGGAAGTAATAAATAAGAACACAGAAAGTGGTTGGTTGCAGTCATTAAAAAACAAAACAAAAAACGCAATCGTGTACGATTTGTAGAAGCCTAATCTCAAGTCTGTTCTCATCTTTGAATCTAAACAAGCCGGCGGCTGCGGCGGCAGCTTCCAAATCAGAGTTGTTTCCCGGGTTCAACTGACCTGCGTGGAAACAGTCAGTCAGAAACAATTATTTCCAAGGTGATGTGGCAAGATGCGAATGGTCATAGTGGGCCGCCCCAGTGCCGTAATGCTCAGTGGTCATGGCTGTGCCGTCAGCCTCGGTTTATAATCCCTTTAACATTTAATCCCATGTGTAATTATTATCATGTCTAATGACAGAGGCTGAGCCGGTCATTGATGTGGTGAAACAGATACCGAAACTAGAGGCAATGCAGTTTAAAGTCATCTAGACAGTCTTTGAAATGACAGAAGTGGTCCCCCCCCCCCCCCCATATAATTCATATATGCAGACAGGAATCACAATTAGCTTTTGTCTAACAATTCGCTCCCTGCTGCTTATTTCAAATATTTTTGACATTTCATTTTGCAATACAGATGATGGTTTCGATCAGCGATTTGGTTGACGCTAACATGCATCACCACAGAAGGGGATTTTTGAAAGTATAATTTCAGAACGATAAACGTTAACCTGCGTTGATTTCTCTGTCATTCATTCCACGTGAAAATTAAACTTCATTGGTGCGTGGAGAGGGAGCCTTCATTATGAGTAGTGCATTTGCAGATGGACTTCATGAGCGGGGCGGGGGAGAGAGGGAGAGTGTGTCGGCACGCAAGGGCAATGTGACTGCAAAGTGGCGATTCGAAACGCTAGGAACAAATGACAGAAAAATACTACACGGTAATGCGACATTCTGTTTCAATTTCGAAAGGAAAGGAAGAGGGAAAAAAGAGAGCATGAGAAGCCTTAACATTCATCCAGTGCTAAGCACACCATAACTCCACGTCATTATTCATGAGGTCTGATCAGTTACCAAAACAAACAAACCCAACAAAATGAATATATAGCTAACAGCACAGAGTAATGAGAGGACACTACATTTAAATTATTTGCCCAGGAACCCTCAAAACACCATACAGATATGCTCCAGCTGTGATGACAGCAAACTTAAAGGAATAGTGCACTTAAAAAATGAAAATTCTGTACATTTTTCATCATCATATGACTTTTTACCCCTAAAAACTCTCTGCTACCTCAGTACTCACTGATTTTTATCATGCAATTACAATTAATGGGGAGTAGAGCTTTTAAAGGGATAGTTCGGCCAAAACTGATATTTAAACCATGCATTACTCACCCTCAAGCCGTTCGAGATGCATATGTCAATCTTGTTTCAGACGAACACATTTTCAGTTATTTTAGAAAATGTCTTAGACCCTTCAGTGGATATAATGTGAAGCAATGGGGTCCACCTCCTTCAAGTCCCAAAATGTGAATACATCCTTCACAAAAGTAATCCATCCGGCTCCAGGGGGATAAACGAAGGCCTTCTGAGGGTAATCCGTGCGGTTTTGTCGTAAAAATATACATATTTAAAACTTTATAAATGAAAATATCTGACTTCCGGCAACGATCGGCGCGCGTGCGTTCACGCGCTTTCGTGTTTTGTTTTGCTCTGCTCTCTGGCTGCGCTGGCGCGTTCTTTCTACGTCACAACAGTTCCTACTCTACGTCTTACCTCGTACGCCGACTTCCATCACCCGTGAACGCGCGTCGATCGTTGCCGGAAGTCAGATATTTTCATTTATAAAGTTTTAAATATGTATATTTTTAGGACAAAACCGCACGGATTACCCTCAGAAGGCCTTCGTTTATCCCCCTGGAGCCGGATGGATTACTTTTGTGAAGGATGTATTCACATTTTGGGACTTGAAGGAGGTGGACCCCATTGCTTCACATTATATCCACTGAAGGGTCTAAGACATTTTCTAAAATAACTGAAAATGTGTTCGTCTGAAACAAGATTGACAGATGCATCTCAAACGGCTTGAGGGTGAGTAATGCATGGTTTAAATATCATTTTTGGCCGAACTATCCCTTTAAGCTTTTAAAAAAGACACAAAAGCATCATATATTTACTCATTTTACTATATTCCAAGTTGTAGATTGATTTGGATAAGACACAAACCAAAATTTAAGCTGCTATTCACTTCACTCTTCCCTTCCTGTGAGCAGTGAGCAGATCACCGTGCAGTCAGTGAGTTGAACACGAGAATCAGTGATTTGTGAACTAATTCATTTTCAAAGATTTTCACTCAAAAGAATCACAATTCAGACCCTGCTTACTTCTCCCATGAACTCCCAGGGAGAGCATTCCCTTTCATTATGTGAAAAAGCAACCAAGTGCGCTCTTTTTGTGTTTCACGGAAGAAAGGAAGTCATATGGGTTTGGAATGACATGAGGGTGAGCAAATGACAGAATTTTCATTTTTGGCTGAACCGTCCTTTAAGAAGATCTGAAGGCAGAGGCAATGAATTAAAGTCACATACGTACACACACACACTGTGAGTGGAACGCTCATTGAAGCGCTAATGATTTGTGTGTGTGTGTGTGAGAGAGAGTTTGTGATCAGTGTTTATTCGACTCCGAGAGCAACGAGTCTTTCTCAGCTGTGTTTTCATGTCCGCTCTGGTCTCAGTGACACTTATGCCAAAACGAAGTAGAAGCAGGCCCCAGTACCAAATGTCTCTTCATCAGATGATGAGTAGAAATGTATGCATCTCGTCTTTTAAACGAAAAGTAGAAACAAATCAAAAATACTTCCAAATGGAATAGATTTTCTTATCTCGTATTTCGTTTTGTATTTAATGGCACTAAGAGTAAATCGGAACATTTTTAATAGCTGTCAACAAGAGAATTGTGAATCCAGTCTATATCTGGAGTGGTCTCGCATGTGACCGCAGTTAGTATGGCCTTTTCGGCAGAGGACCTGGGAGAAACCAGGCTTACAGCATGTCCTCGTTCCCATGGTCGTCCTCGTAATCTCTGTTGTGGTCAAAGTCTGGACTGTGATTGGCTGTTGTCACGAGGGAGAGGGGGCCTTCGTGCTCCTCAGGGTCCAGTGGCTCCTCTTTTACGCTGATATGATGCCTTCGGAAAAAACAGAACAGGTACGTTCATTTATTTGGACAAAAAAAAAAGAGAGCCTAGATTCTCAGAAAAAAAAAAGAATAAAACTTAATGAATGAATATTCTTTTGTTTATAGATATTATGTGGTGGCTTTGACTTTTTCTTTTCTTTAATTTGAGGTTTTAAGTCGTTTTTGGTGAGGACGTCTATACAAATTGGTAAAAAATCTAATAAAAATACGCATACAAATATGAATCTACAGTTTCTAGGCAATATCGTGACAATTAAAACCATATAATCAATATGATTGAATCAGTGTCTAAATATTAAAAAATAAAAAGGAATAAAGTAACGACCAGCTGTTTCTATAATGAAAGACTAACAGAGGTGGCACAGCAACACTCCTGATAACTCCACTTCCCTTTCAGCTCTTCCAACACCGGGATACCAGCCGGCTTTATTTTCCACAGCTGGCCTGACAACAGGGTTTTCACTTTGAATTGATAAATGAGGGAGATTAATAACATACGACTTTGCGACGAGAGAATGGACTACGGAGAGCGGTGGCAGGCGTAGGAACGAGCGAGCGGACGTCCTGTCAGCTTCCCGGTGGTGTGCGATCAGTGCCGCTCTTCTCTCTCGTTAACATGCACAACCTGTGAGGCGGGTCTCTAGAGGACGACCCTGCGCAAGGTTCCGTCATTAATCAACTTCAAGCGTGCAAAAAAACACGGTGACCAGACAGCACGGCATACACTTTAAATACACGCAAAATTAATGCAACTTCTAACCAAAGTGTCAATAAGGGGAAGAAAAGCAGTGGCGGGGAGAGGGGAAGGGGGAGGCGCTGACGACGGGGCCCAACACAAACGCCTGTGATAAGAAACAGAGCCCTTACAAGAATAATAACGCTGTCAGTTGTAAACAAGGCAAAACATGAACCCCGGCCCACAGTCTGGGCAAAGGATTGTCCACAGAGATGAGATCTGCCAAATTTCTCATTACAGAAACACTGCAGGAATAGAGCGCCAATGAGCGAGCGCTGACTGTACCGAGGAGCAAAACTGAAACGAATGAAAGAATAAACATTAGAAGCAGCTGTAGCAAAGCCTTTAAGTTAATTAGTCTCACATGGCAAACTATAGGTTTTCGCTGAGACATGTTTGGCAAATGTAATTAGCCACAATCTTTATTTCTCTCATGTGCTTCTCAGCCACGATTGTTAAGAAAGCAGCCATGCTAATGAGTTATCATATTTGTGTGTGAATAATAAGAAATAAGACTCTCCCCATTCTATCAGTTTCAGATCAAAGCATCTCCATGTATCCATTGGCTCTATAGCTGGAGGGCAAACATGAAATTGTTATTAATATGCAACTGAGATGCACTCCACTTTAGCCTTCATTGTAATTGGGACTGAAGCGTCTGATTGCAGACATCTGCAACATTACAAACAGGTGAGGCAGATGGAAGCCCATTTGTTAGATGTTATTATTTACGACTTTGAATCATAAGGCAGTGTGTGATTCAAAAGAAATAATGCTAGCATATAGAGGTTCTATTATCATAATGTACTTGTGCGTTTACAACATAATTACAGGCCTGGTTTACTTCATAGCATGTTAAGATGGATATAATTATATACTTATTTTAATAGTTGACATTTAATTACACCATTTGAAAAAGTTTGAGTTAAAAATGTGTACACAGAATTTGTTTGATTTGAGAACATTTTTTAAAAAGTTTTTGCAAAGGGTAACACTTTACAAAAAAGTACTGTGGTGCTACCACGGTAAAGTGATGGAGTCAGATGATAATACCATGGTAGTGGGAGTTAACCATATTCACGTTCCAAGGCATTTATATGGCAATCCAAAATATGCATAGAAATGGAATTACCATGGTACTTGCCTAAAGCACATGCTATTTTATTTCATGACATGATGCTCTTATGATGCTCTAAATCAGGGGTGCCCAATCCTGCTCCTGCCGATCGACTGTCCTGCACAGTTCATCTCCAACCCTAATCAAACACACCTGAAGCAACCAATTAAGGTCTTTAGGATGCGTGATTTTTTCCCCCAAACCACTTCAGTGGAAATCCCGCCCTGCAGCTGATTCTAAAGTTTTCATTGGTCATGTCAATCACTGTACTGATTGCCTACACCAAACACTGATCCCTAAACCTACCCGTCACTGTAACCTAAACCAATGAAATCGGCTGCAGCGTGGGATTTCCGCTGAAGTGGTTTAAAATAAATAAATAAATAAATAAATAATAATAAATAAATAAAAAAATCACGCCTTTGGGATCACTTGAAAATTAAAGGCAGGTGTGTTTGCTTAGGGTTGGAGATGAACTGTGCAGGACAGTCGATCGGCAGGAGCAGGATTGGGCACCCCTGCTCTAAATTATGTGAATCAGAATATTCAGGAAAAAAAAATGGATTTTCCTTTTCTTGTTTTATGTAGGGTCATACATTTACACACTTTATAAAACTCATGTTTGGGAAATATTATTTGATATTTTAATTACAGTTATAAATAATTGTTTGCATTGAAAAGTAATTTATGCTTGAACAGATTCTAAAATAAAAATCTTTCCTTGCCTAATTTATCAGCGACATCTAAACCATTTCCATTACTGAGACAAGAAGTTTTTCACCGAAACTGAAACGCGATGCCCTTGATTAACATGATCCATAAATCTGGTTAACTTAATAAACCTCCATGCTTTTTATGTGAATGTTTTATGTGTGCTCGTACATTCTCACACTTTGTACAGCTCGTGTTTGGGCAACATCTTTGCTTTTGAGTGCGTTAAGTTGGCAAATGCCTGGAGAGGTGAGAGGCAGTCAGCCTCATCCTGTCTCTCTGTATCCTGCGGATGGGGCAGGCCTGCAGCTATGTTACCTGCCTTTAGCGTTTCTCTCATCCACATCTTCACGAGTTCATTAACGCGCCATTTAAAAAAAAACAATGATTTGCTGATGTTTCACAGAAACTGCAATAAATCTGGCCGAGCAACAAATCAGTGTTCTGTCCTCCAACATCTGGAAACCATGTTGTCTGCACCGTATTATTTTAAGCTTCAAACAACACGGCGGCCCCTCCCATACAACAAGTGTATGGGGAACTGTGGTTTCCAACCCCGACCGCAGCTCAGCTACATGGAAATCTTGGAGCAGTTTCGTCGAGGCTAATTACGACCCCCCACCCCTCCCTTCGTTGTTTTACTCTCGACAGCTCAGAGAGTTTTCGGACGTGCTGCTAGTCCTGTCTGGGTGGAAAAAGGAGGCCAGTTCTGTCATCTTCTATTCACCACTTTTGTAAATATTTAAACAAAATGGAGGCAATAATTAGGGAGGAACTCAACATTGAACGCCGCACACTATTGACCTGTAATAAAAGCCAGTTTATAAACATCTCCTCGAAATAACATGGAGAGACACTATTTTCTTTACGAGCTCCCCCAGCCTAGAAACCTGCCAAAGGTGGGGTTTCCTTTCTAAGACTGCATTCACAATTCCTGCTTCCTCTGTCAACTGGTTTTCTATATAATTTCACAGCTGGCTAAACATCCACTGTAATGTACATCGAACCCTACTGTGCGTTCGGAGACTATTTTCAACTCCTAGCGACCTGGTGAAAAATGTCCACCACCTAAGCTGTACGAGCGTCGGCCTGCATGCGCGTGAGCCTAATGATTCCTGGACATCTCCCTGTACCTCGCGCTCTTATCTCAGTCACACACACATTCTGAAGGTGGGATGTGAGCCACTCACATAGCTGGCAGGGGTGAGCGTCCAGGGCTGCTGTCACTACCGTTGCTGTTCCCGTGGTCCATGGCCCCATTCATTTCCTCTCGGATGGCGCTGGCAAGCGAGTTAAGAGTGGGACTTCCGATGGAAGCGGTAGTGTATAGAGGTATGTTGTTCTCTGCCATTGAAGCCTAAAACAGAATGGAGGAGATGAACTCGGTGAGACCAATTCATTCAAAACATTGGGACCATTCAATGGCCTTCAGATACTTAGGCTCATCCAAAATAATAACCATTTTATCCATTTTTAGAAGACTATTATAGAAACTATTTTGAAGTTTTTAAAGGGATAATGATGGCATGATTGTCTGTTCAAGAGAATTATTCTTTTGACATTTTCTACAAAAAAACCCTCAAAAAGACAGAAAGCTTTTTAGTGCTATTGACACAAAATGAAATGCAAATGATGCAGATTAGGTGTCTACTCGATAAATATTTGATATATTTGTGTTTTATCATTCTCGTAGTGCCCTCAAGGGAATAATAGAAAACTGTAGTTTCGTCATGCAAGACTGTCACCTTATAAACCAGCTAAAAGAGTAATATTTTCAGGCAAGCTTTATTGCTTCATCAACTGTACACAAAATGAGTACATTCAGTACTATATTGTACAGTCAATGACTGGATGAAGGGAGCAACTAAAAAACATAATAACATGGATAAGGATTGGATGCTGCAAGCTTGTGATTTTACCTGGAAGGCTGCAGAAAGGGCGGGACCATATCCCAAAGTGGTATGGATGTTCTTTACCAGAGCTGGACTTCTGTAGAGACAAAAAATATAAACACACGTTCAGCTCAGTAGTGAAACAAGTCATACTGTCTCCGGTCTACTGAGCAGATTGATTTTACACTGAAGTCAGTATTTAGAGTACAATCTGATTTCCAATGAAACTCAAAAGCAAAATCAATAGATGGCACTAAACTATCAAAAGCTTTTTAACACTGGAGCTCTGTCCCAAAACTAGCTGCCTACTTGGCCTACTTCACTTCCAATGCGAAGGCTGTTTCAAAATAATAATGCAGCTTTGTAATAATGCAAGCTTGTTTTGCCCAATATCTAAAGCAATGCATCTGTCAGTTGTGGAATAGGGAATCCCAGAATGCACTGTGACAAGCTAAGAGAAAAAAATAATTTCATTCGATATCGAAAAAGTATCATTAAAATTTGTACTTGATTTGATCTTGTACCCAATATTTCTGAGTATTCTTATACTTGTGTTGTTATCTTAGCAACATGCTAGCATCAGATCTTATAGAGCGCAAAACTTTTTTTAGCAGCCTTGGTTGAGGAAGTATTTTGTTAAAAATAAATTCCCATCCACCTTTTTCCTAACGACCCTACTGCGTTTTAGATTACGGGAGTCACTTCCAGTTTGGGGAAGTTCCACTCGAAAAGCTTGTGCTACAAATAATCTTTATCTGTCAATTTTGACTGAATGAGCTGTAAAATTTCCTTCATGTTCTATTTTCAGAAGTAAGGGGAATAACGCAATGCTTGGTATTTTAATGTGACATGGTATAACAAGAATATCTATGGCAAGAATAATTTTCTTCTTTTTATTCCGCTGTAACAGTATGAAAAAGACAACATATACTGTGCATTTGTGGTCCGCTCTTCCGATTTATATTACGATATATCCCATGATTAATTCACAGGAATGCACTAAGAATTTCTCGTTTTTCTCACCAAATCCTCACGTCTCATTCCAGGTTTGTTTTCACACGGATGCTTTAAAATGTACTTGTCTCCCCTTTTCACTTCTAATCCTAGCGTTCTTGGAATGTTTCTAAAGCAAGTAAATACAATATTTATTGTCTGTTAAAATTACAGAATTATCTGAAATATTATCACATTTTTGATTAAGGCAACATATGTTGCATAATACATACATATATTACTACAGTGATATTTAACTCGGCCGAAATATTGCTGAGAAAATAATCAAGCTTTTGGGGTTAATCCTGGTCTTTTGTAGTAATTTGTTAATGCTTTTACACTTTTAAACTTCCATGCGAACAGAATAATGGTGCCTAGTTTTTGAAAATGCTTATTTCATTCGAAGATTGAAACTTTTGCTGATGGTTTACAGTTTAACAGAAATGACTCCCAAAGCATCATCGGGTGTAGGAAAATGGTGGATAGAGAAAAAGAATGGGATGTTTACTTCTTTCTACAGTATATACTTAGAAGGTAATTGCCTATGTAGACAATAGATTACGAGGAAGCTCGCCAAGTTTTGGAACAGAGCTTATATATTATGTAAAGTTGTCTCATTTTAAAATCACATATTTATATAAATCAGATGACACTCAAATAAGCCATTTCATCTATTATGAAAACCAGATATGACAAAAGCACAAGATGCATACAGGATGAGCGAGCACATGGAGGCGGGGCATGCAGGGAGGGGGTGGGGAAGGAGGCGGAGCTTACTGTACAGGCAGATCATCACAGCTTTCGTCCGCCGCATGCTTCCTGGGGCGACCTCGTTGTATGTGGCGGCCGCGTTTAAACTCTTCATCGTCTACGGTCCAAAAGGACCCAAAGTCATCCTCAACTCTTACAAAGCATTTATGCAGGGAGAGATTGGTGCGCACAGCACCCTGGGATGGGGAAGAGGGGCAGCAAGCAGCCAGATGCGGATGTAGCAAGACAGACAGACAGTGATAGAGAAGAGGATATGAAGTGAATGAATGGATAAGCACAAGCGACCAGGGGTTATTGTTCATACAGCCAGCACATAACTCGCATACAGGCACAGAGACGCACGCTAAAGCTAGTAGGGGGTCAATGGGCGGCACAGCACAGAGACAATGACATGGAGCCCATCCATCAACACCACGAGACACGGGTTTGTTCAGCCATGCTGTATGGGGTGGCGCTGGAACACCTACCCGCTGATCTTTTGAGGCCTTCTCTTTTGGAACTCTAGCTCGTCGACGGTCCATACCGCCCCTTTAACGTTTTCTACTCGCACAAAACACTTGTGAAGACTAAGGTTATGCCGCACTGCATTCTGCAGTTGGTGTGAGAGAAAGAAAAGAGCTATGAGTGCAAAAGGAAACGTGCTGGAAAAAATTTGACATTTCAATATTTTGTACAACAGCTTTTTTTTCTTAAATAAAACCCACATTCTCTTGTATTTTACATTGTAGCACATTTCCAGTAAGGATTTTTAAACTGTATCATCATTTACTCACCTTGTTCAAAATCTGTGTGACAAAAAAAAAAGAGATGTTTTGCAGAATGTCTTGAATGCCAATGAAACCAAACGCCACTGATTCTCTTCTTTGAACTGATATTTGTTCGCTACAGCAGGACTTTTAAGAGAACAATGACTTGCTGTTTGTCACACAAAGCCATATATGACATTTATGGGGGTTTTTTTGAGCTTGATAGAGCAGCAGGGGACATTCTTCATAACATCTCCTTTTTTTGCTCCACAGAAGAAAAAAATTATAGCATTTTGAATCGAGTAAATGATGATAGAATTTTAAGAATCTAAAAAAACATCTTTAACATAAGATATATATACCTAAAAAAAGCACAATTGCAGAACAAATTAAAACATTTTTCAGACAATATATCAAATACCATGTAAAATTTCCCGCAGTTTTTTACTAGCTGTTTTCAAGTTATATACACTAAATATGTTTTTTAATACTTTTATTCAGCAAGGACGCATTAAATTACAGTAACATTAAATTAAAAAAGAAAACATTTATTTTAAATTGTAATATTTCACACTATTACAGTATTTACTGTATTTGTGATCAAATAAATGCAACCTTGGTGAACATAATATTAAAATGTTTTTGCAGAATAGTTTGCTATTTCCAAAACACTCCCAAAACAAAGAAATGCACTGATCAAAAGCCAGTTGTAGCAGCACCTTGGACTACCAACAAAATTCCAGACTGCACAAATAGTCTGAATAACACGACTTTTTGGCAGTTATGACTTTAGCACTGTGGCTGAACAATAAGGGGAAGACAAGTAATTCTAACATGCTCTGCTTGTTGCGTCCTTATAAATTACCCTTTCATCAGGCCATTTGTACAACATGAGGGTGATATTTAGCAAATAACGCCCTCCTTGATTGATGGAGGTCTGTGTGGGTGTTGTCACTCTGGTGCTTTATCATTCAGCTCTGGTAAAAGTCACAGATAGTTCATCATTTTCTGCTTCACTTCAAAAACGGAAACTGAAAATGCTTGAGTTAGATGCCAATGCTCAACAAACTCAGCCAGGGGAAAACATCCCACACAAATGACCAGATTTCCCCTTAAAGCTCTAGATATTCTTCCAGAGAAAACCAAAAACCCTTTCAAAATAAATCCAAATGAAGAGGGGGTCTCTTCCAGATACTTCTAAGGACCATTAAGTGAAATAAATCATATTTGGGAAAAAATGCATACTTTCTCTGGGTAATTTGAACTTAACTAAATCTCACTGGGCAAAATGGTATAGAGTATAGCAATTTACATGATTTCTGTTTGTATTTCTGAGGGCTGGTGTTGTTTGGAATAATTCAGATTTTTTTAATGGTCATTATGCTGTGATATCTTAATTCCTGGAAACAGAAAATTTGTTTGTCAGTATGACTGTTTAAATAACTAAAATATACAGTGGTGTCTAAAAGCCTGAGAACACTAGTGAATATATTTATATTTTGCATTTTAATTTGATCTAATCATTTTTTAATTACAAATTATATAAGCAGCATTACATTATTATGAAAAGTTATGATAAGTGAAATATAAAGGAACGTGAAAGGAAGCAAGAACGTGAACATCTAAACAAAAGAGTTCATATATGGTAAATTTCACAATTTTTTTATTTTAAATTCCAGAACTGTAATGTAGTCTCAGACTTCCACCGTATCTCCCTTATTCATATATGCTTGTCACGAGCGAAGAATTGTGTGGTCCAATAAGAGTGGTGTGTGCTGAATTCTGGGGGTGGTTTTCTACTGCCAGGGGCTTAACAGTTCCACATTCTTCAACAACCGAGTTTTTTGTTTTTTAGTTTCTACTTCATTAAAAAAAAAATCCATGAAACAATGAAAATTCCAAATTCATTGTATATTAGTAACAGCAGGAAATAGAGAACAAGAACTGTGAGATCACCTTCCACGTCGCTGCATTGCGTCTGAAATATGCAAACATTCGCGTGAACCAGTTGTAGATCTCGTTTAGTGTTAGCTGTCTTTCCGGCGACTCTAGTATTGCCTGGAAAAACACACACACACACACACACACACACACACACACACAAATGCTGATAAGCAAAAAGCTGTTTCATTTCCGTTCAAACCTGGAGCAAAAACAAAGTGAGATGCACATGGTATGTCAAGTTAAAGTTGATCTGAGGGTGCATGTAAAACAGCTCCACGCTTTTCCGTTCAGAAATGGGAGCTACTTTGTTTACTGAACGCTTCCTTATGCAAATGTGGCAATTTGAGTACATCCTTTTCCTCTAAACGACCAAAAAAAAAAAAAAAAAAAACTATTTTATAGAGCCAGATTATAAAGCGGCAATTATCCCGGGCCCAGATTAATGCCCGTGTGATCACAGATTACTGGTTCAGGCCTGATAATTGACTGGGCATCTCAAAGACGCCCCGTTCCTACTGTTGTGTGAAATGAATTCCGTAATAATCACATTGGCTGTAATACTTAATCAAAAGCAATTGTTATATATGGGCTTTTTGCCCCTCTATGAACAGCAAGTGCTCTCACGCTCATTTGCAGATGGCTAATCTTGAGCTCTGCTGTTAAATTGCATCTGAAATTTAATGGCTGCGGCGGTGGGGGTTTAGGGGTTTGTCTTTAAAGAAGTTTGCAGTGGAGCATGTTAGATGCATGTAAAATCTAAAGTGTAGATGCTCAATTACAATGCAATAGATGGGTTAAATGCGTCATGTGAAAGTGGCTGCGGTCTTACCTGTCGTATTAACGAAGCGTATGTGAAAGGAGGTCGTACTTCAGCATTCATGTAGAACTCTTTGTTCTGGACAATATCTGTTCACAAAGACCAGACAAAAAAATATGAAGAATTGAACTAAAGAAAACCTGGTCACACTTTACATTATATTAAACTGTAATTTGTGACAGTGTATAGGGTAAATTGTAACTAAAAAGACTGGAAAGCTATTTTCCATATGAGAAGCATACAAGAGAAGGCAAATTATATACAAACATCTCATTTTCATTACTGTGATAAAAAAAATAAAAAAAAGTAAATAAATAAATAAATATAGTAATCATGTGCTATTTAAAATTCTATAGTATTTATACATCATAGCAGTATTAGAAATAAAAGAATGACAGTAGTAAAATAGAACAAATCTAATGAGAATCAACTGAGAATAATTACAAAAATAAAATAAATCAAGATAACATCCAGACATATTAGAGTAATGAGATTTTGTGTTTAATTTGTGCTGTTGTTTAATTGCCATAAAGATAATGTTAGAAAGCAAAAAACATTTTCATATAATTATTTTAATTAATATAATTTATTTAAATATTATTTTGGTTTTGGGGGGGAAATGTGATTTGGCATTTTATCGTAAGATTCACCCACTGATTCAATGTATTGTAAGTCACAAGGAAGCTTTCCAGAGTCTACCCGTACCTGGAGATATGGGCATGTTGTACTTGTCCGAGTAGCGTCTGCGCATGGGACCGACACTGTGCAGGCTGGTGGGGGTGATAACAGAGTGGGTTTGTGAGAGCGGCGTGAGGGGGGCAGTCGGGGTGGTGGGTGTCTGGGGTAAGCTGAGGGGCGGCGAGGCCTCGGGAGCCGTCTTGGACAAAGTTACGTTGGACACCAGGTTCAGCTGAAAAGAAGCACAGAGCATTGTTAGTCACCACTGATGCCTGCGGATGCTAATTGTTAACACACCATCCAATCAATCTCTGCGCCACAGAGGAGCATGTTGGTTTGTAAATATTTGTAAACACCATGCTTTCGCTTTCTGCGTCCATCATTCTGCGAGCAAATAGCGTACAGCCCCCTGGTTGCCTCTTTGTTTGGTCTGCTGGCGTGCTCCCAGAATGCCTAGCTCACTCTCTTTGCTCTCGGGCAGCAGTCTTGCTGGCTGATGGAATGAGTTTCTCACCGAGCCCTAAGAGGCTCCTAATAAGCCGCAGACAGAGAGAGGTCAATCTACACTAATTACAGGCTCAAATTGTATTGTAAGGACCCTAATTAGTGGCTACTTACAGGGGTGATACTACGATTAAACGTCACATCTGAATGACCCTCATCAGCCCAATGGTTTGGCATAAGATGGTTCTTCTGGAGAATAGTTTCCAGAAAAATACTTTCTTCCTCCCTTATCAAGTGGCACGATGTGGGGGTCTAGTAATAATGGCTATAAGGTAAACTAATTAACCAGTGGGTTCGTAAAGGTGCAGTCCCGCTACCAACAGCTGCGTTGAGTCGTCAGTGTCAGATTTCCTCTTCTACTGGAGTGGAAAACGCGATCCTGACCCGGTGCTCCTGGTATTAATTTGTAGGCGATGGGAAAAAAGCTAATGACACGCATACATATTTCCCCACCAAATTGTTCTAATTGCTAATTTGCTAAAGGAGGACTTGTTACCAAATTAAACATGATTTCACTGGGAGGGTGGAAAAGCGATGAATGCATGGACAAGCAGAGAGGAGCAAAGAAAAAAAAAAACGAGAGGGCATGCGGAGGTGGGTTTTTCGTCGTGCGCCACAATCGCCTACAGATTGGGTGAACAAATTAATGAAATGTCAAGGCTGTCAATTGCTTTGGAGGTATCAGATGTCTAATTTTGCTCTATAATGGCGGCGCTGACAGTGCAGACGGCGGCGAGGCGAGTGAAAACCAACAGACAGTGTTTAACATCTAACCCCCCGCCACGCAGATACGTCGCAGGCCACGCAATTACCACACACCCTATTAACGGTCATTACCATACAGATGCTCTGTTTGATAGACAGGTACATAATAAAGAAATTTGAGGGATGACAGAAGCTTCATCCTTGACATGTCATTGTCTTCATGCTTATCTAATCTTTTTTTTGTTGTTAATTGGTTTCTCTCTGTGCTAAAATCACATTAGAAAACCAATAGTTCTGGTCTTCGATGCTTATTGGTCAATAACGGGATCCAGTCATGTTAAAATTCACCATATAGTACCAGTTGTGATTCCTTGCTACTGTATATCACTGCACTGCCTTAGTAAGGGATTATATGTTATAATGAAAAAATACAGATAATAATATTTGTATTATTTAGGAAGGCAAGGGAGTTGTTTGCAGGGTTATCATCATTAACTAAAACCATAAAAACATTTCTCATACCTAAAAAATAAAATTAAATGACTGAAATAAAAAAGTATAAAAAAAACGTAAAGAATAAAAAATGAGAAATGTTGCTTCACAACTATCTGAAATAAAACGACTAAAATAAAATCAAATTATAAACTAAAACTTAGTAAAAAATAAAAACTATATTGACACTAAAAAAAGGAAAAATATATAAATATGACAAAAAAAAACTAAATTACTAAAACGTCAACTTAACTTTAAAATTAAAAAAAAGAAAATACAAAAAGAAAATCTAATTAAAATTATTAACAAAAATTCTAATACTATATTATTGATACTACAATAACACTGGTTGTTTGTCATTCACTTTTTTTTGTTAAAGAAAATCTGGAAAGTAATGTGAAAGCGTTTTTTAAATGAATAAACGTAAAAATTTGAAATGAAAAATGCAACTTTAGATTCCATTAAACACACTAAAATATACAGCCTAAGTCTGAGCATATAAGACCTATCAGGCTTTTCCTGCAAGGATAAAATGACCTGCAAAAATAGGGGGACTAAGAAAAGGGACTCAGTTTGGGCCAGGGGTTTTGAACAGTATGGACTCATTCAACCTCTGCACATCAGCTAGCTTTGTTACCTATATTCCTCATCCACAGCGAATAGCCTCTACAATAGGCCAGACAGGCGAGTAATGGCCCTCCATTTGTTTTCCTGTACCATTTGGGTGCTCTCCAATACACCCGCAAAATGAGACTTGAGAATGAAAATAATTAAATGGTAATTGGTGATCTAATTATACTGGCTTTGACTTGCCAAGCTGCCATGGAAAACAGAAGACAAGGCTGCTAAAAAAAGCTAAACAAACAACAAAAAAATCTGCTGTTTAATTATGGACAATGAAAAGGTCAGATCACTGACGAGAACGCTTAGTGACACCTTCGTTCGTAAACTTGTGCATGCACATGTGAACGCACAAACACATAAACAACTGCAGCCTGAGGCAAAATATCTCTTAAAATGAGCTGTTGATAAATATGAATGTTATTGGGGCAAGATTAATGAGCAGTATTTCAGACTGCAAAAAAACATCTAATTTGTTCATGAGTAAAATCGTGACTCTAAACTAAAGACACATTTCAAAATAAGCCAAGCTAATTTGAAATAAATGTCAAGGCTTTTAGCACAACAATGCTGTTGAGTAAAACGTCACCAAATGGAAGCTCTGTAAACACATTTCAAGTAATGGTAAAATTAAATAATGGCTTCTGACCATCAAGCATACAGTACACACAAACCATAATAGCAGCTCATAATAAAGTGGTTATTTGTAAGGGTCCTCCTCTCTGCTACAAGCTGCCCGTGGGGAGAGATGGCTAGCTAACAACACTATCAATATCCGAGAACGATTTCTATACACAAGCAGATACCTCTGTACAAATGCTAATCCAAACAATCAGCATGTGACAGAGGCAGAGCTCCACTGAATGAACCGCCATCCCAGGACACCATCTCTGGGCTCCTGAGCACCACGGGGCCCCTGAGCAGTAAATAAATGATCAAACCGATCATTCGGAACTGATCAATGATCAATTTGAATATTTGTAATGGTTTGTGAACCCTTGTTTTTCCATGAATTGTTGTAAAATAATTTTCAAAGAATATGTTTTAACTGTATGAACAGCTGTAATGTAAAATATCCAACAATGTTAGAAAAAAAAAAAAAGTCAAAATGTGGGAAAAGAGAGTAACAACATGGTGCATCCCAATTTAAAAACTCATACTGTACTTTGCCTTAAAATTATGTACTTTCATTTGTTTCAGTATGTAAAGTATGCAAGTTTTAGGACTTACAAATAACATCAGCATTTTTCACTAAAATGTTTGTTTATTAATAATAAAATAATAATAATAATGTTTATTAAAAAAAAATTGTTTCAATCCATGCTAATTTTTTTTTAACAAGAAAAGTCAAAAGTGAATGACAAAGAACTGTAAAAGCAAACAGAGATGCACTCCAAAAATCCACCTGAGAAAGTATATAATCAATACACATTCAACATACTATCATTCTGTGTGCTCTAATTCCTATCTAACATATCATTTAGGATGGATAGTATGCAAAGACATGAGTACTCACTGGCTGTGGGGTGGGTTTGGGCTCTGTAGACTTCACATGAAGATGAGTCATCATGGCTTGGAGACGCTCTTTATCTTTTGATAACTGTAATAAAATAAAAATAAAAAACAGAAAAAAAGACAGAAAAATTATAATACAATTTAGAAAAGGTTAGATTTTTTTACATGCATTTTAGTGTAATATTCTCTCAGCTATCAGTAGAACAAATAACATCTTGTGGAAGGGTAACTGACATATGTATGTGTATTCATGACATACATGTTCTCAGAATGTGCATGTGACCTTTACACTTGATCTAGAGACACAACCCTAAGGGTGTGTTAGCAAATGAGAATGAACACACACACACTAGCCTTCAGTCATGATTACTTCAGCCAAAGTGAATCCACAACCAACATTAGAGGACCTCCCCAACACACTCTGATCTGGACCAAAAACATTGTTAGTCTGAGTAGATCATAGAAACCATTGGCACCAATGGACTTGGTCTCTATGGTCTACTTAGGCTTGCTTTTGAGGAATGCAGCCTATGTAGTTCTGCTCCTCTCAGCTGCTACCGTACAGCTTCTGAATCTACACTGTATGTGTGGTTCTTTAAATCTCTCTCTCTGCTTTGGTGTAGTATAGAAGAAAAGTTTAAAGACTTTATCGGCATCATGACAAATATTTAGAGCATTTAAATAGAGCATAGAATATAAATGGCTAATATATGGACAGATGAGCATGTACAGTAGATAGAGAATGATCACTGGACTTCCACTGAATTTCACCAGCATACATAAAAGGTCCTATAATTAAAAAAGTCGTATACATTAAGAAATTAAAATATTGATAAAAATATAAGAAATTAAAATATTGATAAAAATATAGAGCTGGATTTGACCTCAAATTGCCTGCATCAGTTCAATGTGTTAATCGCTGCACAATGGCTCTGGCACTTTCTAATGTGATCTGACTGAATCCAAGAGAGAATGTGTCTCGCTTCTCCTCTTAAAACCGAAACTCAACACTAACCATTTATCTTCAGCTCTATGATGCCATTCAGTGAGTATTTCTCACGATTAATGTGTATTAACAAGCAATGCAATACAATAAACAAAGCGAGTCAATGAATCCATTGAAATGACTGGCAGCGCACCCACCATTGTTGGTGCGCCTGGGTTTTTTCACAAAGTGTTTTATTGTGGTGCCAAATAGTTAAAAGTCATAAACGACTTTAAAACCCAGTAAAATTGGAAATGTAATTATCTTGTGGAGTTAGCCCTAGGGCACTCCATATATCTTTGCCTAGCTGTCATGCGAACATAACACATTTTTAATGACTGGTTACTCACAAATGTACAAAATAATTTCATTTTTATCCCTCCCTCTTCTATCTCTGAGCTGCTACTTGAGAGAAAACGAGCGAGAGAGAGACAAGAATCAAAGTTTTGATGAAGCCAGCAAAGGAGATGAACGAAGAGAAATGAGATGATACCTGCAATTCCAGCTGTTGAACTACTTGCATCTGTACCCGGCACTGCGCTGTGCTCCTGTCATCCAAGGCATGTTCATTATTCAGATGTCTATAGAGAGAGAGAGAGAGAGAGAGAGAGAGAGAGAGAGAGAGAGAGAGAGAGAGAGAGAGAGAGAGAGAGAGAGAGAGCAGCCTTCATTTTAGTACCATATTTTACAGCCATCTATTAAACATTTGATAAAACTTTCATGGTAAAATATTGAATTACATTATCTGCACATTCTGCAGGGCAGTCATTTATTTCTCCATATTGGAAAAGTGAAAATGGCCTGAGATGCGCACATACTAAAATGATAAAAAGTAAATAAAGCCAATGTCCACACATCCACAAATATCAAATTCCCCAAACACAAATGAAGAGTGTTCTAACAAGATCTCTGCATTACCGGAAATAGAAGCGCTCCTTACATGCCTCATGCATAATTCACGAAGTGGCCGTTTTTCATGCAAACCTACAGAAACGGAGTTGAGCGGACGGGAAAAGTGCCTTGCCAAAACTCAGGTGAATAAAACGAAATTATAAATTGTCCGACGTGCACTACACAACCCTCCCAGCTTTTAAAATTAAATGGATTCTTCTTATTTTTGGTGCCTTCTGCAGTTAATTATGTCATCTAGATTAAGAGAACTTAAATGAAGCCAGGAGGAAAAAGGCAAAGGACAACAAGGAGAAAAGAGATGGAATCTGTCATAAACTTGAATTATGAATATAATTATGCATGATTATTTTATACCGCCAAGACCTTTTTTTCTCCCTCGCACGTTTATAACTAATCTAAATAAGTAGCTGGCCTTGGCAAAGCGGGCCAAGCTTTCCTCTTTTTTTACCTCTTCTTCTTTTTTTTGTGGTGATTTATATAAAATGGTGGAGATAAGACTCACGACTGAAGGAAATATGATTGGAGGATCTTTATCAGCCCTCGCATGAATTATGGTTTGAAAATGCTTATGCAGGGGCATTTCATTAATCATTTAATCATAATCCGTGCAGGATGTTTGAACTGATTTCACAAATACCCTTTCATTTCACTACTTCATTATGCCTGCTAATGGATCCAATATATTATATATATCATAAATTTTATCGCATCTTCACTGACCATGTAGGTCACTGTCACCAGGCAGAGGCTGGTGGAACGGAACAGTAGCGTTTTCCACGCGCTCTTCTTCCCAAATGTGCGTTTACAGTCTTCTGCTGCAAATCAAAATGTTGTGCCCGGACCAGAGCAGGGGCCGAGACAAGGGGAGCCAGAACTGATGTTGATGGTGTAATAAATTTGGCGAGGTGGCGTGACATGATGGCAGCGGCGCCATTATTAAGAATAAAGACAACATACGAGCACGGCTGAAGATACATGTGGGGAAAACACACTCGACAACACTCGTGACAGAGAGCGGTTTTGACTTCGGAAGTGGAGCACTCAACCTTGAAAGGGAAACGATCTAAACGAGCGTCAAACGGACTCTGTTTTCCTTCAGAATGAGCATATAAATACCACGTGTCTTTTTGAACGTTGACACCGCATGAATGCACCTTTAAAGATATTCTGAATAGATCTTTTCGTAGAAATAACACAAGGATTAGAGGCGGCGAGTGTTTTAACGTGGCCATGATAAATCCACACCTTGTTTAAAACTATACTATGTCTGTTCTGGCTTCCAACATTAATCAACTGAAAACAAGCCGCTTTTGAAGTCAGAGAAGGTTGAAGAGGGATCATGTAAACATTTCAAAACAACCACCCAGTTTTCATTTGCGGAGAGATAAAATAGGTGCAGGGCGTCTCGCATTTTCAATGAACATGGCTGGACGTGACATGCTTTGGAATTCGTAGTTCGCATCACCCGGCGAGCCCCCGCTACCTCTTTTCATCCTTTGTTACAGTGGACGTTTCTCTTTTTTCCCCCGTCCTCTCCTCCGTTCTGTCTAATGACATGTAGAGTCACAGTGCATAATTAATAGGAAATGAAATATTCAAATGGCCCTTAATGCAGCCTCTCGGAAGAGTGTCTGGACAAGAGGAGCTCCTGAGAACGGCAGAATTGACATCGGAAAGACTATGAGCGCTGGCATGTGTCACTTTCTAGACTTCAAAGAAAGGCTGTTTAAAAGCTTTCTGGCAGGATGACAGCCCCTAATGTAAATGGCCACAATAAAACAAGTTAAATAGACATTACTTAAACAGTCAGCATTTTACATATCACTGAAGCTGCCCAGGTTTTAATGATGCTCTAGGAGGATGACGCCCTGAAAGGTCTTTTCTAGTATAGTGTTGGCGGGACGAACTATTGTTTATTCCCAAACACACACAGCTGTTTCAATAGCTAAACATCCGCCTGTTTTTCCTTAACTCATTGCACTATGTAAAAGCATTATGCTTATCTACTGATTTTGTTTACTCATACTGCTTGTCTTTGATGGGTAAACACCCTTTTCAGGATGGGAAATACAAATGTGCGTGTTTGCGATAGGTAACCGTAAGCAGAAACCAGTTCTAAGATTAATACTCTACAAACTGTATTCAAATCATCAAGCAATGTAAATTTGAAAGAAGATATATATATAAGATGACACCAAACTCACAATACAGAGTTCGACCTTTCAAATATCCCTGGTCATTGATGCCTTGGACCTTTGTAAAAGCGTCCAATCTGTTATATAAACCTTTGCCCCTTCCTGTTCTGCTGGAAACACACACATTGTGACTGGTTTCCTTTTTTTATTTATCCGAATTATCATCCAGCACGAGATATTTCCCTTTAAAGACATAATAAATATCCATATGGTTTAAAAACAACACTGCCGCACGTTATCGTTTGTTGTTGCTGGCGCGGCTGGCTGAGATCCACGTGACGTGAGTGCGCATCTCTCACTGTTCCTCGCTACGTCGCCCCGGGCCCCCATCTCTAGCTACCCAGAAAACTCTTATCATCCAGCTAATTTACTCCCTGATTTCTGTTTATGGTTCTTCAGGCCTGTTGGGTGGAGGATGTACATGTGGGAATGTTTAGCACATGGACGGTTAACACCTACAGCGTGCCAGCTGAACTCTCACCCAGCCTCGCTTTTTACAAAGGCAGCTTTGTAGAGCATCTCCAAATGTTTTCTCAGCATGTTCCAAGCAGTTTAGTGCAGGCAAGAAAAGTAAACAAGATGTTGCCACGATAAAAACACTTGTGTAAACATCGCAGAGTGTACATAAAGAGAGAACTTCTCTCTCTCTGGCTCACTCTTTTTCAGCTCTGAAATGCTCATTTCTCTTATTTCAATAAGCAAATGGTGAATCATGGGTTTGGCCAATAGAAAAAAGGCAACGATGTGAACCACAATCCAAAAACATATCAGATCCGTGGTTTAGAAACTCTCTCAAACTCTTGGGGGAGAGAGCGAATGCACTTCACATTTTTCTTCACAGGTAAACAGACTCAAGATAGACAATAGATGTTACTATCTGCCACTAAACTGACACGAGGAACCTGCTGTTTAAAACCCAAGCTTCGACCCTGAAAGAAACAGAGGTGGAAAATAATACAAAAAAAACACACAAGACTGAAAAAAGGGGTAGGAGTGCAGCTGTGGTTCTGCTTACCACTCGTTTTTCTCCTTGGTATCGGCTTGTGGGTCTTTGAGCCGGGCTTGTTTTAGTTTGAACCCGGTATAATGGAACAGTGTCATATCTTGTTTAGAGTGGGACTAATACAGCCTGACACACACTCACTGATCTGCTGCCACACGGCACATGTTCTCATCATCTCATCACAAACACACACACATAGTGGAGATTAAGTGAGACCAGGTCTTCCTCAGAGAAGGGATCAGGGTGAACGCTGTGTAAACTGTGCACCTTTAGCCTGATCTTTGGTTTAGGTGTTATTTAGGGAGCATGCCGCTGTGTGTTGGCCAGTATAGAATGGACTTAAACAGCATGGACAGGTCAGGCGTGATTCAGTTGAGTTAATACATAGTGGGCAGGTGAACAGACAATGGTTGCAGGTAAAACCAAAGCAACAGAGCTGTGGTGTTTCAGATACAAGTGTGATGCTTGTGAGGGTGATATGCAGATTGATTGTGGAAAAGTGCATTAGAATAGTTCAGGTTTGATTTCAAAGGCAAAGTAGTCATATTTCTTTTCGTTTCTTTAAGTTAAAATGTTTGAAACATTTTTTTGCATGTTAAAAAAATGTAAGCGGCCAGTGGCCGACAGTGAGTTGACCACATGTTTGATCCATTTAGCGTCTCAAATCAACACTTGACTTGTCTACAATACAATCCATCCATAGATATAAAACACTTCAAGCATATCACAATGTTAGTTTAAACATTTATTATCACAGTAAAAAGGCATTTTTGACAAGCTGAGGCAGACTGCTCACTATGGCGCTAGCAAACGAAACGGGCTATACAATCTAAAAAAAAAAAAAAAAAAAAAAAAAGGATGTTGCCTGACCTTATGCCTAGGCTATGCATTAAAAATCAAGGCTTTACCACAGAACATGGTCATTCATTGATCAAGAGTTTCCAACAGTTAGATTTAAAAAAAAAAAGAAGAGTCCAATCCCAAACGAGAAACGAGACAGCCTCCTAATATGGCTACAACCAGAAGAATAGTCTCTTACAGAGCATTGTGAGAGAAAAAACACAGCATCCAGTGGAAGGTTTCAATCCAGTTCTCCTGGGCCTTTTTACACCTGGTCACTTGAAGCGTTTTCTCTGATCGGAAAAGACCAAGTGTAAATGCCCTCCGAAACACTTTCTAGACGGATTTAAATCCAATCACTCAAACCACTTCAGGTGGTGGTCTGGGACGCATTCCAGATGAAACTGGACAAGTGTAAATGCATCTGGTTGTTGAAACCACATGTACATTTTACTTTAAGCGTGTTATAGGCTATATGACATGCTATAGCCAGATATGACAGTGCTACTGCAACACGTATTGCCACAGAAGAGTAGCTGAGTAGCTCTTCAGCAAGTCAACGTGAATAAAACAAAGTAAATCAAAGATGCTCAAAACACAATCATCTTCATTAGAAGTAATGAGACTAAATGATCTTACCAGTGCTTATGCCGCTCTCTCTCCTATTGCGGTCTCTAATCTTGAAATTGGCTGACGATAAATAAAATGCAACTCGTATTTTGTTGCTTTCATTGATGTGAACTCCGGTAAATTTGCATATAGCACAGGAATTGGTTGTTTTGGATTTATATTCGTTTTGCGGAGACACATTTATGTGGCCAAGTGTAAATGTAACCGTTTCAACAAATCAGATAGATGCCCGATCAGAGAAAATGCATGAAGTGACCAGGTGTAAAAGGCCCTATAACTCTTCCAGCTGCGCTGAAGGCACGCCTGCTGCTACTGCTGCTGGCAGGAACACCAAACCTACATGGTCTCGTTTTGTTTTCAGCAGCGCAGCACATCTCATAGTTTCTTTTAATGAATTCATGTCGAAAATATATAAACAAAAGAGAAGCCTAAAACAGATGCCCTGTGCGTGTGAGCTTTGACGCGAAAATTGGCCTAAAGCCCCGACCAAGGGGCGTAAATAAGCAGGGTCCTGTGGACTCCTAAATGTCATTGTATTGTGGGTGGTTGTCAGGTTGTCGCTAAGTGGTTGCTGAAATGTTCTAAGTACTTATTAGCTTGTTCTGAGCGGCTGTGGGATGGATGCTTATTGGACCATGTTAAAAAGTTTGTCAAACTCTCCAAGTATGAGGAATATGAATAGCAAGCACCAATGATATGTTTCTAAAAACAAGAAGAGAGAAATCTCTTCTACTTGTCTGTAAAAAGGCAGACAAGGGCAAACCCACTGTACTCTCAGAATGTGGCCCACCGTAGATAAACATCCTCACTTGTTTGTTTTGGGACAAAGTGTCAGTAATCACCATGGGGACTGCAGTTATCACAGGCAGCACAGAACCCTGAGGAAAACCACACCACACCACAGAGAGCAGGCAAAGAGCAGCACACCACACACCCACGTCAAGAACCCAGCCCACACACAGAGAGGAAAAATCAAAAGAAGAGAAAGAGCAGGAGGAAAGGGATTGAAAAATACTGTGATGGGACACTAGGTTTGACTAGGTTGATCTAGAACATGCAAAAAAACATGTACATGATTTCTTTTGAAATTTGTTATGGACTTATGATTTAGAAATAATCCCAATATTTAATAGGATTCCAACATAACAAAAATATCCTTTATAGAGGGAAATGCATGTTCTAAGAGCTTTAGTTTTAGTTTTGCGTTGGAATCATAATGAAACTGTCCTATATGGAATCCTTCATATAAACTCCCACTGTATTAACAACAAGGATTGGTTCCAAATTATGATTCCAATTCCCAATTGGAACCATGTATAGATTCCATTTTTCAATCCCAGGTGTGTGTGTGTGTGTATCTATGTATGAGTGTGTGTGTGTATGTGTGTGTGTGTGTGTGTGTGTGTGTGTGTGTGTGTGAGAGAGAGAGATTCTTACTTCAGGAACGACTGAAAATCGTCAAATACAGCTTCACATCCTGGCCATTTACAGACACCGTGACCGTAGAGAGGGTGACTATGAGGGGAATGATCATCCAACGCTGATCTATAAGAAGAAAATTACATTACTGTGATATCCAGACTGCAAATATTTGACACACACACACACACACACGCATCATTGGACTTTTATGAAAGAGGCTAAAGAGTAATTAATCTCCATAATACTACTAGATGTAATATTAATGGCTTATCCATTAAAATATGACAACTAATAAAGGAACCTTCCCCTTCAGCACAAAAAACAAAACAAAACAAGGCAGCGTGTTGTTTTATTGACACAGCACAAACTCTCATATGACCACTGACTTCTACAGGAAGATTTCCCAGCCATGTGATTTCTGTTTGTCAGCCAATCACAGCCCAGTGCTGGCCAATCAATAGCCAATTATAGGTCTCCTCTGATGCACATGGAGAAACGCTTTGATCAGGGCAGCATGGGGCTCTGAGAGACAGCATGTCCTTTAGCCCTAACCACTGAACCGTGGCCCCTGCCGTCCACCTAGAGCAACAAGTGTTTCCCACAACAGGAAGCTCCCAAATCCATCTGGATTGCTCCTGCCAAGCACAAACAGTAAACACACCCCACCTGTTATCAATTTATCCGCTTGCACAGGATCATCAACAGCTCAGTACAGCACACTTTTATATGAACTACACTGCAGGCACTATAAAGCTTAGCTGCAAAGTTTTTTTTTCTCAATTTCAAAACCCTCATTATCTCCAATTATCAACATTTAATAAATATATATATATATTTTTTTTATCAGTGCAAGAATGAAATAATAGAAAAAATGGGATTTGTCCGTGAAAGACAAAACATGCATGAACGTATGCATATTTAGGCTTTAAGGCTTATTTAAAAGCAGTTTCCTTAATATTTATGCCTTATGTCATTTTTTTTATAAAAATGTATGTCAAATATATTACAATTTCTTTTTAAACAAGAAATGTGCCATGCCACATCTTGTTTAAATTCCAAGACGACATTGGTTATAGCATTATTAATAAGAGTTAAGTTATCAAATGCCTAAGGACTTGTGAATCAGGAAACAAGGCTCATTTTAAACAATGGATGACCAAACAGTTTTAAACAACTCGGGAGGAAGACTGACAGACTACAGGGGTGTTCTTTCTAGCCTGACCTCATTTATTCCAAACAAAAAAACAATAAAGACTGAGTCAAAGCTTGTCAGTGATCTTGATCTTGTCCGGTTTTTAAGTTTTTTTTTTTTTTTTTTTTTTTTTTTGAGTGACAACCAAAAGACAGGCAGACTTGAATCTAAACAAATTATCTTGTAACAAGCAAAAAGGTGACATTTTGGATTCAAGGTGAAGTAAAAAATGGCAATAAATAATAATAATCACCACTACATGTGCATTTATACACTTGATCGGCTCTTATACAGCACCAGCCCAAATGCTTTCCTGTGAGGCACCACGGCTCTGTCATATCATCTTTCATTACATTATGGTTTAGGATCGTATTATCACGCACTGAGCACCTAAGTATCATCGCTGCTGACCTAACGAAGAAGAGAGGGTCTGACGTCTGGAGAGCTCAGACAGGAACTGAGCACTTTGTCACAACACTATTACTCTCCCTCACGTCTTCATGTGGGGAGAAATCATCAAAGACACACTCCTCCTCTAAGTCTACTATCAAATCCCCAGAACCCCGACTCAATCCTTTAGAGTATGCCCAACCACACGGCCCCCTCCCAACCCCCCAAAAATGTTTTAATTATCATTTGCAGAGTTGAAGATCAATTAAAAGGGAGGTTAAGGGGCTCGTTTAGGGGGGCAAATCTGATTATTTATCTCTTTAAAACAAATTGTCTGGGTTTTAATCCCCCTGAGCGTAGCATTCCTAAAGGATTCTGGGAGGAGAATGAAGAGAGGTGACTCAAACTGGGTCTCTTTCATTGAGGAGAACTGAAAACTGCTGAAATGGAACAAGGTGTCTATATATGTTAAATGAAATAATAATAATAATAAATGTATGTATATATTTATATTTATATATATATATATATATATATATATATACATACATTTATTATTATTATTATTTCATTTAACAAATATAGACACACCTTGTTCCTATATATATGAATATATATATATATATATATATATATATATATATATATATATATATATATATATATATATATATATATATATATATATATATATATATATTATATATTATATATCATTCATATCTTTTAGACCCTGACTAGAAAAAAAAGGAGGTATGGGCCTGTTGGTTTTTGGTCAGATAGCCGACACCTCATTTTCAATCACCTTAGAAAGGTTCACACAGGTCCATGAGTGTTCTTTGTCCCTTATCTGAGCGCCGATGGGTCGGGTGGACTGACACGTTGAAGGCTTTTATCATATTTGGGTGTGTATGCGGTGGATGTCTCTGTGCAGGCACCAGTGGGAGCCGATGGAGGCTGCTAAAAGCAGGGTAGCATCGCGTCTAAACATGTACAGAGTGATTGAGTTTCTCTCTCCTTCCTTTAAGACGGAAGTGAAAAGACAGTGAATGATGCCGCTGGATGCACTTAAGGTTTTAGTTGCAGGCGTCGCAGCGACTGGCCAGATTTTATATGACACATGAAACGGCCTGTGCGGTGTTTAAGACCCCGGCGGTAAACCAATCTGAGAGAGCTAGAGCAGAGCAAGTCCATCAGCGCGCAGCCGCCCGCCTGTTTCACGACAAGAGGGACTTGGGAAAACCACATCAATTAAAAGTTCATTAACGTTCGTGTGTGAGGAGTCCACATTTCATTTCTCCCACTCAAAACCCTGGATTTCGAGCAATGGAAATCCGTAGATGGATTAGAAATCAGTGTTATGTTTTCTTGGAGGCCCATTGGGTGTGGTGATGAAGCATGTTTACAAATAAAACTACAAAGATATTAATGGTACATGGAAAATTATCAAAGTGCTAAGTTATTAGCAGTGTCGCTCTAATTTGCTTTTGCATTTGAATAGTAATGATTTGGAAGCATTTCTAGCACTAACACTGCAGCTAACGGAAGAAGAGAGAGGGCTGATCACCTGCTCCTTTTTTCTGACAGATCTAAGATTCTCAGTCTACAAAACGCCTTTTTCACAGCATGGGTGCTAAACTGCTGTTGACGTCTTCTTTAATCTCTGACACCGAACGAGAGGCAGGGAGAGAGAAGCAGTGAGCTTTCCAACATGTCTTTTTGAGTGTTTCAAGCCTGCTATGGCACGAAAAGGGTTGTGGTGCTAGAGGACTGGATGTTTGTGCACTTTGAGGAAAAGGGGTGATAGACTGGAGAAAAAGAGCAACTAAAATAGAACAAGTGAGCATACGAGTGAGTTTCTCAGTTTCAAAACATAGTGAGCTGCCTACCTAGACCTAATTATTCAATTAGGGGGAATTTTCTGTCCACTGGGTATGATTTCAAAAGCAAAAATCAAAACAACAAACAATCATTCTAGTTTTAATAGTAGATTCAAAGAGCTTTAAAAACTTTTTCTTCAATTACATTTTCCACTTAATAAAAAAAGTTAGAATGTTAGCCAAAACTTTAAAAGATGTTTTAAATAAGTACTTTTTTTTTGAAAAAAAAAAAAAAAAAAAATCTAAAGTGCTCCTTAATGAAATATTACTACATATGCACACAATTAATGCAGCATTTATATGTATCATTCATCGAGAAGGCAATCCCAGAATGCACTGCAACAACCTCAGTAAAAAATCCATCCAAAGTGCAAGAGAGAAACATTCATTATAAATGCTTATATTTCAGGGTAGGCGATTTATTCCAGAAACATTTTTGCTATACTGGTTAGGGTCAGTAGGTAAGTCTCATCACATCCTGATAGAAATTACTAACTTAAGTGGTCAAAATATATTTATATGTATACATCTCATCTGAGGAAGGAGTAGGACCATAAAATGTTCGTCCAATCACTGCATTCGGTCATTATTGTGTGAGTTGAAGTTCTACGCTTAAAGCATTGTGTCATTAGCGTAGCAACATGTTAACGTTGTAAAGCTGTTTTGAAACAATCTATATTGTAAAAAGCACTATATAAATAAAGGTGACTTGACTTGACATCAAAACAAAGCAATAGAGATTCAAGCCTCTTATTTGTGTGGCACAAATGAATGAACGAGAGAAAAAAAAAAGAAAGAGAAAGAGCAGCTTGTATGAGCTCTACAGCATCAGTGACATAATGGGCAGTTAAATAACCCTGACACGTTGAGCAAACCTGTCATGAAATCCATTCTGCTCTACACTAGTACATAAGCAGACAGACATGTACATGAACTCTCCCTTTACCTTCGGCTAGAGCTTGTTTTGCAGCACTAAATGTGTTTTCATTCGCATTGCTTTCATAATGACACGTTGGTTTTGATCAGCCAAATCTGAGTCAGATGTGAAAAGAGAGAGAGACAAATAAATGAGCTCACAGTGCCTGGAGGCTTCTCACCAGCGGTTCAAAGATCAGGCCTGAGCACATGAAAACAAGCAAATGTGTTATAAACCAAATTAATCTCTTCCTTAAAGACACAGTGATGCAACGCTTCCTCCAAATAAATCTTTAAGTGTCAGGGCTTTAAAGAGGCTTTACAGTATTTAGCGAAGTTGTGCTGTGTTGTGCAACTGTTACTGTATTAAATTAACTGCTCTTTATTTGCCACACAAAATGAATTGATTCGGCAAAAGATGAACTGTTCTGATGTTAAAACGATATAAAATATTTACAATATAACTATTTAATATAATTTACGATATTTAAGCTATAAGAAGCGGAATGAATATATTTTTTTAAAAGTTCAAATTTCTACATAAATAAATAAAATAAATCAATCAGAAAAAGCTAAATATCCCTTGAACTGCAATAGAGATAAACCATGCCTGTTGTAATTCTGTAATAATTAAAAAGAAAGGAAGCAATTTTAATTTCATTACAGTAATCTAACCTTTCTAACAGCACCATTCTCTTAGGTGTTTGAGTGAAATTCCCTGATGAACAGGACAGTAGACAGGCCCGGTCCTTAATGAAAATTCCAAGGTACTTAGAGGCAATAAATTACTATTCATTTGCAGGAAATGCCCTATTGGTACCTGTCCATCAACTCGGCTTGCCTTGCAGCCATTTCCACCTCCAGAACTCAATCCAACTGAATATATAGAGAGTTTAACAAGAGTTAAATCTCAAACTGTGCTCAGATTTGCCAAGAAACCAAAGTCTGCGACCAAAAGTGACCTCAAACTCTTCTCCTCCAATTCTCGCCAAATCTCAGGTTAATGGCTGTGCGATCTTACCCCTCTCTCTTAAGCGAGTGGCTGATGTACTGGCCGTTGGTGGATCCATGCTGGTTGTGGTTTTTGAGGGGAACGGGGGAGGGGGACGACAGGTCCAGACCCCGGTGACCGTTATTGGTCGCGCTGTTCTCCTCCTTCACATAGCTGTTTGTCACCTCCTTCCACAGCTGCTGCAGTTCGACTGGAATCATGCCTGCCACAAACAAATTGGATAATTAAATCAATTAACAGCTAATCTGGTTCTACTCATGGCATAATTAAATAAAAAACAAGGGCTCAGTAAACAAAAGGGGGCATTAATTATTCCACTACAGGCTGATACGCAGCGCCTGCCCTCTCGCTCTGCCATTCTCTCTCTCTCTCTCACGCGCGCGCTTTTCCCCCTACGTGCTTTGCGAAGCGTGTTTGTGTACAAAAATTCCCTGGCATTCACGCACATTTCATGCTTGAAGTAAATAATTAACATACAGACAAGGCATGAAATCTGAATAATCACCATTATTTCTCTGACAAGGAAGTCAGCCAGTTCTTTCTCACACACACAAAACAAGACCACAAAAACATCCCTCTCCATGAGAGAGAGAGAGGGAGAAACTGAAAGAACGAACAAGCCCCCAGGGTAATACTCTCGAAAGCATGTTAATGTGGAAAATGCTTAAAGTTTTGCACCGCCTCCAATTGACACAGACGACTTAAACCTCATTTAACAAGTCAAGCACACTGCGGCTCATACGTCCTTTGAAAAAAGAGAGAAGAAGATAAGTGGGAAGAAAAATGGCTTGAAGACAAGATGTTGCCTCAATTCTGTGACAGACACACAAACACTTACATGCACACCCACATATGCAAAGTGTTTCATGTAGCTGACTGTACAACTCAACGCTAGCAGGCTGAGAATTAGAAAGGACTAACAATGAAATTAGCCCATTGGAGTGGCCAAGGACCTCCCTTATATTCAGAAGTGTTAAATATCGAATATGAATTGAAGCTGTGAATTATATTTGTTCAATTTCCATATTAAATAATATAATTTTTCACATCACACACACAACCACTTTGGTAAGATATTCTGTAATGTTTTTGTAAAAAAGTCTCTTATGCTTGACAGGTCTGCATTTATTTGATAAAAAAATACAGTAAAAATGGTAATATTGTGAAAAAGTATTACAATTTATAATAGATTTTCTAACTTAAATGCATTTTAAAATGTAATTTATTTTAGCGATGGCAAATTTTCAGCAGCCATTACTCCAGTCTTCAGTGTCACTTCAATGTTGAAAACAGTTAATACACTGAAACTGCTTAATATATTTGTTTAAACCGATAGTCTTTTTTTCAGTCTTCTTTGAGAACTTGAAAGTCTAAAACAACATCATTTATTTATTTTGCAACATTATAAAAGTCTGTCCATTCACATTTGATCAATTTAATGTGTCCTTGCTGAATAAAAATAATATTTCTTAAAAAAAATCTATCTGACCTTAAACTTTTTAACAATAATGTATAATATAAATATATACACAAACACATTTGGACACATCTGACTACTATTACAACCCATTATGTTGCTTCAGGAATAGGTCATGTGAATGGAACGCTAAATGAATCGCACCCACTGTGTGACTTTATAAATTTCTTGGTATGTTTTGTGAAATTAAACAGGAAGGGGCTATTTTGGGCGGTGGGGGATCAGTCGCTTAACATCACAATTAAATCGATTTTCGAAATGAGTGAAAGCAAATGGAGAGCAATTTCTGTCTTGGTTATCTTCATTCTTCTCCTTGTTTTCCCTCCTCCTCCCCCGTCGCTCTCTCATTCTCTCTACTTCATAATAATTCTCTTTACAGATACCAGAAGTGGCCTCTTTCAAGCGCTCCAGCGCAATGCATTTGTGGAAGAATCGCTTAGTCTTAATTTATTCCTGTTGTGGCAAAATAACGGCGAGGTGAAGATCTCAATACGATCAGCAGAAAATATTTTTAATTTGATAAGCTACTAAAGATTTTAATTATGTCAGTAATGGAGAACAGTAAGCTAATGAGGCGGCTAAGACTCCAGAGAGAGAGAGACAAAGAGACCGAGCGAGAGAGACTAAAAACTGTGAAATGAGTCTGGTAGGACTGCCATAAATTCGCACAAGATCGTTTGCATATAAAAGAGCCAGCGGAAATTATTGCAGGACGAATCAATAACCTTCCCACGTGCCACGTGGCATCTTTCGCTTCCTTGTTTTTTTTTTTTGTGCCATCTTGCAGTGTTTTAACGTCCTCATGAAACTCTGACGGCGGTGTCCGAAGGTATCGACTTGCTTGTTTTTTTGTCTTTGCTGTTGTCATTGTGAGGGAGGGAAAACTTGTCCGTGTGGATTCAAGAAGGTCATGGCGCTGGTGATTGTTTTTGGGTTTGGACATAGAGGAGAACAATCATTTTCCCCCCACTTGGAGCGCAGTGACAGTGTGCGATGTATTTTTAGCCGACGTGCTTGACAGGCCGGCCCACTCTCCCTCAATTACCCACAAGTCCAGGTGACCCCGACACCACTGTTTACTGAAACGAATCCAAGCCGGAGGGGGGAGGGGAGCTGATGAGAGGGGTAACAGAGTGGGACGAAGCTGTCTTGTTGTGTCTGACACCCCCTATAAGCCTTTTTCCTCTGCAGGTCTGCATATCTCACTCTAAGCCTCGGTTTCTATCCCGTATCCATCTTTTTCATAGATGCATCTCCCAAAACTGTCTGCATATATCTTCACATGACCTCTCAACCAATCTGGCAAATGTTACAGCATTATCCTCATTTAGTAGCCGATGATGGATGTAACATTTCGCAGATAACACATAGCATTAAAACAGTTCTTTGTCCTTAAATCCGTCTTGCAAACTCCAGATCGCTTTAACGGCCCTAAAGTCATTTTTCAACACCACACCTCCTCTCATTAAAAGCCAAAGATACACGCTTGCGCTTTTAAAAAATGGATGTCATTGAGACGTTTGACTGATCGCCGGCGAAGCAACTCAATTTTTACCGCAGCAGGTAGCGGCGACACCCAGACAGGGGCCCCGAACTCGCGCTTCAACCTTTTCCTGTCCTTGTACCCCGGTACCCTGGTGACCGTGTTCAAGCAAGCGGAAAGTTGATTTAAGGTTCACAACCACATTAGTTGTGGCCCATCAGCAGCCCGATAAAAAATGCTGTCGCGAACTGGGGCCGCGGAAATCAGTGACCACGTCTTCCTCGATGAGACTGCCACGGCACCACTGGGGGCAAACTGACACTACTATTAGTTTATTGTTCTGTGAGGCAGAGATCTTCTCTCCCTCCTGTTAAAGGGGTTATGATCACTGGGGCCTTCGATATGCAGCCCTTAGGCCTAAAATATGTTCCTCCCTAATGCTACAGAAGCTATTAAACAGTGCCACACTGCCAGCCGATCAATCACTGCCAGCGAGGCCGGACGAGGGGCCGGAGTCCCCTGATGGGTCTGAGCGCACATAGCGCATCATGCCTGGTCACATTCGTTGCTTTCATATTAGTGGCAAATTTGTCTTGTCGGTGTCCTGTGGCCCTTGACTGGACAACTTGACAAGTAATGTGCGGCTGGGGATGAGAATGAACTCCAGAACTTGAGGGATTCACAACGTGTGTGTAGGAGAGCACAGATTTAGACGAGAGTGCGCTAATAGTGGAAAATGAGGTACAAACACAAATCCGGCAGCCACAATGTAGACAACCAGGCCTCTTCTGCCTAATCCCATTCTGTTCACACAAAGTTGAGTTATTTACAAGAGTGAAAGCAAATTCATTCAAGAAAAGGTTTAACCACATGTACCACGCAGAAATGTTTTCCACCAATTTTTTTATTTTTTTATTTCAGCTAAATTGGATGGATTTAGTCAGCAATTTAGTCAAAATGGATCCCTATCGATTTATTCATTCAAAAAGAGAAAAAATGAAAACAAATTTGCACCTAAGCATTTTAAAAATAATACAACAAAACTCAAGTCACTAAAAATAACTTTTTTAGGCTATATTATATTTATATCTCAAAAGGCCACACATTTTTTTTTTCTTCCAACTATCAGGATCCGGAGTGACTCCTGTATTGCGTACATACTCAGAATGACAATTTAGGGGATTCACACCATATTCTAATATGGTTGTTTCTAAAACTTTGCATTGTGTACGTGGTGGGACAAGTAAAGAAGCCAGAACTGTTTTTACTCCACCAAATACACCTCATCTCTCTGCCTTTCTTGAATATTCATCTGCTCTGCTTGTTTTCTCACTCTGTAACTCACACTGCTAAGTCCTCTGTTATTTTCTCTCTCTGGACCCCGTTTATGATATTCATCTCCTCCAACACATTGTTCTAATTCATAGCAGACTTCAGCTGACCCTCTCCAAAACTTCAAAGTCAAAAAGTCAAATAAGTGATATAAACCCAAATACAATGGACTAAATCACAGTGTTTTGATTGAAGTCTCATCTTGATTGATGTCTGCGCCGTGCCAGAGAGCTAGATAGCACGCTTGTAAACAGGGTAGAAATCGGGTAGAAAATGACTGGATGTGCCTGTATATTAAACGTGAAGCCATGATGTAAAAAGATTATTCACGCATCAAAGTCAGAGTCTAATAAATAAGCCAATTTCAGCCCATGTTGCTGGCCGAGTAATCTTACTTAGTAGCTTGCCCAAGCACATAATCACCACGCACGCATAAGGAGGTAACATAACTTATCACACCAATGCTAACTACTTAGGTAACTACTGAATATTGTAGATTATATCTTGCGAATGGAAAACTGGGCTGCTGGAGCATGAAAGAACGCAGTGGAGTGTGAAAGAAAAAAAGGTCATCAATAACTTTTAACAGTGAAGCAGAAAATGTGCAGGACACACACAAGCACACACTCACACACATACTGACAAGTTTTTTAATAAGGGTATGAAATTACCCCCTATGCCAGTCAAATTTGGGCCCAATTTTACCAGTCACTGTGCCAGGCGACCTGTAGGACATCTCCGACTGACATTTGACAAGAAATGCTGCTAGTTAGAGGCAAAGACGCACAAACAGAAAAAACACATCTGATTTTATTGATGAATAGAAAAATCAAAAGCCTAAACTTTAAATAAATTTAAACTTGGCTAATAAAATTGGGCAAAAGTTTATTTTGTACTCTGGCTTTAACCACCACTTTGGTTTTAACACTTAACCACCAATTCAAGGAATCTGCCACGGGCTATTACAGTTATAGAGGGAATGCATTAACGTCACTTTCCCGCCGGAACACGCCCCCCTCAGTCGGACTGAGTGGCAAAAGTGCTGCTGCGTGACTGGAGTTAATAGGGGAAACTGCGAAAACGCGAGTAAAACAAACTATTATCAGTTTAAACTAAAAGTTGGACTCGATATAGTGTTCCTTACAACTTATCAAAGATCCAGTGATCCATGGATATTGACATGCAGCCAGGAATCGTGTTTCCTGACATTTATATGTGCCTGATTTCGACGCCGGGGAGATAAATTAAGAAAATTTGCCTGTAAACGTTTTATATAAATACAATATAGATCGGTCTAAATCCGAGTGATCACTTACATTAATGTTATACTGTATATCATCATATCGTCCAGCCCTAAAACTTGTATAGTTTTTTGTCAGTGTTTATTTAAAAACATCCAATTATGCAGAATATAGTCTGTTCTGTAGCTTTTTGCAGTCTGTAAAAATATACAGTACCTCAGATTTCTGGTCAAATCTAGTTGTACAGTCAATCGCAAAGCTCTTTCCCGTTTTAGATGTGTTTTGTGTGTTTTTCACGGCATTCACGCTGAAAACAAATGCTGCCGCTCAGTCTTTTTGCCACTTGTGGGCGTGAGCGCATTCACTCCGGCCGACGGTGACGTCATGCGCATACCCTCTAGTCAATCAGATTAATACTAGACAGACAGGTTCTAGGAAACTAGGAAATAATCTACCCTTTACTGCCAAATAAACGTATTATATATCTATACAATATCTAGTGTTCTGCAGTGGAACAACAGCATGTATTCTCTGTGTTTTTCATTACTGCCCTCTGATTAGGCATTACATGCTTGCAATGTTCCCTGGGTAACGACTGCGCGAGATGTCATTCAATCACTTGTTAAATAAATAAAATTGTTCTTCATTGAGATGGCCTCCTATTTGACACTAGCCTATGGCTTCGCATTGTAAAGCAACGCCTTGCCCAGCCCCAGGGCAACGTGGGTATGTGGAGTGGCTCAGCTTTCCGACTATGCCCTGATCAAACAATAACAAGACTAAACAAACACAGTTTGTATTTGCGTGTTACCCAAGCACCCCCCTCCCCAGCCTTTATACAGCCTTATCTTGTTATGGGCTTGTTTGTCTTAACCGGAGAGAGTGCAGTGAGTTTTTGAAAGAAAGAAAACAAAACTCAAGGCAAAACTGGTATGAATGCAGTCTTTATTCTGTTGCTGCTCCTTAAGTAAACATGACAAGGAAAATAAAGGAATACACCTCCTGGAAAAACACCTTTTGACTCACTGACTGCTTGTGAAGTGATTAATCTTTGACTAGTTTAGTGGGTTGAAGTTAGGAAACAATGGTGCTAGTATGTTTAGGGGCTGACGAGGAGCCAACATAAGACAATAGAGATCTATCAGAGATATATGTATTCAATGGAAGAGTGAAAATCAAGGACACATTTTCTCATTCTAAAAGAGAAAAGCAACAGAAACTATAATGCAAAGAGAACATAAATGCCTATTCTCTCAAAGAGCAATATGTGGTCTAATTTAGTAAATTTATGTAAAATGTTCAAAAGTGCAAAACCTTTCCCAGCACAAAACTATTTATTCCTAGACCTCTTCATGTGTGTGTAAATGTTTTTCCTCACACATTTACATACATAACAAATTGATATTTTCCCGTAGTTAATCTTTTGAAAATGTTTTGTTGTCCCAATCTTGGCCATTGTTCCCCCCACCCCGCATTTAGCAAAAAATAATAGAGATAATAAAAATTGATACATACATATTGCATCCCTATGGATCCCAAAAATGAAACCCTACGGATCCCTCTTTTTTTTTTTTACACAGATGTTGCTATCTATAAATAAATAAATAAACAAGCAAAAAAGAAAAAGAAAAAAAAAGAAAAAGGGAAACAGAAAATCCGCTTCAGGCAAGCGGTGTGAAAAGAAGTGATATTATTTTCTAGGAGGCTGATGAAAAACCACATTGTAATTTTGTGAATAATTTCCTTGCACTTTTCATAAGATATTTGTCAGCAATTCCCATTGCTCTCAGTGTGAATATCCCCTTGCGGGGTGATAGATGTGCTTGTTCTTACCCTGAGTGAGGGAGTGCAGGGGCAGAGTCTGGTTGGGCTGAATGGACAGCAGCCCTTGTCTTTGCAGGCTCAGGAGATGCTGCTGCTGGAGCTGCTGAACCTGGAGCAGCTGCTGTTGGAACGCCAACTGCTGCGCAGACACCTGCCGAGGGAGAGACGGAGAAAGGATGAGGGGTCTACATATCATCCTCGCTCTCACAAACAATTATGTCAACACGTGCACAAACATACTTATTCACTCAGGGCTGATAAACACACACATACACACACAAACAGGCACGGACAGGTACATTCCCATATCCCCGCACCCTCTTAATTAACGAGGAGTCGGGGAGGCTCGTGACAAATAATGAAATGTTGTTAATCATTCCTAATAAGAGCCACAGGATTTTAATTATGGCCATTCATAACTCCGCAAACAACCTGTGACTGAAAGGAGCTCCTTAATATTCAGCAGTGTGTTAGTGCAGAGCCAGGGGAGCCAACCGTTGTCTCCTTTGGATAAATCAGGGGTGTGAAGTAACAGGGCAATCGTCCAATAGGTGGAGAGCTAAGCAGTGTATGTGCCAATTTTATACATTTAGATTTTGTGATTCATTTTATCATGCCATTGTATACAATTATTTCTGAGGCTATTAAAATTACATTTATAAAAAATATAATCAAATGAATTGTGGGCATTAAAACATTTATGCATAAAATAAACAGGGTCAATTTTAATTTCATGATGTTTTTAATTGTTAAAAAGGTAACATTTTACAAAAGGTTCAGTTCATTGATTTTTTCAATTGGCTATGTTTACATGCACAACTTTTGTTTCAATCGGAATTCATTCATTCCGATTGATGAATCCGAGCGTAGTGTTTACATGAATGCTAAATAAAGTGATAGGGTTGATGAGCGCGTTTATATGTCACAAGTTTCAAATCGGAATTGGAGTTTTTGACATGCGCACGCTGCATGAATATACAGAGTTTCCCACTGTTTGCACATACTATTCTCCAACATTGCTATTTTCTTTGTTTTAAACAGCAGACTTGATATTTATCTATTATTGGCCCTAATTAGGAGACAGCGAGCGCATTAAACGTTAGGAAAGAGTCTGGTGGGATGTCCTGCTCCACTTCACAGATAATGAGTGGTAGCCAGGAGAATTTTAGAATGACACAACAGTCATTCATTCATGACACTACATTCAGCAACTACAAGAGCTCAGTGCTCAGTGTCTTACAGTAATATACACCCTCACATCTGGATAGATGGAACTGAGTATAGAGAGAAAGGAAGGTGCCAAAAGACTGGGGGAATTTTGAGAGGAAGAAGGGAGTGAGTTAGTAAAAGTGGAAGGGAAACAGGGAAAAGAGAGTGTTGAAAGACAGAAGGAGAGGGAGGAATTGGGCGAACAAACTGCTGCGTCGTCAGGACGATAAATGGGAGGAAATTATCTAACATCCCCAATCACCCCTCAGTCAAAACTAATGGACGATGTTATTGAGATACAGGGCTATTGAACCCTTTCAACGCTAACACTGTTGTTTATGACCTCTATGCATTATGACAGTATCGTGACAACGACTAAACATAAGCCAAATCACGGGACGTTCCTCTGAAGGTCTCTGATGGACCCGCGGTGAAAAAAACGGACACTAAGGGGGGGTCATGTGTTTGTGTGTGCACGCACGTGTTTGTTGGTACATTAAAGCGCAAACGTGGCTTTGCAAAGCTGTGTGCCGCACCCTCTTCCCAAACACAGGATGCTTCGCTTTGTGTTTACTTCTCCAAACAGAAGGCGCACAAAAAAGGTCCCGCAGCACAGGCGCGGACAGGTCAACCTTTAGACCCAGAACAGATCTGAAACAGCCTGATAAAGTGCTTGCTCTTTTTTCCACTCTCATTCATGGTCCACCCATCCTCATCTGCCTGTCAAAGGTCTGTTTCTTTTTCTCTCTCTCTCTCTCTCCACTCTAACCCTGATCACGAGGCTTTAAACATACAAATGCTTTAATGTCAATGGTCAGAGCTATGGCGCAGCGGTAGCACAACATATGCACGCTGTGGTGCTCCCACAGAGAAGCAGGGTCAGGTCTGGGTCATGTCCTGATCACATTATCCTAGACTTTTATTTCATTATCCTGACAATTAAAAGCAAAAAATCCATAAAAAAATATGCAATGCTGAGATTACGGTAAATTACTGTTTTTAAATGGATAAATCAGTTCATATAAAATATATAATCTACCTTTAAATCACATTAAAATGCTCAAAGGTGGAGAAACATATTTTTTTACGAAACACTATGAAAATGAACATGTTTTTTAATACTGTGAATTGTGCACATAAAAACCTTTATTAATAAAATAAATTGTCTTTAAAGTCATTATGAAATCAAAGTGGACAATTATTTTTTATGGAATATGACAACCAATTTATCCAAGCACATCATTAAAAAAAAAAGTATTTCCCCTTTTAATATTTAATCAAAATAACTTCCTCTCCCCCCTTGCAACGGCATTTCTTCTCTTCTCTTATGACATGTACACCCGTGAGAGGGCAGTCCATCAAATCCCAATGGAAAAATCAAGTACCGCCCTACATTTTATTTCATTTGAGAAGCAATTTCACTCGGATAAGTCACAATAGAGAAGAAAAGACAAACTGCAACTTCCGTTTCATGCCGACTATAATTGTAAAAAAAAAAATTGGTAATACTTTACAATAAAGTTAAATTCATATTAATATTGATGCATAAGGTATATAGTTTTACAGCATTTATTAGTGTAATATTCAGAAGAACAAATACTGTAAAAGTATGCTAACAAATTGAACCGTATCATAAATTGTGTTTATTTTCATCTGTACGTCACCCTGAAGGATGGCCTTGGCCGCTTGAGATCTTCCTCATCGCACGAGCGCTAACCTAACGCCGGCATGGCATAGCGAATGGGAGGTTAACACGGAGTGGCACGCGAGAGAGGCGAGAATAGAGCAGATGACAACATGATCCAGACTGACGCTGGCAGGCCCTTTTATTGCCTCGCCTCCAAACCAAAGTTAAAAATCTTTGAAAACCTAAGAAATTTTGTTGTCTTTTAAATAAAAGAGGCACAAAGCAGCAGCGGGGGGTTATTGTCTGACCCCCGTGGGGGGAGTTGCTGCAACAATTCGTATTCCATCTTTTGATGACTGCGCGAGAGAAAGCCGAAGGAGGGGAGGGGGGAGGGGGCGTGAGAGAGAAAAACACGCACAGACGGAGGAGAGCCTCTCGAGGGCTGCATCAAATTCCTGTGATCATACATAATACTCTTTAAAATGGTGTTTTTCCTTCCTGTTCGTCACGTTCTATTCAGCTGATCAATTGTTTCTCCTTTTGACGGTGCCACCCTCCTTTTTTCAACCCCCCTCCCATTCTAGAGTCCCCTTCCCCTCATCTGTCCTTCTGACATCAGAGAGAGGGAAAGAGAGATAGAGAGAGAGAAAGAGTGACAGCTTCTGTCAGAGGCAAGAGAAACAGTCCTGTCGCATTGATTTATGGAGGCAACACACCACAACTTGTCCAAACTGAAGCCCCCAGTTCATTAATTAGCGAGCTGGGGGACTTTGAAGTAAGCATGTGAAAGTGTGTGTACGGCTGTGTGTGTGTTTTACAACATTCGCCTTCATTTATACACTCTCTCCGGTTACAGAACGAAGCTCTCAGTGGGGAACTTAAGTGAAACTCTGATTGTCTTTCAACTGCCTCTGACCGCACAATAATCGCTTCTTTTGTCCAGAGCATTGCCTTATCCTGCTGTCATTAGAGCAGCCAGAAACACAGCTGGTGATACGGCCTTAAAATGAAGGAAGAGAGAGAGAGAAAGAGGTAGAACCCTTCAGATATACTACAACTGTGCTGTGCCGTATTTCTGTCAACGGAGAAACCTCATGTGCTCTTCAATCGGTTAATATAGTATATTTATATAAATATACACAGACAACTTATAAACGGATCTATGGATCTCTGCAGAATCACAATGACTATTGAGATTCTCCAAAAAGTTTTGTTTATTAAATATTTTGGCAAATAAGTACTTTCAGATTGATTTAAGGAAAGGAAGATTAGGAAGAGCGGTGTCGCCATCTTGGAAGAGAGCTAACCGCGTCCGCAGCGTTATCTTTTACGGTAACAAAATTGCCAAATAAGCATGGAAAACTACAGAGAACAAATACTGGGCCAACTTTAACAACGCGTTTTTTTTTTTTTTGTCCTCGGACACTGAACGTGGAATATGAAGCCTTCACAATAACAGCCAATCAAAAAACACTACCATTCAAATTTTTTAGGCCAATTAAATTTAAAAAAAGAGAAAAGAAATTAATAAATGTTTTCGCCAAGAGTGATAGTAAAGACTTCTTCATTTCAAATAAATGCTGTTCTTTTGAACTGTTCTATTAAAAAATTAAGCAGCACAACTGTTTCAACACTAATAAGAAATGAGCACCAAATCAGCAAATCAGGATGGAGGATCATGTGACACTGAAGGATCATGTGACACTAAAGACTGGAGTAATGGCTGCTGAAAATTCAGCTCAGCCATCACAGGGATAAATTACTTCAAAATATATTAAAATAGAAAACAGCTATTTTAAATTTTAATCACAGTATTACTGTTTTTATTCATTTATTTTTTATTGTGTATATTTTAGATATAGAGCATTATTTTGGACCAATGAGATTATAATGCAGGGGCGACGTCACACAAATAGATCAATGTTTTATCTTGGGACTGGTTAGAACAAGAACTCAAATTAATGAATTATTAAAGAAGATTTTAGTGCTTATTGCATTATAGCGTTGCGGTTGGTTAGGACGCGGAGCAGAAATACAAGAGCAGGACAGGGTTCTTCCCATTGTCAACTCAACTCAAAAATAAGATGACACCAAGGCACTGGAATGATGTTGTACTTGTGTTGGTGGGAAACAGCTGCTTGATGCACTGGGGGCAGGTAATGAACACCAGGGCTGAGTGTGTGTGTGTGTGTGTGTGTGTGTGTGTGTGTGTGTGTGTGTGAAGTAATGCAGTCAGCATACCTCTTTACTCTGCTGTTTGCTGCCATGCTGCTGCTGGATGAGCTGAAGGTGGAGTTGTTCTTGCTGTTTCTTGTAGAACTCCTGGAGTTGCTGCTGCAAAATCACAGAGTCATAAATTAAAGACGCCTCTTCTGTATTTCTGCTGTGTTTTATTTATTTTCTCCTGAAGACCAAGTATTATGTTACAAACGAGATTGTTTCCTCTACTATGATCCTAAGAATTAAAAGAGTAATGTACTGTAAAATATCTAAAATCTTCAACATTAACATATGTGTGGCATAATACTATTTTTTGTCATTTCTAAATCACATTGAATAGCAATGAAAGGGAATAAGGAAGAAGTTTTGCGCTGTGAACATTTGCGAGATTGTCTACACATTCCTCTTGGTTCAAAACCACATAAAAAAATCCTGTTCTTCATGATATACGACCTTTACATTTCACAACTTTTTTAAAAGTCAAATTTACAGAAAATCAGGAAGAACTAACCTACAGTATGTGTGGAATTCATCGAGTCACATGTCACAGATTTACCAAACTGTGTTTATTGCTTCACTATTACATGTTTGACTAATCCTCTGGGTTTGTCACATAGACTGAGCAACAGTTCAGCCAGTTGAAAAGGAGGAATTACTGTATGTTTGATACATTAAAAGAGAAAGGAACTAATTTGTAGGGCAATTAGGAATTTATTAGTTGTTAATTGCTGTTGCCATTTTACAATATATTATATACTATTATAATAGATTATGACTATAATACATTATATCTTAATATATTATATTCCAAATTGTTTATTCAGATTATTTATTGAACTCCGCTTCACATCGTGACGCAAGGATCCTCATGGCTTATTATTTAATTAGAATTCTTGTAATGTCATAGTGTTCGTTTAAACATGAGTAATATTTGAGACATTCAAACGGAAGGAATATATCCGGTATAAAAGAACGAGGGCAAGTACCTGCTGTAACATCAGTGCTTGTTGTTGTTGCAGTAACAGCTGGAGCTGCTGGGGGCTCAGAACTTGGTGTTGGAGGATTTGCTGCATCTGCTGAGGAGTTATGACCTGTGGTGTCATCATAGCAACAGAAACTGGGACCTACACAAACACAGAAAGAGGACGGACATATGAATACAATGGCAATTGGATAATCACATAAAACTTACTCACAATACATACACTAAAGATAAGGTGTCAAATGTCTTATCAGTAGCTTGCCACCAGATGAATGTGCTAGGAGATCAAGATATGTTTCTCAAAAAAAACGCCTGAAGAGCTTTCAGAACCAGTGATATGAGAAGCCAAAGCTGCTGACTGATGGGAGACTGACAGATACAAAGAGAAAACCCTAACACACACACACAGCGTCCCCCATCATCAAACGTCCCACTCCAGAGACAAGGCCACTGGCCATTATTCTGGAGTGCTGTCCATGTTTTGCCTGTGACTGTTTGAATACGTTTTGTATTTTCATTTTTTTTTCATGATTGTTTTCCCCCCTCTTCATCAGCGTGAAGCTTCTTGTCCCTGCGATACTTCACTAAAATGGGTCACAACTCTCACGGTGTACCGTTTTGTTGTGTACGTAAACTTAAAATCGCTGAATATCAATTAACACGAATGGAATTGTGTCAATGCAGGATGTGTTGTCGACTGTGTTCTTTGTTAGTTCGGAAGTAGAGAAAAAAAAAGTCCCTCTCTAAAAAATATATCAAAACAACACATTTAAGGGCACACAAACAAGCCTAAGTGGAATAAAAAAGGGTACACATATTATGGGCGTAAAAGAAAATGGTGTGTGATGACATTGAGAGGGTCCTCGTGCTGTTGACAGGGGTCTTTAATTAGAGAAGAGGCTGTGTGAATACAGTACACGCGTGTCTCTCAGTGTCAGCCTTTCTCTGATACACCGTGCCATTAAAATCTCCTTTGTGACATTGGGTGACAAACCAAGTCAGTGCTGAACTTGATAGCGGCGGGCATTTGCAACTGTTAACACATATCCCCAGCGTGTTTTAGCAAGCGTGTGCGAGATCGCAGATGCATGTCTCACATCTGCTCCTGATTGGCCAGACATTAGGGCGACAGTCTTCCTTCACCAAGGTTACCCCAATTGCATCTGTGATTCAGAACCGCTGACACGCGTTTGAATTTGTCACGTCTTGATGAATGTAAATGAGTGTGTAAGGGGAGGGGCTAACTGTCACATTGCCTCCGCCTATGTCAAACTAATCTAAATATAACAACAAAAAACAAAACACCTTGAAGGAACTTCTTAAACACATGCAATGTCACACAGACGGTGTTGAACTTGTTATAAACTCATCACCAAAATGGATATGTGGTGCTTGGAATCAAAGTTGAACACACAGGCAGGCGCCGCAACACACGGCTGGTACGTCTTAATATGCGGCCCATTTTTCACTTGGCTTAGCGCACCATTTGCATAGGCTGCACCCCTTGATTTCTTCATTTCACAGTCATTATGCCCTCATGTCCTTATTTCTCAGCGCCACTAATTTTGATGAACTATTCTGAAGGTCAGAGAGGCAGACGGGCGGGTGGGGAGACAATTCGAGCTAAAACACCAAGACAACACCAGATGTACATTTGTACATTTATACTTGACTATGAAATCCTTACCAATTTATAATTGCCAATTTGGATGTTTCATACTTTTTTTATTTGATCAGACTTAAATTTTCAACAGAAAATATGAACAAACATTTACACATTACATTTTTTTCTTGTAAAATTTTCATAAATGTTTAATTTTTGGGTAACACTTTACAATAAGGTTTTAGTTAATATGAACTAACAATGAACAACACTTCTACAGCATTTATTAATCTTAGCTAATGTTAATTTCAGCATTTACAAATAAATTAACTAATGTTAACAAATACAACTTTTGATTTGAATAATGCACTTTGAACTAACATGAACAGCTGTATTTTTATTAACTAACATTAACAAAGATTAATAAATACTGTATCAAATGTATTGCTTATTGTTGGTTCATGTAAGTTAATAAATTAACTAATGTTAACGAATGATACCTTATTGTAAAGTGTTACCAATTTAAGTTTTTATATTTTTTTGTGAAGGGTGGAACTGTTCTCAGTCGAAACCAATCAAAATTTTTAAATAAATTTACTTTTCAGTTCCAACAACCAAATAAATCCTTTTAAACATCTGATGTAAAATGTAAACGCTTTGTAAAAAACTAACAACTAAACATTTACTAACTTCTCAGGACACGAAAAATTACAATGCCAGCCTGCATGTTCCAATTAAACCCTTTATATCCACACCTTACAGACAGACTGACACCAGCTTCACACCCTCATTTACTGCATGAACGTGTGTGTGTGTGTCCACTTCTACCAAACCTCAGCTCTAGCGAAAGGCTATTACAGCTCACATTTTACTGCCCATTACCACTGAGGTCATTAGTGGAGAGAGGGATGGGCCTCCTCTTAACCTATTGATCATTGTAACTACTAGCATTTAATCCGCTGGTGAATGAGCTGGAATCTCTTTAAGACAGGCCTGCCGCAGAAGAGAAGCACTTCAGCTGAAAAATATCATCCTGGCCACTATATCAGCAGCACTTAAGAGGAGTGAGGGATACCACTGCTTACTGCTCAGAGCTGTTCGCTCTTCTCCTCTGGCCATAATTGTGGAAGTGTGCGGAATGAAATTATTATTATGAATTGCGGTAAATGGCCACATCGCTTGATAAGAGGTGAGGAAAGAACAAATACATATTTCAAGTCTCATAATGAAAGCGCTATGAGATAAAGCATATATCTGGTTAAACGAGATATGAATTTTATGAACGCATATTTCAGCTGTCATGTGGACAGTTTTAAAGAGCACAAAACTTGTTTGCCGAGAAAGAGAGAGAAAGAATTGTTAGGAGAAAAGAAAAGTGAGCATGCTTAAGAAAGCTGACGGTTATGAATTTCACTAGAAAGAGGTATAGGTACGCCAGGTGTGAGTGTAGCACATTAACACAGAAAGTGAAACATACTCAAACAGCTGCTATGTGACTGTAGGCAATGTGCTAGCGCAGGCCTGCTGTCCACAGGCCCTACCCAAACTACACACACATACTGTACACTGACATTCACGCTGTACACTCAACATTCACATGCCAACACATGCAAACATCTGCAATGTGCAAAAATTAATAGTAAGTGAACCTGATACTTAGGCCAAGTTGTACAAGTGATACTTAGATTATTAGGCCTTAGTTCAATTAAGACATTCAGGTATAAAGGTGCCTTAGAAAAAAAGAAAAAAAAAACCTTACTGGTGTGAATCTTGAGACAAAACAATGGCACTGGCATATTTTAAGATATGTCAGTGCAAGTTGCTTTCAGTTAAAACCGCTCAAACATGCATTTGAGTCTGGAACTAGGTTTAAGCCTAGTCTGTGAAAGCGTCCACTAATGTTTTAAAATGTAAAAAATCTAAAGTAAAAAAAGATAAAGTAAAAGATGTTAACAAAAAACAAAAAGCTAAAGTAGGTAAATACAACAAAAAGAAAATGTAAAAAAAAAAAAAAAAGTAACAAAAAGACCAATATTTAAAATAAATAAAATAAATAATACTGAAAAATAAAAAAAAAATGCAATATATTATATTAATCACTTTGCCTCTTCAATCAAATATAAAGTGCAAACATTTGTGGGCATTAAAATGAATGATATTACATTTATTATTATTTTTTAACTTGAAGGTGTTGAATCGCAAGGGATACAACAAAAAAAATTATGCCAGCTGGGAGATGGAACGTATTGGACGCAGCGGGGGATCCAGCTCATTTAAGCCTGGCGCTCAAATCCACCGTCCAGTTCATCTTCAGTCCATGACTATGAACAGGAAACGCCATCCAAAAATACGGCTCTAATGAGGAAACATCTGACACACATCTGACGAACCTCAGAAACACTGATACTGACTTAATGAAGAATGCATTCTTCCTGAGAGAGCAAAATGTCATGCACGGAGAGAGAGAGAGAGAGAGAGAGAGAGAGAGAGAGAGAGGGAAAGAGAGATAGGCAATTAAGATGAAGAGCGAAGGGGGGCAACTTCAATCAGAGCGTCTCGTACATTGAACTGGCCGCACGGAAACAGGTTGCAAAGAAAGAAAGAAAGAAAGTGGGCAAAAAAAAAAGAATCAAATTTTAATGCCAGCTCCCCGGTGTCATCTTGTTTTGTCAGGACATCAAATAGAATTGAGAAGTACAAAATAACAAGCCCTTGAGAAATCAGAGGAGGTTTGGTCTGTTTGAAGCCTCTTGGTTTACCTTGTCCAGAGATATAGGGAATAGCACTGTCCGTACGCTCATTTGGCATGGAGTGCCGTGGAAAAAAAGGATTTCATACTACGTGCGAGCTTTAATTATTCATTTGAATGCACAATTTTCATTTCTGGAAATTTAGTTTTGCTCAATTTTTTTTTAAGATCTAAAACAAATAATTTAACAAGTAAAAAAAAAAAGGAGAATCTGCTTAGAGTAAAAAAAAAAAAAAAAAGTTTAACATGAAATTGGCATTCCTAAAGTATTAAATGGAGATATTCTTGTCTAATATTATGAAAACATGTACTATTATTATTGTTATGAAACAAACAATATCTAGGGCTGAAGCAAATATATATTTCATCTCCCCCAGCCGCTTCTGAATAGCGAATAATTCCATTCCCTCTTTCTCGCTCTGGCTCTCGCGCAGCCCGTTTACAGTTCACATAAACAGGATAATCATAGTCACATTTTCTGCCCATTTACCGAACAGATTCTGCGGGGGGAAAGCGGTCCATTCAAGGCAACTGTAAAAACAAAAATCCAGATTGCGCTTTAATTAACTTCTAAACCACAAACAAACAATTTCTCAGCAGAGCTGGCCAGGTCTGCCGTAAAACAAACAAGCAGGGGCGAAGGAGAGCATGAGGTTCAACTTTGCCTTTCCCACACTAACCCCACTGCAGGTGGGTGTCCCGAAGGGGTGGGTGGACCATCAGCCCCGGGACTCAGGGGATACTTACTTAATCTTGCACACAAACTGAAGGTGGGTGCAGTACGGATGTGGCACAGGCATGTGTCTTGTCTTGATGTGTTGTCTGGGATTCGAGCACAAAAAAAATAATACAATCACACAAACTAACACAGATTTAACTGCTTTTTTTTTTTTTTACTGATTTTTCTCATCTTTCTGCATTTTAGGATGCAAAAACTTGAATGAAAACCTGCATATTGAATTCATATATTTATATTTTCATATTGAATATCCTGACCCTTAGCATCCACTGCCTTCATGGAAGTGTCTACTTATGCGCTCAGAAATTACGATGTGCTGTGCGCTCAAGTGATTGCGGTCAATTAAATGCACGCTTTGGCCAAATTCAGTTATTTCTCCAGTTTTCACTTCCCAACAAAGACAGCTTTGTAGTTCTAGTACCACTAAATAAAGAGCAAAGAATGGGCATTAAATATACTGTATAATCTATTTATTTACATTTAGCAGACACGTTTATCCAATTCAACTTACAAATGAGGAACATCACAAGCAATTTATCGAAGAAAAAAAAAATCAAATGTATTATTATAATTAATTTAATATTTATTCTTATGCTGCCACAAATAATCATGGGACTAATTTCTGTTTAATTAAATACTAGACTAAATTAGTAATATTTTTCTTTGCAAGCCATTCTAACCATTCTTCAAAAGCGGTTTACAACATGTTTTACAATTACAGTTTATAATCAAATCCACTTTTCTACCACCATGATTGTTTAACTAACACGCTCCCCAAAAAAAAAAAAAAAAAAAAAACAGGGCTCAAAGAGCTTCCCACTGGTAAATGTGACATTGTGGTGGAGATCTTGTAAAAGTAACCTTACATGACTGGCAGCAATCATCATTTCTATCAACCTCAACAAAAACTCTCCTCACACACTAAAACAAGACACAAAGCAAAACCGCTGAACGTCTCCCGCTCAACTCAGTCTGACATGTGCCACTAAAAACAATGGTGTCGACAAACTGCCTTCGACCACTTTACACCTTTCCAGTACACCCTAACGCCCTTTCCTCTCTCTCTCTCTCGCTCTACTCATCCCACTGATATGATTTATGGTTTACCAGCTCAGCGAGGTTACGCAACGTCGCGCATGCCTTCAGATGTGTTATTGGAGTCGGTGGAGATTTAATTAAGATCACAGTCGCACAAATCCCCCTCAAATTGAGAATTTACTCGAGACAATGGTCGTCACATCCTCGCACGGGAGAGGTCTCATTCTGCACAACGCCAAACGACAACACCGCTAATCCGTGTTTCCATGACATCACATGAAGGTTTCGGTAAATTGGGATTTGTGTTTTGATCGGCCACGTTGTGATGTTCCTCGTCAGGGTTGATTAATATTGAGTGGAAGATACCGCTGGCATGTTGCAAGAGCTAATACGCACAAAGATGACAACTGAGTTTATATTTGTTGTAATTTGTGAAATAAAATCAAAACTTTTACAAAAATTGTGCCAAAACTTTCTACCGAAGTGTAATCTCTAAATCTCTGCTCTGCCCTAAAATTAGTTTAGAAAGTAAAAAGTTGCAGATGTGTGAGTCGAGGAAGGAGCCGCAACCACCTTCTTTTTTTTTTTTTGCTGTATATCATAAAATTGTCTTTCAGAGCAATTTGTCACTATGCTGCTCTTTCCTGAGAGAATGCTCACCTGGTGTGCTTTCTGGAAACAGAGTATGAGAAAAGGAAGAACAAATGCATCTTTAGAAAAAAAAAGAAAAAAAAAGAAAAAACTTACGTTTTTTCCTCTGGGAGAATGAAGGAAAAAAGACAACAGAAAAGAACAGCTGGCAATGCCATGTGTCATTCACGATTCTTACCACATAATGTAGAGCAAGACGTCTGTGAAAGAGGTCAGCCACATGAACGACTGACCAGATAACCCCCCCACCCAACTCTTTTTTTTCCTTTCTTATGGGAAAATATCTATTTAACACACACAGTTTGCTTGTTCTCCAGTCTCACGTAAACACACGTGAATATTCTCTCACACACCAACATTGTCGTGGCCGCTAATACGTGTCGAGCGGTAGGAATGACAGGTGTTGGCAGGCTCACGGCCTGTCAGGGCACAACATAAATGCGGTTCGGCCCCAGCCAGAGCGGACCCTAATGCACTACTAATGAACAATAAATCAAGTCTGATTACAAACTGTCAGCCCAATCAGCTCTCACGCTTTCTAAACGAAGGGGCCCGGTGGTCACAGCTGTGTGGCGTTACCCTCGCGAGGCTCCCTGTTTAGCCTTCACTTTCCACACGTCCAGTCGTTCCCTCTCTTGGTCCTCTCCTGCCATCCTGGAACTGAAGCCCCCCCCCCCCCCCCCCCCCTGACCTCGAGTCCCAAACTTCACAACCAATACATTCTGAATAATGATGACCACCACAAACTTTTGTCCTAACTATTGCATCTCAGCATTCAAATCATTTGCTTTAATAACATTTAAATGCATCAATAAAATATAAAACTATTATTTTACAACTTAAATATCTTTAAAACAAGCAATCGAAGAAAATAACTGCCTCCAAAACTAGTAAAGGAGAGTGTCAAAACTTTGCCTTGGTTTCAATGATCACACCACTGGCATGTGCACGCACACACACACACACACACACACACACGAGGGCCCACGATACAAGTGTCAAATCGTGAAGGGGAACACCCCCCACCCCACCACACACACCAGCAAGCACTTCTAACAAGAATGCAACACAGAACTAAACAATCTTACAACACAGAACTAAACAATAAACACACTTAAAATATAATCAAATCCGAGATTGAATGGCGTGTGCAATCTAAAAACCTTTTTACAACTGAAAAAAGCTGCATAAGTTTCTACATAACTATAAAAGTGTTCAAATACAAACATATATGAACAGCACAGAATGACATTTAACAAAAGCCTCGTAAAAATCCTGGGTTTGTAAACTGCAAGTGAAAGGAGAAGCTTCAAACATCCACTTGTAATCGCATCACAGTGTTTACACGTCTCCTAACCAACCAGCATGATAGAAACTAATACAAACAGCATGCAGAGAAAACAGCGTCTTTCCCCTGGACGCAATGCATTGTAAAACTTTTCTACGGCAACAGAAACAGCTCTTTCACTGAAAAATTACAGAATCAATCATATTGACAAACCTGACAAACTCCATTTGGCTGGCAGGGTAAACAGAATGAAGCTGGGCCGTTTGGAGGATCGCGGAAGATGAGAAGACACGAGTCGCGGAGCGGAGAGCGAGCGAGAGGGAGAGAGAGAGAGCGAGCGAGCGAGAGAGAGAGAGAGAGACAGAGGCGTTTACAGTGAGCGTGTGCGTGTGCTGCCGCGTCTCGAGCCTTTTTCCCGGGGATATGGACAGATTGCACGCGCAAGGTTGCTCCCTAGCTGACAAGATACAAAACTATCCAATCAACCACGCCCTTTCTCCACCAATCACAAGCAGCCCTCTAAACATAATCAATTCAAATGGGGACACAAGCAGCGGCAGGGGCCGCCGCAGGCCGTGTGTGTGTGTGTGTGTGTGTGTTTGGAGGAGGAGGGGGCAGGTGAAGCAATGCTTTTGTGTGGGACCCTATTAAAATAAGAGAGAGAGAGAGAGAGAGAGAGAGAGAGAGAGAGAGAGAGAGAGAGAGAGAGAGAGAGAGAGAGAGAGAGAGAGAACAAAAAGAACCAAAACAAAACAAAAAGAAAAAAGCAGCACAGTTGATGGCTGTTAACCCTTTGACCCTAGTAAAGGTTTTGTCCGTGCTGGTGAAACAATGGAAGAATGAAGAAAAGAGACCCCTTAATTAAACAACAGATAAGCAAACACTATCTGACACAGAGAGAGAGAGAGAGAGAGAGAGAGAGAGAGAGAGAGAGAGAGAGAGAGAGAGAGAGAGAGAGAGAGAGAGAGAGAGAGAGAGAGAGAGAGAGAGAGAGAGAGAGAGCATCTGCAAGTTGTTGTTGTTCTTATAAAGTGGAATTGTTTATAGTAACAGCTCTTCATTTTAATAAGAAAAAAGGGAGGATTTTGTGTTTTCTTTGATATTATAAATATATAAATGACAGTTATTTAAAAATGTAAAATTGTTTTTTACATAATCATTTTTATATCAAATTTTCAGATAAATCTAAAAATTTTCAGATACTTTAAAGTGTGCATTCTGATCTATTTGATCAGTCAAACTTTACATATTGAAAAGGCTGCTGTTTCAATTCACAGACTGACTGTGTTTAGGTTCAATTCACAGACCAACTCCTTCCAAATCCACTAATTTCCACAGCATAAAATAACACACCGCGGCCCCACTTCTGCTGCGAACGGTTAGAACATAAGTGCTCAGAGCTAGCAAGTGATTAAAACATCACCACCTTCTCACTTTTTTATTATTAAAAAAGAGGGGGAAAACACAGAAAAGTTGCTTCGCCCTCTACTGGTAAATTTTATATTACACACTCAAAACCCAAGGCTAAACTTCCCTCTTTAAACTTAACTTCCCTGCCTTTGTCAATAGGTTTTTTTATTAGAATATAAGCTTTTTTTTTTTAAACTCCTGCATGTAATATTATATATATGTATATATATTTAGGCAAGATAATAGTACTTTTTATATTTTGCATTATGTTAATAATACATAAATGTATGAAAGATTATAATAATTTGAAAATCAAAATGAAACAGTAAAGACATTACAATTGCAATATAAAAAACAAGTGCAAAAATAAATAAAAATAAACAACATTATATATATATATATATATATATATATATATATATATATATATATATATATATATTTATTTATTATATATATATATATTTTAAATTTTATATATATATATATATATATATATATATATATATATATATATATATATATATATATACATACACATACATGCATAATTTATGTTGAATGGGTCCAAAAAACGTTGTAGTGTCAGTTTGTGGGACTGTAAACAACAGTTTCTGTAGTCCATAAGAGACTGACTAGTAATTACTGACCTAAAGAAATGAAGAGTTAAAAGTCTATACATGATACAATGAAATAATTCATTGTTTCTCTGACAAACACTCTCAGAAGTGGGCACATAAACACAATTATGAAAAAAAAACAAAAGCACCCACACGCTCAAGCAAGGGCAAAAAGGCAAGCAGCCGTGCAAGTATACGCACACATAACGCATGCAGCCGCTCATATGAACACGCACACACACACACTTGGCCGTACCCCCTCTCCCATGCCGTTTCCCCTGGGCAGAAAGTCGGCATATTCTCAATAAAACACCTTCTTAGCAGTAATAGGCCACTGTTCTCATTTCACTGCTCCCAAAGGGCTCATGATAAATTTAGCAGACATACAGTTCAAGCCTCCTCCTCTTGTCTCTCTCTCGCTCTCTCTCCATCTATCTGTGCTGTGTTCAGGCCTGTACGCCATAATTACCCATACTCTTTCTATCCAAGCCGTCTAATAGATCTTGCTGTTTATTCACTCCATCACTTTGTGAGTCACAGAACCAACACTATTCATTTATGTCTTGTTACAGATAATTGGAAAGCACAGGTTGACTCCTTTGCAAGACTGACACACAAACAATAACGCGCTCCATCTCAGATCAGCTCTACGGTTCCCAGTATGACTGTCAGGGTGACAATGGGCCGGGGGGGGCTGATCCCAGATAAGTGTTTGCTGGTAACCTGCTTGAGTTTAGCATTTGAACCGCACAGTCATTCGAATCCTCTAGTGAAGAGTCATCACAAAACCACTACAGATGTGACGGGTTCTAGTACTACTATGACGAGATATCTTTGTTTAAAGACCGTTCTTAGACCTTTGTACAGGTCTAAATAAACTCATTAGTAACGCTGTCCTGTGACTAAACGTAATCTGTTGTTTACAGGTTTTAGCATTAAGTTAACAGGTGTGATGTTAACAGAAAACAGCTGGTGCTGTAGGCAACAACCTTCGTTTTGAAGGACCAACGCACACACGCACACATCTTGAATGTCACTTCTATTAATGAATGAGCAGAGACCAAACAGTCATCTCTGACCTCTGACTATCATGACAGCAGCAGTTTCAGTACAGTATGTGTGCGGTGTTGATATTTGGCACAGGTAATGAGGAACAGACAATCACTACAGAAGCCACAAACTCTGAAATGATTAAATGTGCATTTAGCAATTTGCACTATGACAAAAGCTGCTTAATTTATTTTATGTAACCCTTATTTAACCAGGGAAATCCTTTGAGAACAAGTCTCTTTTACTAAGGAGCCCTGGCCAAGAAGGCCGCAATAAAAGTTCCACATAAAATACAAAATATAATAAATACAATAAACATACAAGACATAATACATTAACAATACAATGAATCAGCCACACTTAAAAAATTCAATGTAACAAATTACAATACAATAGACTTATCCTAATTTGGGAAGCAGGGACAGGTGCCCGTTGTGCATGCTTCCCGATACTTTACTAGCCTCTTATATCGAGCAGATCCTGTTTTGCTAATCCTGTGCTGATCCGTTAGCGAAAAGTGTTCCACCACGGTCTGTGCTTCGCTGCGGCTTTGACTTCAGTCAAAACATGAGCTTTTGTTGGTGATGTTCGACATAAATGAAGTGGGTGGGGGAATGTTGTTTTCTTTATGTTCTATTGTGATTGATTCAGAGCGTGTCCTTTTTTTGAGTCAGACACTATTTTTGGAGGCGTCATCAAAACATTTCGATCAGAGGAAAGAGAAACAAAATCTTAAGAAACAAACTACCATATTTGAAAAGTGTAAAAAATAAAATAAAATCACTACCTACTGTAAAAAAATCTTTTCATTTAATTTATGTAGTTTTTTTTTTTGCATTTAAAAAAAAATCTATCAAATAAATATTGAAATATGGGTTGCACTTTATTTTACAGTACGCACACTTACGCGTACTTACAGTCTATTTTCCTAAGAAAGTACTGGTTAATTTAAGGTAACTACATGAGCTAAGGTTAGGTTTAGGTTAGGGCTAGTTTTTACCCAGTAATTGTAATAACTATAACATGTACATAGTATGTACATTAGGAACTGGACTGTAAAATAAAGTGCTACTGAAATATGTATATTTATACCACAAACAGGGGTTGGACAATGAAACTAGTATTGGAGGTTTCACGCCTATATATGCGTGGCCTGGTGGCGAATCTTCACTGATTTTACATTCCATCAGTAAGAGCAGAGTGTGAAGGTTGAATTAGCAGAGCAGATGTCCATAAAATATTGCAATCCACACAACATAATGGGAGACATATCAGAGTTCAAAAGAGGAAAAACTGTTGGTGCGCAGACGCTGGCTCATCTGTGACCAGGACAGCGAGTCTTTGTGGTGCATCGAAAGCGATAATATCCACCAGGGTAACCTCAGCATACCAACATGTAGGACGAACCACATCCAACAGGAGTAACTGTCGACGCAAGAGGAAGCTGTCTGAAAGAGATGTCCAGGTACTAACCTGGATTGTATATACATAAAAAAAAAAAATAATAATAAAAAACTGCTCGTTGGGAGCTCCACAAAGTCAATATTCATGGTCAGGCTGCTATTGCCAAACATTTGTCACTCTTGCCAATGCCAGATGTTGGTGTCAATGGTCCCAACAGTGCAAATCTTGGACTGTGGAAATGTGAAATGTATTGTTCTCTGATGAGTTCACCTTTACTGTCTTTCCCACATCCCTGGGAGTTACGGTGTGGAGAAGCTCCAAAGAGGCTTAACACCCGACTGTTGCTGCCCAGAGTGAAGCATGGCGGTGGATCAGTGATGGTTTGGTCTGTAATATCAAGGCTTTACCAACTGTGCTTGATAGGCGCGTCACTACCAAACCATTCCGGAGGACTAATGTTTCAAACATTGTACCCTGAAGGGGGTGCCATGTATCAGCATGATAATGCATCAATACACACATGGATCTATCTATCCATCTATCGATCCATCTATCTATCTATCCATCTATCATCCATCCATCCATCCATCTATATGTGTGTGTGTCTATATATATATATATATATATATATATATATATATATATATATATATATATATATATATATATATATATATATATATATATATATATATATATATATATATATAAATAAATAAAATAAAATAAAATAAAATAAAATATTTTAAAATGTAATTTATTCCTGTGATCATTCCAATATGCCGATTTGGTGCTCAAAAAACATTTATTATTATTATTATTATTATTATCATCATTAATGTTTAAAACAGTCTGGCTGCTTAATAACTTTGTGGAAATCGTAATACACATTTTTTTATTTTTTTTTGTAACTGCGGAATAAAAGTATTAACACTATTTTAAGGTGACGTAGTTACACGTAACTACATGTACTTACTATAGTAGTAACAGTAAATGATGCATAATTACAAGTAACTAAGCCTAAACCAAATCCTAATCCTAACTCTTATAGTAAGTACATGTAGTTAATGAATGTTACTCAGTACTTATTTGAGTAAATACAATGTTACTACATCACCTTAAAATAAAGTGTAACCAAAAAACTACAATAAGGTAGTTAACTAATAAAATATTGAAAAAATGTAGATAATTTAAATAAATACTATTTACACATAATATATTAAAATAAATGTAATAATAAATGTAGTAATATTTTAATCTTAAATGATGTATCACAAATAAAATAAAATATTAAGGCAAGGAATCTGTTTTAATATATTCATTATATATTCTGGCATCCTCTGAGATTCAAAGAAAAAATGTCCTGACATGCTAAAGGAGTGTCAGCCAAATGCAAGCGAACATCTAGTGAACATCTTTGCTTCGCCAAACTCAGTCGACCTTTCCAAACAAAGCAGCACAAGGCCACAGCAAGGTATTTTAACATCTGTAATAAATATAAACCAACACCATATGCGTTTTGTCTACTCTAAATGACAATATTAATACTTAAGAAAAAAATAAGAAAAAGAGAGCGAGCGAGAAAGAGCTCAACTAAAAGCAGTTAAACATACACGCGCTGATCACAGTAGCCCATATTCCTCTGTCCCAAGCATCTCATGCTAACCACTGACAACCGTCAGTTCTCCAGTAAACCCACAGGCCGTCAGATGTGGCTTCACACAACAGACTTCCCAATGCTTCTCATATTGCTGTTTGTGTTTTGGAGTCTCAAATACGGCCTAATTACATCTATCCATAAACTCCCCGCAGGACGAATGAATCAGTCATAGAAACACGGACCACACATCTGCATAACGTGGCGGAAAACGGACGAAAAGATGGAAAGATCTGAGGGATGAGGGGAGACGGGGAGGAGACAAGAAGAATGGGGTGGCGGGCGGCTCGGGGGAAGAAAAGAAACATGACTGAAGTGAAAAGGTCTCTAAAATGGCACTGTTGCTTTAATGGTTGGCGCTCGGAGTTGATGCGACAGCAATCTGATGGTTGGACGTTACTCACTGGCTGAGCCAGACGGTCTGGAAAAAAGCGTGATGACCTCATCGTGACAGCATCATCCAAACCTGTTTCTCATCTACACATTACACATAATGCATTCTTACAATATGACTAGAAAAAACAAACGGCTGAAGAGAACAGGAATGATACGTGGCTACAGCCACAGATGGAGGAATGAGAAATACGCAGACGGTTCCCTCTGAGGTCCTTCAGAGTGAAAAAAAAAGCGGCAAAACGATTATGACGATAAAGACGATTCTGTCATTTACTAATCCTCATGCTGCCAAAACCATTTGACTTTCTTTTTTCTGTGAGACACAAAAAGTGACTTTTTGGAGAATATCTTAGCTGTTCTGTGCTGTTGTCTTTATTAGCTATTGAAGATGATTCTAGTATTCATCCTGTTGTACATACAGATGGGTTGAGTGGTGTGAAAAGAACTCACTTATTATAAATGGAAAGACAACAAAAGAAATGATTTTTGGACTTCCAGCCAATACACTCACCTAAAGGATTATTAGGAACACCATACTAATACTTTCGCCTTCAGAACTGCCTTAATTCTACGTGGCATTGATTCAACAAGGTGCTGAAAGCATTCTTTAGAAATGTTGGCCCATATTGATAGGATAGCATCTTGCAGTTGATGGAGATTTGTGGGATGCACATCCAGGGCACGAAGCTCCCGTTCCACCACATCCCAAAGATGCTCTATTGGGTTGAGATCTGGTGACTGTGGGGGCCATTTAAGTACAGTGAACTCATTGTCATGTTCAAGAAACCAATTTGAAATGATTCGAGCTTTGTGACATGGTGCATTATCCTGCTGGAAGTAGCCATCAGAGGATGGGTACATGGTGGCCATAAAGGGATGGACACGGTCAGAAACAATGCTCAGGTAGGCCGTGGCATTTAAACGATGCACAATTGGCACTAAGGGGCCTAAAGTGTGCCAAGAAAACGTCCCCCACACCATTACACCACCACCACCAGCCTGCACAGTGGTAACAAGGTATGATGGATCCATGTTCTCATTCTGCTTACGCCAAATTCTGACTCTACCATCTGAATGTCTCAACAGAAATCGAGACTCATCAGACCAGGCAACATTTTTCCAGTCTTCAACTGTCCAATTTTGGTGAGCTCTTGCAAATTGTAGCCTCTTTTTCCTATTTGTAGTGGAGATGAGTGGTACCCGGTGGGGTCTTCTGCTGTTGTTGCCCATCCGCCTCAAGGTTGTGCGTGTTGTGGCTTCACAAATGCTTTGCTGCATACCTCGGTTGTAACGAGTGGTTATTTCAGTCAAAGTTGCTCTTCTATCAGCTTGAATCAGTCGGCCCATTCTCCTCTGACCTCTAGCATCAACAAGGCATTTTCGCCCACAGGACTGCCGCATACTGGATGTTTTTCCCTTTTCACACAATTCTTTGTAAACCCTAGAAATGGTTGTGCGTGAAAATCCCGGTAACTGAGCAGATTGTGAAATACTCAGACCGGCCCGTCTGGCACCAACAACCATGCCACGCTCAAAATTGCTTAGATCACCTTTCTTTCCCATTCTGACATTCAGTTTGGAGTTCAGGAGATTCTTGACCAGGACCACACCCCTAAATGCATTGAAGCAACTCCCATGTGATTGGTTGATTAGATAATTGCATTATTGAGAAATTGAACAGGTGTACCTAATAATCCTTTAGGTGAGTGTATATCCAACACCAGTGACTGTAAATAACATTCAGATTGAAAAAGTGTCATCTTATAAATAATTGGGTGTCTATGTGGATGCTGCTTTATTATGATGCATTATATTGATAAAAAGTGATAGTAAGGTCATTTATAATGCTAGAAATGATTTCTGTTTCAAATTAAAGCTGTTCTTCTGATCTTAATTCAACAAAGAATATTAAGTGAATATTAAGAATATAAAAAAAATATTAAGTGCACAACCATTTTCTATGAAAGCTTGTTTCTGCCACAGAATTAAAAATAAAAAAGATAATTGCGACTTTTTATCTCGCAATTCTGACTTTTTTTTCTCAAAGTCAGAATTGCGAGATAAAAAGTCTCAATTATCTTTTAAATTGTTTTATTATGTGGCAGAAATAAGCTTCCATAATTTTCAACACATATTCAACAGCATATTAGAATATGACACTGAAGACTGGAGTAACGATGCTGAAAATGTTGCTTTGCCATCACAGGAATAAATTACATTTTAAAATATATAAAAATAGAAGACCATTATTTAAAATTCTATTAAATATTTCACAATATTACAGTTTTCCCCTCCGTTTTTTAACTATATTTTTGATTTAAAAAAATGCAGCCTTGCTGAGCATAAGAGCCTTTTTTTTTTTTATTCTAACCGATCCCAAACATTGAAACTCCCCTCCACACTGACATTATCAGAGTTGTTGGATTGCAAACAGCTCATTGTCATGTCCAGATCAGCGCAGGGGTTGACAGACTTCACAGCCGGCGTCTGGCTTCTTGTGGCTGAGCTGGGCTCTATATGCTGTGCTGGGTTTGTCTGTAAGAGAGGCTAGAAGCTCTGGCCGAGCTCCAGCGAGCCTCAGCACACCACACCGCTAATGAGTTACAGATTGTTGCACTGTGGTATACATGTGTCAGGACAATGCCATGGGTCTCCACCAAAAAAAAAAAAAAAAAAAAAAAAAGGTTGTTCAAAAAAAGACTGGAGGGAAAAAAAACTACAGAGAAGAAAGAGGGTATTAGTGAAGGAGAGCCAAGGCCTGACTTCTGCACTGTGTCATGTAGCACTCTATGAAGACGAGGAATTGCAGTCTGTCTGCGCGTGTCTGTGTGTGTGGAAGGGAGGGGGGAGGGGGTGCGGTCCCTTCATCATTTGTTAAAGTGAGAGGACATTATCGCTTGACCTCCACTTGCCCTCCGAACGACTGCATATGATCATGAAAGAAAGGCAAAGAGAAACAGAAGGAGAAAGATTGTGCAAAACAGCTCTACCGATTACTTCCTGTGACATCATCAAAACACTGAAAAAAAACCCGGACATTTTTGACCATTGAGGCCCGAGAGAACAAGCGAGTCTAGTTCACAACAGAGGACATTTAATGAACAATGATTGTTATAAAATGCTTCAAACTACTTCAGCTGCTGGTGTCTTAGTGTAGGAGCGGAATCCTGTGATCAGGGTCCAACATTAAATTGCTAAAGGTTAGTACAATGAAAAATAATTAAATAAATGGATAGATTTCAGATTACATATTTTTTTTATAAAAAAAATTTCTCTCTTTGACAGTTGTATTATTTATCTTACATATTGGCGTAACACACACACACACGTCCGGTTATCATTTTTACAATTAGATTAAAACCTTTTACTATGTTGCAGTATTATGTTGGGTGGTTGCCAGGGTGTTGCTATACAGTTGCTAAGATGTTCTGAATGGCTGTTTCTATGAGACTGCTAGTGTGTTCTGATTGGTTTCGCACTGCCTTTTTAATTGTTATCTGAATTGTTGCTTACTGGTCTAAATCTCTATAACATTTGGATCCCTAGAAAAGTCCCTTCACTGCGATTTTTCATGCATTTTAGTGTCAACCTGACAAAAAGTCTGACAGCTTAGATAACTAGCACACTTCGCAACAAGCACATTTGCTGAATCTTCTCCATCATTGTGTTTGGTACAGCAACAAACTCCTCCAGATGATTTGCACATGTTTACAGCAAAAATAAGCGAACAGACCAGCTGATCTCAACAAGCGCCAACACTGTCCAAGGAAACAAACAACCTCTCTTTTCAGGCTGCCTATTGACACCACGTTTGTTTTGCTATATATTCTCGCCAAGTCAAGCGTGGACAGCAAAAGTTTACGCTCAAGCGGCCTTTAACGGCAAAAGTTCATGAGAGCATGAGGATAGGCATGACATTTACACAGTGCAATGATCAACTAAACCACAACGTGTCTAGTAGGGGCATTATGCTGGCGGGTGAAAATCATGTCAAAATAACACTGCCAACCCAGCTGTAATCCTCCATAGGTGGCAGCTCCCTACCCATCATCCCTTGCGGCAGCGCACAGTTAACCACACCTGCTTTCACATCATTACCACAAATAATCCTTTCTCTTTTTGGCCTTTTTTATTTTTATTTTCCCTCATTTCATGGAAAGGGTGGACTATCAAGGAAGGTCCGCAAGTGTTGTTCCTAATTACCTATTTCTCCACTCCTGATCCTGTGGCGGGCATAATTAGTTACCTGGGGCTGCAATCCAATTTGAAGTGATGACAAGAAAGCGATCCATGAAAAAGTAATAAGTTAAATCCAATTTCAGACTGCCTCTAATTAAATGCACATGGAACTAATGACTCAAGCCCTACCATTTCAGTGATAACCGTAATTAGCAAGGAGGGAGTTGCACTCTCTCGATCTTCCTCTCTCTCTCTTTCTCTTGTTGACTCTCTCTTCTCTGCTGTAGGTGTAAAGTGGTAAAGTGGCATGGACTCTTAATTACACGTGTCATTTTGTCAGTGATTTACTCACGTTTTTGACCAGCCGAGTGTGTTTAGCCTCTGTTCCGGTCTATCACTCCACCAGATGTTTATGGTGTTCTATGTTGTGTGTCATATTAATAAAGACTCCCCCACCCCCCTTTTTTTTTAAATCTCCTAGTATGACTAATGAAGAAATATAAGAGATATTGTCTGTTAATTGTCCAGCATCCAATGCACTACTTACTGTATGTTAGAGACGCCCATCGATTAGCAAAGGTTCCCATGAGTTTACTGCCATACCCTGTGATCCCTATAAGCCCAACAATTAACAATTAGTGTGCTACAATTACATTTCTCACTGCTGACCAACATAAATAATGTGCAAACACTTAAATCTTCAAAGTCTTAGGTGGAGGGTGATTGAAATGCTGAATTGGTGAGAAAACGGTCACAAATCAAATCAAATGCTTTAGAGTAAGGAAAGCAAATTGACGAATTCTGGCGCCTCAATACAGCAATAGCACATAATATAGATCAGCATCTAATGAAAGATAGATCACACAAGACAGCAAGAGCTATTGGGTGCACAGATAATATAATGAGCTAAAGAGTTATTGGACAGAACGAAAGAGAGAAAAAGATGCAGGCTCTGTCCAGAATGGCATACTACCATACTATTTCTGCAGTATATAGTATGCATACTATGCAGTGTCAGAATATTTTCTATATGCAAAGAACGAATGAGCTAAAATGTACAACAAAGCACACCACACTGGGAACTATCCCATAATGCATTGTGCTCAACTTCACCACATGATTTAAAGGCTGTGTCTGAAAACTTAGGCAGCGTCTGCGCACGAAAGTACCTCACAAAACTGATTCCGGACAGACTTCGGAGGCATCAAAACGGTGTAATGATCAATAGCAAAATAAAGCAGGCTTTAGTGATAACCAAGCAAATATTTAATTACCATGATAGTAATTTCTCACGAATGGAAAGCACAGGATTGTGGGATATCAAAGGCAGCGAAGGATATATCTATGCTGCCTTCAAAAAACGATTAGATGAAGAGATCTCAGGAGACAGGAAGTGAAGCCAACATTGGATTTGGGCGTTCCTTGATGGGTTCCTACCTTGGAATACATCCTCCGAAGGCAGCATTTTTCAGCTTTTGGACGCAGCCAAAGAGTTCACATTAAGGAGTACTGCACCAGCAAGAGACATACAACATACTGTAGCATACTGTAGGCTACATGTTTGTTCTTTCATTTGCAAACTTAAAAACTTAAACTTAAACTTAAAAATTAAGTTTAAAAATTTAAACTTAATTTGCAAACTTAAAAACAAATAGCAAGCAGTAGGCTATACAGTATTTATTATGCAGTACGCTAGGATTCCATTCTGAACACAGTCATAGAAAGATAGAAGAGAGCATGAGGGAGAAAGACAAAAACACACATGCTATCTTTTTCACTGGTGTGAGTGACAGGTTGGCCATGCTCTCTGTATACATAAATAAATTAGAATTTTAATTCTGTCTTTGTGTGCTGAGGCTGGTCTGCTCCTCTACTTACTAACAGTCCGGATAGTGGAATCTGCCGGCCGTTGACCCCTCAGCCTGATGAGTGAAGAGGTTTAGCTTGATCCTCTCGACTTTATCTCAATGCCGGCATATTCACACAGAACCTAAAAGGTCACAGATACCATATTTCTTCCCTTATGGCTTATTTCCAGTGATATCTACACAAGTTTTTTTTAGACTACATGGCATGATACTGATATGCCACAAAGCGAGGCTGCATGATTTTGGGGGTTAAAATCTTATTGCATTTTTTTCTGATAAAAATTGTGATTGCACTATATTCCTGGTGACTATAATAAGAAATATAACTATTGTAATATTTCACTGTAAAAAAAAAAAATAAAAAATAAATGCAACAATGGAACCTTTAAAATTACAACGCTAAAATGTATGGTTGCCTTAATTTCATCACTTTCAAATGTTAAATCATCAAGCTTTTATATTGTCAGAAAATCGCAGCTTCTCTTTTGTTGGCAAAATTACAAGTTTGAGAAGATGGTTGGCACATGTTGCATGTTCCCAAACACACATTATAAGCAAGCTAAACTCAGAGAAGATGCAGAGATGAGTTTGTGTGGAGCAGCATTTCCAGTGATCCGCTCTGAGATACTGAAAACACCGGATCATGAGCTGCTCGCGTGTAAAAGAAGAGTTCCCGCGCTTCACTCTGAAACATGCAACGCATATATTCATTAAATTGAATCACAGCCTTTGCAATTTGATAATAGCACTAGTGCATATCGCAATGTTGGATTTCTTTAAATTTATCGTGCAGCCCTACCACAACACCTCCGTAAAAACTAGTTTTGATGAAGAAAATGTGAGTGGTACTTGCCTGCAGAAAACTTGCGTCATGATTCTAGGGTGTTGCTATGTGGTAGCTAGAGTATTTTTTAGCATGTTGCTCTGTTGTGTTTTGGGTGAAAAGAGCCAAACTCCAAGTCCCTTTGATGTTCAAGTCACTCCTTCAACGCAAGTCTAAGATGTTTATCCTCATTTTCCTCAGACAAATTATGCATTTTCTAAGCAATTTGACTGTTTCATTACCAAGTACCACTAAAAAGCCTGCATAGTGATTGCACACACACACACACAAACAGACTCACTCAAAGCAGGGATGTGCGTTAATGAACAAATATGCCCCTTGGTCTCCTGCGATTCCACCATGAAACAAACAACATCCACCTTGCTCAAACAAAGATAAGGATCTGAGTGAGAATGATCTCAAATAAACGTAAATATTGCATCAGACACGGCTAGCTGCTCTCTTTTAAAGGGGCGAGGATGGGGAAATGAAAAGGGCCGGATTTGCTTTGCATCACAAAGGATAGGCAAATAGAAAGCCCGGAGGCTGAGACGGGAGACAGGGATGCTCCCAGGCGCCCCCTTTAACTGCTGATGACAGAATTAAGTGTGAAATCAGAGAGAAAGAGACAGAGATAGAATGCCATACTTACTGTACCTCTATTAAATAAGCTAATGTTGTTTGCTCTTCACACTTGCACACACGTTAGATATCCATGTGCTCATAATGTGCTAAAACTGACAGGATTTCATTGTGCGTGATTTGTTAGATTACTGTGAATGATGAAAAAACACTACGCTAATGTGCTTCCAACTCTTCAGCCCTGTCTGCCTTAATTTCCTGTTTGTCAAGCTTTGACAGGTACATGTTGTACCACCAACTGTATATATATATATAAATGTAAACAAATAATGCCTGATCACTCACATAAACACACACACATATATTTATGTCAGAAAATATGTTAAAAAAGAATTAACTAGCTGTTCATAAATGCATTATTTATGAATAACAATTAAAATTGTATATATTTATTATAATACATATTTTAATCCAACTTTGTATTAAAATCTTTAAATTAATAATGGGTCAAAAAACAGCCTGTTTCATTATCACACTTGAAAAAGAAGATATTGAAAAGTGCAGATACAGCACACGGTCTAAAACATTGCTCAGATTATCTAAGGCACCACAGATAATTAATATGAACCGCAACATTTCTCACCTAATTCTGACAAAATCTAATCACCTGACCTATATCCACATACACTTTACAGGTCGATATTGTGTTTCAGCAATTTCAATCTCATTTGTTTCTGTTGTATTTCTCAATGTATTTGAGGAGAAACATCAGAGACAACTGATACTTCTACTAAAACATTCAGATGAGAACTCCATTAAGTGTCCTGAGCAATCAAAAAGCAACATTTGAGCAACATCGGAGCTTCACACATGCACACATACCTGTGGAGCAGGCTGCTTGTCATTATTTTTAGGGGACTTGAGGGCGCTGCTTTGCTGTTGCTGTTGGAGAAGGATCTGCCGTGCAACTTGTAAGGCCTGAGAGAGGAAACAATACAGAGAGAAAAAAAACCGGTGTGAGAAAACAAACGTTCATGAACAACAGTTTGGATAGTGTTGTGTTTTGTGTTTGGGGACTGACACTCCCTTGAGAACAGCCCTACTGCTATTTGACAATGAAGATCCAAATGATGCCACGTTCTTACAGCTGGACAAGATACTGGTTTTCCATCTCTTCTGTTTTCAAATAAATGTTCATTTGGTCACATGTGCAACGATTAGTACCCAAAACAAACAAGTTGGTGATAGAGAACTTTTATCAAAAACAGCTGCAGGGAACAGAGAGGACACACGCTGTTGTTTAATATGACTATGTTCAGAATAAAATATTAGCATACTGCATACTACTATATATACTAGGGTTGTCATAGTACCGACATTTCAGTAGTCGGCACCAATACCAGTAAAATTTCATGGTTCTCGGTACCAATTTTGGTACAAAACTGTTGAATTAAGAACTTTTAAGAAAATGTTGTCCTGTTTTGTCTCATCCGTTGGTTATCACTGTCAATCATCGCGGTTTCCGATTTAATCACATATTTAAATACGGTTGTCAATCCAGAAACTTTGCAGTGTACTTAGCAGCATGAAAAACTAAACTTGTATTCAAATTGTGAATGGGTAATAAACCAAAAGCAAGAGAAGAGCCCCCCTTTATAATAACCAAGGCACTGTATAAAGTGCAAGCTCAATGAATTCTGCACTCTCGCGAAAACTCTCGTTATAATAAAACAAGCTGTCTTAATTGTACAATAGATTTCTTATTTACATCGTGTTTACATTTTGTTGGTTATAACGAAAGGATTGGCGAGCATGCAGCTCGCGTTGAGCAAAACAAAACCTTGAGCGTTTTCAGTGGAATCAAGTGGATTCTGACTACTTATTGACCAGCACAGTTGATAGGCCATGTGTAACTTCACACGCTCAACAGATATGATTGGCTACAATGCTCAATCCTTGTAAAGCCACACTCTAAATAGAAACCTTTGACGCTTAGTTTTGAGCGCTCAAACATACGGGAACGAGTGTTTGAATACCCGCTGCTCGGTACGTCAAAATTAGTTTAGTAGTATTATTTTAGTAGTACCGGAACGTTTGACAACCCTAGTATATACTGTATACTACTTTTATTTAAAAAAAGGAAATAACACATTATGGCATTAAACATACGCTACAATGTTGTCACACTACACCACGTGGCATGCGTAATTTAGCAAATAGAGTGTTATCCGCTCGGAAACAAATGATCACACATTTACAAAAAAAGATACATAATGCATAAAAAAATAAGTTGAATGTGCAAATATCAAAACAAATCGAAAGAAAGAAGTTAACAAAAAACCTTTTAGCAAATAATGTACTTGCTAAGATAAAAATCAACTAGATGGTAATAAATGTATTATTTATAAATAATTAATTAAATACATATTAATGTATTATTAAATATTTTTATTTTAATTGAAATGTAATATAATTGATATAATTAAAAAACAATCCAAATTTGTGTTAAAATCTCTTAAAGGCACACTGTGGAACTTTTCAACTTTTATAATATATTACCAAAACCCATTGAGATGGTACATCGACTTACAATAGGTTGAATGAGACGTCTGCCGTAGCCTGAAGGTGTCTGTATCGCTTTTACTAGCACTATGTAACTTCGGGTTGCGGGTAGGAACCCGAGCACACAAAGAACTACAAAATTCGACCGCTTTACGGCGTACGTCACTTCCCCAAATTCTAACGTGAGAGCTCAACTCCCATTTGATTGCCGTCTGCATGTTGTCGTCATGGCTGAACCAACAGCTACTCGGAAGAAGGCAACGATTTTGTCAGAGGACACAAAAGAAAAAGAAAAAGGAAGAGTGATAAACTAAAAGCCAGGACGAGGATCAACATTGGTCCAGCGTTCGCTCGCTGGCTAAAGGAGGAGGAGGGGTGCTCGACCGATGCTGACCATGGCCGTCATGCTTTTGGACTAACTTAGTAAGTTAAATATATTGCTTGCACAATATCTCTATTTTTTCGAATTTGTTGTCTGTCTGGCCATGTTACGGAATCTATCTTGTCCTCCATTTAACTTCACGTATCAAGGAATGCTGGTAGAGTAGCGAATTATCAATCTGGTAGCTAGTAGGATGCTATAAGTGATATAAGTCACAACATACTGCCGTTTTTTTTTTGCATTCAGCTCATATTTGTATGTGTGTAAAAGGACAAACAAACTGAAGCCTACAAATAACGGCAGTATGTTGTGAGTTATATCAGTTTTGTTACACGATTTCCCGACTACACGATTTCATCTCCAACCCTGAT